>ONZH01013021.1:0-398900 GCA_900303285.1 Rhinella marina | reverse complement strand
CACAGTCCTGTGGGTTCAAGAACTGTGCCTTATCTGGCAATCCCTCTGACTTTTAAAGAACTTATTCATGATGAGGAGACACTTTCCCATTTCTAAATCCCACAAACTGGTTCAGCTCTGTCGGTTCTGTACCTAAAGGAGAAACTACCAGGATTATTGAGAAGTCTTGGGAACTGCATCGATACCTGGGAGGGAATCTGGCCTCCGGCTGGCGGTTGGGCCTATCCCAACTGAAGTACCTCTGGGTTAGGATGTCAGTTCCAAGATATCTCAGAATGGGGGAATTGTGAGGGATAAGAAGCCATCTTGTATAAGTATGTCCTCCATCTTGTGCATATGTGGAAAATTACTGAGCAGCTATGAGAATGTGGGGAGTTTTCTGTGTATAAGATAGTTACAAGGCCTTGCTGTTCGTACTACGGCTGTCCAGGGGTGGACCTTAACGGTAATCTATGTGCCTAACCAGCAGAGCTGATGCAGACCAGTGAGGGTGGGAGGTCCTTGTGTCAAAGCTCCTCCCACAGTCAAGGTAACAGACTGTTTATCACCCACTGATAAGAGGCTCTAACATCTACACTGACACCTACACCTGCAACCCCTTCACCTACATAAGGAGGGGTCATAGACTGCACTTTATAATAACAAGCATTAAGTGATGGACAAATTGACTTTGCACCAGAGACTTTTGTTATTATCCAAGAAGATCGAAGAGAAGACGACCACAGAGAGACACTTCTTGTTAGTCCAACACAGTTTTTTTTTTTTTTTTTTTTTTAGAAATCCAGTGGTCCACAAATAGGTTTCTGTCAAATGATTAGGATAAGCCCAAGTACACAGGGGGGGTGCCTGTTGGGTTTCAGCCTTGGTGAAGACTACCTTTTCCCCCATGTCCGTCTAGACACTCTTGACAATTAGATAATCAAGTATTAGGGAAAGGAAAAGATGATTTAGGGGGGAATGTCAGGTTGAACTATGCTGTTTGAATTTCCAAATCATATTTTCCTTTCTGCCTGCTACATAAAGCACATGTAGACATTAGATATTAAGATGACGCCTGTATCCGGGACTACACTTAAGACTGCACCATGTGATTCACGTGAAACTGAGTTTCGATTCAGTTGAAAACGAGACCTAGGGGCTGCTAGTACCTGCCTTGATCACGCAGTCTGCACGAGCCCAGAACAAAGGGAATCACACAGAAGAAGAACCTATCAGAAGATACTAACTCTACCGGATACAAGACATATATGCTTTTGTAATACAGCTTTGCAGCGTGTCCAAAGTGTAGCTTATGTCCTGGTACATCCTGATACGGATTCGACTCCCCCGCCCACCTGTCCAGGATGCTGCGGTGGAGTAACCAAGACATGCGACTAGAAGAACAAAGAATATGTGTTTAATGCTTATCAGCTTGCTGGGAAAACTCTGTGAACGAGACCCCCACCTTTTCTACTGTGTGTATATGCTTAAAGCCTGCCTATTAATCACGCCTTTTTTGGTATAATAAGTGTCTACACTGTGAATAAAGCTCAGAACTTCTTGCCGTGCTGCCACTGAGTGCCTTATGCATGAGCTGAGATTGAAACTGAACCACGTGTCAGACTCTTTCTTAGTATGCTAGCACATGCTTGAATGATTTGGAGCGAGTGACCGACGAGTTTCTAATCTAACTGAATCTTCACCCCAACACAACATTTCACATGCAAACAATAGAATTGAGAAATGGGGATCATTTTAAATTAAAGTGGTATTATACCTACTATAAATGAAAAAAATAGAAGCTCTTTGTGCACATTTTTGATCAAACGTCTTTCGGGCCCATCTACCAGGCATCAAGGTGGCTATTGAGGGTAGCGACCTCTTTTAGACTTAGCAATGCCCATCTGCCTGGGGCTTCTGAGCAGAGTATAAATGTAGCTGGTTCCTACACCGCCCTGAATATTGTAGGCTTAGGTAAGTCCAAGAGAGGCAGTTCTGTTAGTGTTAGGGACCCATCTGCGGAAGCCACCTTGACGCCTGGTAGATGGGCCCGACACATGCTTGATCAAAAATGTGCGCAAAGAGCTTCTATTTTTTTCATTTTTAGCAGGTATAATACCACTTTAATTTAGAATGATCCCCATTCCTTAGTTCTATTGTTTGCTTGTGAAGTGTTATGCTGCCATACTTTAATTAGCTTTCTGTATGCTTGATTTATGGATATGCACCTGTGACCATGAATGTGCTAGCCTAAATTTTCTTTTAGTTTTGCATGGGTTTATTCTTGGATGAAGTGTTTTCAGTCCTTAGGCAGGCAGCTAATTCGCTGCTTTAGATATATCCATAGCTTCCTTCTATATCTTTTTTGGCTGGGATGCCTTCTTTTTTTTCTTTTTGTTTCTTTTACTGCCTTTGTCTATCCTCCGGGTCTCTTCCCTGCAAATCACTGAGGTGTGGAGGGGAGAAGGAGTGAACCTTCTTTATCCTCTCAGGTTTCTTGTCCTGGATGGGAGGTCCTCCTTTAATGGATGCTGTCATGTGCTTCCAGAAAAGCAATTACCAGTAAGTGTAATTGTTGTTCTTTCAATTCGCGTCCCACAAATTATCCTACCAATCACCAGACAATACTCCAGAGCCGACCCGATTCAGCAAACATCTGGTTATATCTTTTTAATCGATAAGATTACAGTTCATAATAATTCTTACTCCTACGGAAAGAAATATGGAACATCTAACATCTATACGTAAATCTGACCAACTAAAGGAGCAAGTCTTCACCAATTATGTTAAATTCACACAAAACCAGCTGTGATGCCTCTGTATTAAATAGCAGTCTACCACTATCTATCCCCATGACAATAGACTTATTGCCATTTGTGGACAATATAATGAATTCACCTCTCTTTCTAATACTTCTACACATAGAAATTCCAACACCCCTGAAGTTTGTAATATCTCCACCTATAGTATATCTTCTACCACCTCAGAAGCTTTTTTTTTTAGCCCTTCCAACAACTCACATCAACTCAACATCAGAGAATCCCCTTTTTCAGTCAGTTATCACCTACTCCACAATTAGAAGTCATGAGAAAAGTTCAATCTAGCATCCAACTAATGACCCCTCTCATTACTTTGTCATTAAAGTCCAAGATAGTTTCGATTACTAGAATATAGACATTCCACCCTACCAAAATCACCCAATATGACAGTCCAAAACAGGCAATAAAGAAAAGGTGAAACCTAGAAGATGAGGATGAAGGGGAGGCAAAGGAAATCATGTCATCAAGCAAGAAGTCCGGAGTAGATCCTATAACCCTAAGATCCAAGAGTATTTATAATTTATCTTGTAATGCTCTTAAACAGGTTGAAATAAGTGTGTTAGAGAAAGGCCTATCATTCTGCCCCACAAGTAACCCCAGTCTTTTCAAACTATTTATTGATCTCAACCAATTCATTCAGAAACATACTGTAAAAAGGCATTTTGAAATTAAAACATTAACTGGATAAGAAAGGACACATAGGAATGACTGGGATATGTGTAAGATTCCCATCATTCTTGATTCTGGGGAGAATCAGCTGAATAAGTTCTTATACGCTGATGTGGAAATACTACTATCTTAATAAACCTATTTATTCCTCCTTTAAAAATAAATTCTCCTTCTACCAGATAGAAAGTCAGGGTTCCTTCTTGGAAACCTATTATAATACGGGTTTGGCAGATTGTTCTTTCATCCATGTCTCGTCTCTCACAGACATCTTAGGTTCCTAATTTTCCATCATCCTTCCACCTTCTTTACACCCCATCCTGCCACCCTTAATACTGTGCCCACTGTGCTCCCCAATACTATACTGCAGAAATGGATAATCCCCCTGAAAATACTAATAGCACACAGATGGTGCCTTCTTCAATAACTATTGCCACACATTGCACTCAAAAATAAGTAATAATGTCCCCCATTGATCCCCAGAAGTAATAATACCCCTTAGTGCCCATACTAGTAATTATGTTCCTCATAGTTCCTCAGTAGTAATAAAGGCCACCATAATGCCTCCAATAGTAATAATTCACTTTATAGTGCCCCCAGTCATAGCAGAGGTCAACGTAATTCCACAGTAGTAATAATGCCTCCCTAAGTAATAATGCCTGCCTATAGTATCCCTAGTAGTACTAATGCCCCCTTTATTGTCCCGGTAGTAATAAAATCCATTACAGTGCCCTTCAGTAGTTAAAAAGCCCACAATAATGCCACTGGTAGTATTAAAGGCCTCACAGCATGTTCCAGTAGTAAATATGCCCCCTTATAGTGCATCATATAATACTAATGCCCCCTAAAGTGTCCCCCAGTAGTAATAAAACCCTCATAGTATGACCCAGAAGTAATAATGACTGTCTATACTACTCCCAATAGTCATAAAGTTCCAAAATGTGTGCCAGTAGAAAAGAATACTGCTTATAGTGTCCCCAGTAGTAGCAATGCCACCCCCAGTGTGGCCCAACAGCATGCTGCCAAAGAAAAAAAAAAAGGATTATCACATGCATCACCAGCCCAAATAATGATGATGTCTGCACCAGCCTCTGATAGGCTTCAGGCCTAGTGCCTGTGGCCTATAAGTGTGGATGGCGGGGCAGGGCCACCCTTGAGGTACACGTACCATAGGTAAAAAACCACTGCTCTATGGTAATAGCAAAGTACCAAAAGCAAGGTTCACTCTATCGACAATGTTCACCAACATAAAAACTTGAAAGGGTTAAAAATTGAATGTGCTGTGACTGCCATAGAGCTCTGCCAGCCCGCAGTAGCAAAATAACAATCAAAAAGTGTATAGTGGAAAAGACCAGCTGAACATATCGACAGCCATCAGCAATATGAAACAACTAATCAGCAGTGGAGAATGTCTTCCTGGGTAAAGAAATCTGTGATAGATTATTTCTGTTGGGACAGAAGGGTCAAGTTCTTGGAAAGTAGATCTGCCCAGATGACTTTTGGACACTTGCTAAGGATGCCATACCTCATCAAGACTTGGGGGTCTCCTAACCAGCAAAGCTCTGTTCATAGCTCGAGAAACCATTTTTGTGGCCCTAAAAACGTTTATCTAGGGGACACAGTTTCAATTAAATAGTGTAGCAAAATGCCAGCCTACATTTTCATATATACCCCTATGCCCTTCAAGTAAGCCAATCAACAGATGTGAGAGACGCCTTATTGTAAAGGGTAACCCACTATGTCCCTTTCTTTAGACTCCTCCTCCTGGAAAATACATAGGATGAGGATGGATTCCCCCATACTTAGCAAAAGTAATTTTCATTCCCATTGATGGGATCACAAAAGTGCAAGGGACGTTTTGGATGTTTAAGAGCGTTCCTAGACTGAATTGGGATGGGCTAAAAAAAAAAGTGATGCAAACGTTCATACGTCTAGTGACCACCCCCCACACCGGTCATTCGCATCACTGAGATTACTCGGATCGTAGGGCACACTACTTGATCACTATGTGTTTGGTTCAGAAAAATATATTCTGTTTGTTCTATAATAATTCAAGTTCCTGTAATATTTAGTATTAATGCACAAGAAAAATTATAAAGAATATGATTAATGCGTTTCTAGGTTATTTGTACCGTTCCTTTCTACGTCATTTGTACAAAGGGCAAGAGGAGCATTCAGATAAACAAAACCTCTCATGCTGGTACATGCTGGTAGTTGTTGAAGAGGTCAAAAATAGAATTGGAGCAGAACACAAAAGTTTAGACATGTCTGCATGCTACAAAAACAACGGCCGAGGAGTAATGCTAACAATAACTTCCTAGTCCAGGAATCCTGAAGATCCAGCCGCTGTATTTCAATACATAAAAGTAAAAAGGCTTGATGGAAGCAAAAAAAAAAGTTATTGAGAGGTGAAGCATAACTGGGTAAGAGGAGGAGAATGGGCACATCCTGTAAGATGATGCCAAGCAAGCCCGTTAAGATCATGAGATGGCCAAATTTTCAATGATTACATCAATTACCTAGTTTTAGGATAAGATGGGGGATGATGATCCAGTAAATCCCATCAAAGCAGTTGTATGGTCCCTTGACTGGACAGTTATAGAGGTCCCATTAGGTGTATTAAATGCTGTTGGAGTTAAGGGGCATCTGTCAGCAGTTTGTATCTATGAAACTGGCTGACCTGTTACATGTTGGCTTGGCAGCTGAAAGTATCTGTGTTGGTCCCATGTTCATATGAGCCTGCATTGCTGAGAAAAATGATGTTTTATTATATGCAAATGAATTTCTAGGAGCAATGGGGGCGTTGCCGTTACTCCTAGAGGCTCAGCTCTTTCTGCAACTGCTGCACCCTCTCCACTTTGATTGACTTTAGGAGACATCAGGCGTGATCACCGTTTACTCTGCCTGGTCCTGTTAATGAACGTGTAATGGCAATGCCCCCATTGCTCCTAGAAACTCATTTGCATATGAACATGCGACCAACACAGATGCCTTCAGCTGTCAAGTGCACATGTAACAGGTCAGCCAGTGTCATAGGTACAAATCTGCTGACAGATGCCCTTTAAAAAATATAGATATACTTCAAGAAAGTCTACACCTACCATGTGCCTTTTATAATACTGGTGTCTTCCCTTGAGGTCCAGGGTCCCCTCAAGCACTGGGGCCTGGGTGCCACTGCTACCCCCGTAACCCCTATAGCTTCACCACTGCACAACCCCTTCCGATGAGCCCATAGGACTGGTTCTATGGCAGCGGTCGCCAACCAGTGGCTCAGGAGCCATGTGTATTCTGCAACCCTTTTCAGTGTAGCACACCATGAGAGTCCTGGATTATAACTACAATTGACGTTATTGCAGACCTATCCTAACCAGTAAATGTTGCCAATTCAAATTTTATAACACAAGGGTCAAATTTTACATGGAAATTATTTTACAGCAATTTTTTGCAATTTCATGGTTTCTTCATATTTAAAATTTCTGTTCTCAATTTTTCAGTTGAACTCATCTCCTGATCGTGACTGCATGGTACAAAATGTTGGAGACCTGTGCTCTATGGTATGCCCTTGCCAAGACCTTGCACCACTGAGTCTTATAATTGTAAAATTCTTCTGGCTTCGTTCATCCTCATGATAATTGCTCTAATGGAGTAAGCTGCACGAACGTCCTGAGGGTTGACTTTGTAACCCAAAGACTTGACTCTTGACAAAGCCCCTACCCTACAGAACTGGTAATGTACTGTAAGTCATCATTATGTGCACCAAAGCTAGACTTACCTTGACAACAAATTCTGCCTGCACTTAACAGATAATTAATAAAGAGGCAGGTTGTGCGCGCATGTAGGTCTAGGTAGAATGACAGTCATAGTCGTCAGCTGAGGGCATCGCGTGTCTCTCAATATTAAAGCCATCAGTCACAATGCTCAGGTTTTGGACAACTAACCCATGACAACCAATATTATGGCACACGTGGGGGATGTTACCCAACTTTCCTAGACAGTAAATCTGATGAGTTA
Organism: Rhinella marina; assembly: GCA_900303285.1. Classification (NCBI taxonomy): domain Eukaryota; kingdom Metazoa; phylum Chordata; class Amphibia; order Anura; family Bufonidae; genus Rhinella; species Rhinella marina. The sequence goes on along the minus strand of ONZH01013021.1, from coordinate 391,425 downwards.
TTCAGTTATATGAGAGCTGGGGAATTGGGATGCATCACTGCATAAAATGGACTGACAACCTCTGTGGGAGCTGTATTTGGGGTCATATTGGTAGACGTTAGTCATTTACTTTTCGCAAAATTTTGACCTAATAGATTATTTGCAACTCGGTAGAAGACTATAACTTACAGGATCCCGTATTTATTAGTCTCTACTAAGAGTATCTCTATCTCTCTGGAGGACCCAATACATTTATGACCAGCCATTTATTTATTTGAGATTGGAGACCCTGAGCTAGGAGACTTGAGGTCTAAAGGCCTATAACATCACACTGGATCAATGATGCCCTCCTTGCAGGGGCGGACTGGCCATAGACCCTACAGGGAAATTTCCGTGTGGGTCGATGCCCAGAGGGCCACCTAAGCCCTTCTCTTGGCCAAAAGCCAGGTACATAAAGTTCTGATGCTCTCAGCATTGATTAATTTAGGTAGTATGTGGTGCCACTTTTAGGTTTTTTTTTTCCAGGGCCACCTTAAGTTCCCAGTCCGCCCCTGACTCCTTGGGACTTATGGACTGTAAATCATTAAAAGATTGTGCCTTCTAGTAAGTAACCATCAAGAGCGATATGCATTTTGTATATGGATATGCATATTGTAGCCAAGTACAGTACCCACATATTGAGTAATGTAACCATTAAATGAGTGTACTATATGAATATGTTCTGTCTGACCCCATATATGAATATGTTCTTACACATACAGTATCGTAACATGACCTCTTGTGGATTTAACACCTGTAGATATTGTACACCAAAACTCGTTCTTGCTGTGAAGGTTTGTGTGCATCTGTCAGCCTTCTTTTATGCCATCTAAGAAACCTGAAAGTGCACCACCGGCATTTTACATAACCAAATTCTCATTTATGGGCACCGACCACCAGTGGGGTACATAAAGAAGTAAGGGCCCCATAGCAAGAATCAAACCAGGCCCCCCACACAGGGCAGAAGGGGTTCTGCCTAAACCCTTTCAATGACCCTTGGGCCATTTTTCCACTGCCTCATTTGCTAAAAGTTGTCCCTTTAGAGGGTAGAGTCCTAACCAAGTTTTCAGAAGAGGAGATGATCCCAACTAACACTGGGTCACCTCTTGCCTTGGGCCCCATAGAAGTCGCATGGTCTGCCGCTATGGTAGTTACGCCCCTACTGGCCACAAATATAATCATAGCTGCACCTCTACTGCCTCAGACCTCAAAGAACCCTAGCACTTATTTGGGGGCGATTCTCTTTTCTTGGTTTAGTGAACTCCCTCATTACTTGTCATGTTTAGGAATATATTGATCTCAACTGACATTTCTACTGTCAGTAATTATTTCTGTGGGTTACTAGTAAAATACTGAGTATTCGCTGGAATAGCTTAAAGTGTAAATGTAATTTCACTTATTAATATAGTTATTCATAAAATATTAATATTTCTAATATAGTGTAGAGAGAGGATGTAAAACATTCTTTAACTGAGCGTTGCTAAGACGCCTCTGAAGACGCCTGTGTTGGCACCTGTCCCTGAATATGTACATGTGTCCATCACCCTGAGTATCTCGCTTGTCTTACATAGGCATCTTCAGCACTCAATGCAGTGCTGAAGACTGAAAATGGACTTTCCTTATTACACCCTATTGTTCAGTACAATTTTCTTCTCAAATAAAATATATTACAAAAATGTTTAGGATCCCTGTCCCTACATTATATTACAAATAGACTGAAATGACAGGTACATTTTAAAGCTGTCCAGTGTCCATACATTCGAGATTTCAAATAACTATTTTCTGAATATCTTCCCAGAAAAATATACTCCAAGAGAACCACTTTAGAGTTACAAATTACCAGTCGATCTCTGCTGTAATTTGTGACCTAGCCTGGGCTATGAAGATCTATCATATGGCATAATGAATTTTCAACTACGACAGCGACCAAAAAATCCAAATCAGTAGGTTAACTTTTCCACAAACATCGACTCTCTGTCAGCATCTGTCACACTAGCTTGTATCATGAAAAGGTGATGATAGGTAGTGGAAAATATAGTCGAAATCAGCATTCAGCTGTCCAAAATCTCTAGTGCAGGGCACACAGATGTCCCTTCAGTGGACAGCATTCCTCTAGACTCTCAATGGAAAGTAGGGAGTACACCATTGCCAGACTCCTCTGGTGGCAGCTTATTTCCCCTAAGAAGAAGATCATGAATGATCAAGCATGTTGGACTAGATGTGTAATGATCAGGCATGCTGTTGGGGAAGAGTTGTGAATTTTCCATTACTATATCTTAACATCAGCTCTTTTTTTTTTAATCAGATATTTTTTATTAAACAATTTTTGAAATGTGAAATACAAGCAATCAGACCCCTATCCCAACTGCGCCCCCTCCCAGCTCCCCCCTCAAACCACCCCGCACAGGACTGCAACACTGAGAATGTCCATAGTAACACTTCCGTTAAGGGTTCTTTATTAAAGTTCGGATCCATATTCTGTTTCTTGACTCTGTGTGGTTCTTCGGATGTTTCTTCTACTGTTCACAGGTGTCACACACAATTAGACTCTCATCACACTCCCATTCGCTCATTCTTTCCTCTTTCCTGGACAGTAGACCATCATCTATCTCTCACCCAATCCTGCCCAGCTGCCACTTACACTTGACATTTCTACCACAAATCTCATCAACACTTGGCATACAAACCTTGTCAGTTTCTCATTCTACAACCTCCTCACCCTGCAGACATATCTCCTGATATTGTTTGCATATTAAAAAAAATGTTAAGTGATATTGTAATGCGTCATCCATGAGTTCCAAATCTCCTAAATTTTTGTATGCTACCTCTCTTCTGGTATACGAACCTCTCTGATTGTATCAAGTTATGAATCTTATCTACAAGTTCCTGCACCTTAGGGGGGTTTGAAGCAATCCAATAGTATGCAATAAGTTTCCTTGCCTGGTATAAGATACGTATAATAGCCACTTTCCTCCCTCGTGTCACGTGTAGTGCGTTCACATAACCCATAATACCTATCAGTGCTGACATATCTATTTTATGCTGAACACTGTGGTCAATATTCCTTCTACGTCTGCCCAGTAGCGTCTCAGCCGTGGACAGTTTCACATGAGGTATATTAAATCAGCATTTCTTAGACATACTAGATATTTTACAAAATCTAATGTTTTGGCATAAGAGAAAAAGTAAAAATGCTAACATTTAATTTTTAATTTCAATTTTCATTTTGTTGACCATTATTTTATTTCATACAGCTCCATATACTTCCAGTGACTGGGTTTGAGGAGGCCCCTAACACTACCCCTGATCCCCTGGACACTGTCTAGGTGTCACTATGTGTTGCTGCTCTCTGGAGGGTATGGTAAGACTTGGTACACCCCAATGGTAAATAAGTCCAGAGAGTCTTGGTTTACAGTAAACTAGTGTGCTTCTTTACTAGACCAACCCAAGTGCAAAACAATACAGGCAATGCGCTGAGCTGGCTTCTCCAGTCTCCTCCCTGGCAGAAGTAGGTTTTTTGAGAAGGAAAGGCCTGAGATAGCTGCCCCTATGTCTCAGAGAAGGCTGATACCCTGGCTAAAGGGCTGGTAGCCCAGGGTCTATGCCTCAATTGTTGGCAGGGTATCCCTGTCTCAGTGTCTTCTGGTCACTGGTACAATCTGGCAGAGTCTCTCCTACTAAACACTGGCCCCTATCTGCAGACATCTAGAGGCTCTGACTGGTCTACTTTTATAGTTTCAAAGTCAACTAGAAACTTGTAGTGGGATGAATTAAGCTTGAGAATCGCAGCCTAACAGAAACAATGTTGCAGTTCACGGTTGCCATAGTCTGATCGTGTGCCTCAATACAAGTCAATGGGAATGACTAAGCAATTTCCAGATATGAACAACTGACAGAGCTAAACCAGACAGTTAGAAGTTCACTGGGTCTTTTTTTTTTCCCCCAAAACTTAACTTTGCATAGTACCTTATGGTAACAGTGGAAAATTACTAACTTTCATTTCTCATTTCACAGGCTGGAAAGTGCCAATGTCTCTCAGTATTAGCTGCCTGTGCATTAACTCTCTCCACCGTGCAGTACAAATGAACAGGATATATTACAATAAACATATAAAATGCAGTTCAACAATATAAAACTGTATAAGTGCACACAACAGTATAGATTACAGAGGACACTAAGCCTTCAAAGCGCAATAAAGTAGTAAGTTGATGGCATTGTCTAGTAGCAATAGGGACAAACGTCCACAAATGTCTAGACTCCAAAGTAACCTTGCTCCAGGGCACTACATACTGAAGTGGTTCTGCCTGATGTACAGTAGACTTCTTTTCAGGCCATACACTAATCTTAAGTTGTTTCCACTCAGGACATAGAAAATGGCACAAAAAAGTTAGGCAGCTTCAAGAGGTGCAAGAAGAAAGAAGACTGGGAGTGACGTGCTGTGTATGGAGAACAGTGGCTTTCCATCTCGATAGAAGTTTTTACGGTTGATATTTCTGTTAGGAACTAAACAAACAGCATGAGAGTGCAAAAAGCTTATTTTTATTGTATAATGTCACACCACTTGACAAATATAACAGTTCAAAGTGCAAGACCTGGAGGACAAGACGCCAAACAAGTTAAAGAATGTCTGAAAAAAGTAAAAAATCTGCAGCAGTAAGAGGTAGGAGATGATGGGTGACAAAGAAATCATAGAAATAAACTAAAATATAAAATGTCTGCATAATTCAAGACCTAAAGTAGAAAAAATAAAAATCATAGTATTTAAAAATTATTTAAAATTATAGTAATTACGCAAAAAATACAAACTTGGAAAGCATCCTTAAAGACCCAACAGAGAAAATATTAATATGGGAATGAGCCAAATTTGTGCCTGTTTTTTAACCCCTTAAAGGGTTTGTCCTGCTGAGTAAAATTTATTGAATGCCATAAAACAATAAAAGAAACCCTTTAAGGGGTTAAAAAAACAGGCACAAATTATATACTAATTCCCCTCTGCTCTGCTTCCAGTGCTTCCCAGGTCACCCTACGGTGATTACTTTCTTCTTCCCATGGATATGGACATGTGACCGCGGTAGCCGATCACTACAGGGAGTATTCTATTTTATTCTGTCTAAGCTATTTTCAAAAATATTTTTACTCTGACTCCTTTAAAGGGGCTTTCTAGGTGGAAAATATTGATGACCTATCCTCAGGATAGGTCATCAACATCAGATCAGAGGGTTCTGAAACTGCCACCAATCGGCAGTTTGAAGAGGACATTGCACTAAAATGAGCTTCCCGACCTCTTCACAACTTCCAAAGACAGTGCCAATCAATGTGTATCAGCTGTGCTTTTAACTGCACCCTTCAAATTTTCTTAAAAAAAAAAAGTTTCACAAAAACAACATTTTTTTTAATGGACACAAATATATTTATGCCCATCTGTCAAATATATATGTTGACAAAAAAAGGAAACCCACAAAATTGCATAGTTTTGTATGCTTTTTCATGCACGTCTACTGTATACGTTAAAAGTACAGCAAAAACAAAAAGTGAAACATTTTTAAATTCCAAATTTTTTTTTTTTACTTTATTTGATTTCTATTCTATATATTTTTTATTCTTTTTGTAAAGATTATTTTTTATATACAGGAGTGTCCTCCAAAGGATCATAAAAGATGTATGTAATGACAGACACTGTCACTTTTAGATTTTTATGCAGCTGTCCTTTGTACCTGGAGCATTTACTGAAGCCCTAGTTAAGGTGTCTTCATATGTGCAGATTTTTTTGCATAAAATTTCTGTAACCTAAAATCAGTTCTTTTCATGTGAATGGCGTTTGAAGAAATCCATGTGCTTCCCATGAAAGCAAACCCCAATCAGATGAATTGGAACTGATTTTTAGTTGCAGAAATTTTCTACAACAAAATCTGCTGTGTGTGTGAAGACACCCTTAGGGTTCTTTCACACGGGCTGATGCTGTGCGTGGAATCCGCTGCGTGAAAGAGAGCCATGCCCTGTGCAGGCCAGCAGAGGCATGGAGCATTAACATGATTGATAATGCTCCGCGCCTCTCTGTGATCTTTTTACTACAAAATCACAGCGACGACTTTATCTCACTTTGTAGTAAAAAGATCACAGAGAGGCACAGAGCATTATCAATCATGTTAATGCTCCGTGCCTCTGCTATCCAGAACGGGGCTTGGCTCTCTTTCACACAGCGGATTCCACGCAAGGCGTGAAAGAGCCCTCACATGGGAAACCACATGGTGCTAATCTGGGGCTGCTAAGATACTGTGTAATATCCACCTTTTTATTACTCATTCAGGAGATTTTGCCCCTCCTTGATGATCCTACATCGAGCTAATATACTATACCCACTTCTGAAAAATACTCTCAAATTTGAAATTCTGATTTTGTGTTTTTGAGTAGATGAGAAAGTGTTTTTTATGGTATACAAACTCCAGAAAATACAAAGAAATATTGAAATCAATCCTTTGTGTATTTACCCATTCATAGTTACTTTCCTACTGCAATGAATTTTCTCAAGCCTGCTCGTCTGTTTGCAGAACTCCCATAGACGTGAATGGAGAGAATATTGCGTGCTTAACCACCTCTCCACTCACAGTAGCCACTTCACAAGGAAGGATGGGGTTTGTGAGGCCCCTGTTCTGTAGATGGGTTCAGGTCCCTATTAAACATTTAGGTCTTTTTATGTCTTGAGGATATGCTGTAAATGTGTAAGATGGGAATGCCCCTTTAAATAGTTTTTTTTGCATAGAACAATGGCAAGGCTCCTAGAGATGGGTTTCTTCCTTCTGAAGGACAGCTGATTTGCATTGGCATGTATGCACTATAATTAGAGAAGTGACACAAGCATGGAGGCATTTTACTTCACTGAAGGTCCTTAGCACCATTTTGTACATCACATTTGTAGCTATGTGCATGTAGGAAATGGACTTTCATGGTTACAAATATACCACGACATCTGTGAAGCTTTAGACCCGTAGGAACGTGCTTCCCCGGCAGGAGCGCCTCACCTGGGCGGAGATCAGGGAAGGTAATGAGCCAGGGCCTGTACTAGGCTTCTAGGCTCATTAGGGCTTGTTCACACGTCAGTTATTCGACCAGTTATTTCCATCAGTTATTGTTAGCCAAAACCAGGAGTGGAGGCTACACAGACATAAGGTATAATGAAAAGATCTGCACCTATTCGGTGTTTTTGACTGGTTTTGGCTCACAATAACTGATAGAAATAACTGATCAAAACTGATCAAAAAACTGAAGTGTGAACAAGGCCTTACTTGTATATTACAATTCAGGCAGCAGGTGAACTGTAATATAGTGATCTATGTGTAGGGTGATGGAGAAAATTCCATTACTCTAAAAAATTTCAATCTGATAATTGCATGTTGCGGTCCACTTGGGGACCTAAAAAAAAGTGAAAAAAGTTTTAAACAATATAAAAAAAGAATCATTTCCCAAAATACTAGTAATAAAGAATAAAAAATAAACATCATAGGCATCTCTGCATGCAAAATCCCCTGTTCTATTAAAATATTTAAAAAATCCCATACACTTATCACTTTACCTCCCCCAAAAAATTATCAAAAAGTCATGCCCACCCAAAATGATATTAACAAAAACTATAGATCATCCTGAAGAAAGAACCCCCACACATCTCCGTAGACATAACTATAAAAAAGTCAAAAAGGCAATAAAAAGAAATAATACAATTTTTCAAAAGTTTTTATTTTTTTTCAATATTAAAATGCAAGAAAAACTATACATGTGTGGTATCGCCATACTCATATGGACCTGGAGAATGAAGAGCACAAGTCAGTTTTGCTGCATAGTGAACATCGTAAAAACGAAGCCCATAAAACTGTGGCAGAATTGCAATTTCTTTCCAATACCACCACATTTGAGAGTGGTGTAGTGTGGGTTGCCAGTTCCTGTAGACACGCCCCTTCTTACTTACCTGCAATCCTATGAAACACCACAGATAATGAAGCAAACGTCACCTGAATTGCCCTTCTCCTCTTCTAGCAGGACACAGCAGCAGAACTGTAAGGCCTCTTTCACACGAGCGTCACGGATTCGGTCCGGATGCGTTCAGGATGCGTTCAGGAAAACTCGCACCATTCTGCAAGCAAGTTCAGTCAGTTTTGTCTGCGATTGCGTTTAGTTGTTCCGTTTTTTCCGCGCGGGTGCAATGCGTTTTGATGTGTTTTTCACGCGCGTGAAAAAAAACTGAATGTTTACAAACAACATCTCTAAGCAACCATCAGTGAAAAACGCATTGCATCCGCACTTGCTTGCGGATGCAATGCGTTTTTAACGCAGCCCCATTCACTTCTATGGGGCCAGGGCTGCGTGAAAAACGCAGAATATAGAACATGCTGCGATTTTCACGCAACGCAGAAGTGATGAATGAAAAAACCGCTCATCTGAAAAGACCTATTGAAATGAATGGGTCAGGATTCAGTGCGGGTGCAATGCGTGATGTGAAAAACTCGCTCGTGTGAAAGAGGCCTAAGAGGGAGGAGGCACAGCCAGGTTTGAGAGCTCCGCACAGAACATCCTGATGCTGGCTAGACTCAGGATGTTAAGACAAGGGCACTGTGGACACCAGGGCTTACACCTGTTATGAGTTCTGGGTAGGATTGCCACTTTTCCCAACAAAAAATACTGGGCAAGTTAAGCCACATCCCAAAGGGAGTGTGATGGGGTGTGGCTTAACACAAGGTGTTAAGTTGCTGTCATACTGTGGCTCCCAGAAATATTAAAGAGAGTCTTTCATCTGTTTTTCACCAATATAACTAACAACAGTGCCCCACAGAAGATTGCAGACACATCCCAGACATACCTGTGTGCACTGTGTCTGTATTAGGCTACTTTCACACTAGCGTTTCTTTATTCCGGTATTGAGCTCCGTCATAGGGGCTCAATACTGGAAAAAAACGCTTCAGTTTTGTCCCCATTCATTGTCAATGGGGACAAAACTGAACTGAAGACAACGGAATGCTCCTGAAAGCATTCCGTTCCGTCTTCAGACCGGAGAACAAACCGCAGCATGCTGCGGTTTTCTCTCCGGTCCAGGCATCCGCACCAAGCCGGATCCGGAATGACCCCCAATGCAAGTCAATAGGGACGGATCCGTTTGGTGTGACACACCAGTAATCCGGATCTGTCCTCCATTGACTTGCAATGGGGGGTCATTCCGGATCCGGCTACACAGAAATACATACAGACATACAGAGATACATACAGACATACATACATACACACACATACACACAAACACATACATACTCACATACTCCAGGCAGGGACGCCGGCAGCATGTCTTCACTCGCCTCTTGCGCGCAGCTATGACGTTTCCCCACTGCGCCCAGCAGAGGGCGCTGTGGGGAATCGTCATCACTGCGCGCAGGAGGCACGTGAAGACGTTCTGCCGGCGTCCCGGGCTGGAGTATATAAGTATGTATGTGTTTGTGTGTGTATGTCTGTATGTATTTCTGTCAACATGTGTGGGGCCGGAGCACTGCTCCGGCTCCACACATGTATCAGCGTTAGCACGGATCAGTTGGCACCCTTTAGGTGCCGGATCCGTGCTAACGCTAGTGTGAAAGAGGCCTTACATGTCCAGGCACTTTTATTCTGCTGGAAAACAGCTCCCAAGTGCCCAGCTCTGCTACTGCAAACCAGACTGAAGAGGGGAGGGCTGCTTTAGCTGCTCGTATCTTGGGATTGGTAGATGGCAGATAGAAAATGGTTCTGACCTTTTTTGAAAGCTGGCATTCCAAGCTTTCAAATGATACCAAAATCACAGCATTTTATACAGTATATCAGGAGATATAGCTGTTAGAAATCCATTCGTTAGAGAAAGCTGTTTTTAGCTTCACTTTCAGCTGGGCACTTGGAAGCTGTTTTCCAGCAGAATAAAAGTGCTTTTCCTGGACATGTAATACAGACACACAGTGCACACAGGTATGTCTGAGATGTGTATGCAATCTTCTGTGGGGCAGTGCTGTTAGTTATATAGGTGAAAAACTGTTGAAAGACTCCCTTTAATACTACCATTAGTGTCGCCCAGAATTATTAATGCCCCCATTAGTGTCCCCCAGTATTAATAATGCTGCCATTAGTGCCGCCCAGAATAATGCCCCCCATTAGTGCCCCTGGTATTAATAATGCCCCCATTAGCGCCCCCCAGAATTAATACTGCCCCCATTAGTGCCCCCAGTAATATTAATACCCCCAGTAATAGTAATGCCCCCCATTAGTGCCCCCCAGTAAGAGTAATGGCCCCATTAGTGTGCCCCGGAATGAATAATGCCCCTATTAGTGTACCCCAGAATTAATAATGCCCCCCATTAGTGCCCCAGTAAGAATAATGCCCCCAGTAAGAATAATACCCCTATTAGTGCCCCCAGGAACAATCATGCCCCTAAGAGTGCCCCCAGTAATAACAATGCTCCCATTAGTGCCCCCAGTAAGCAAAATGCCCCCATTAGTGCCCTGAGTAAGAATCCTGCCTCTATTAGTGCCCCCAGTAAGAATAATGTCCCATTAGTGCCCCCAGTAAGAATAATGCCCCTATTAGTGCCACCAGTAAGAATAATGCCCCTAATAGTGCCCCAGTAAGAATAATGCCCCATTAATGAACCCCAGTAAGAATATTGCCACAGTAAGAATAATGCCCCCGTTAGTGCCCCCCAGTAAGAATAATGCCCTCATCAGTGCATCCCAGTAAGAATAATGCCCCATTAGTGTGCCCTCAGTAAGAATAATGCCCCCCATTACCGCCTTCAGTAAGAGTAATGTTGTCACGAATGTTCCGGCATCAGGTTGCAGGCGTTTGGCTAGGCTTTCAAAAGTGACATAATTTGACATGTTTTCCTCTTGGTTTGGTTGCTGTTTACCACACCTCTTCCCCTCAGCTGTTGTGGGTGTGGTGATTATCTTTCCCCTATTTATCCCTTCCTCTCCCAATATTCCTTGCGGTTTATACTTTCTGCTGACTTTGTTGTGTGTGGTGTTGTTCTCGGCTGAGATCCGGTTACTTCAATATCTGCATTAAGATAAGTGTAATTTTCCCTATTGTGTTTATCCTACTTTTCCCTGTTGTGGTTTTGCCTTCTGGAGTCTCCTATTCGTCCGTCCTCTTGGAGGAACGGGTTGACTCTATGACTAGCTGCAGGGTTCTTTCGGGTGAGTTTGTTATTAGGTTCCTGTGTATGAACTCTCCTACCACTAAGGCCTATTCATACTGGTAGTCAGCCAGGGCCTAGTTTCAGGGTTAACTGCAGGAGGTGACCGTTTCCCTTGTTTGGTCCTTTTCCCTTCCCTCTTACGCTTGGTGTGGCTATACCCTCCACACCAGAGCATGACAAATGTCCCCTTTTAGTGCCCCCAATAAGAGTAATACCCCCATTAGTACTTCAGCCTGGCCCTAGGGTGGCCAGAGGTCTTGTTTTAGGCTGGACAGTCTGGCTTTCAGACTCCCTGTCCTCATGCGCAGGGCCTGGATGGACACAGGGATGTCCTTTTGAACAGCTCAATCTCAGCAGCAGCACTGTGCAGTCTGAGCATGAGCTGCAAGGAAAAAGTCACCCTCCCCCCACCCCTGCAGCTGACAGAAGGTGATTTTTACCTATATTTTTAATCCCGGTCAAATGTGGCATGGAAGGGGCATGGCCTGACTTGAGTCAGGGGCGTGACTTAGTGGGATCTGGGGGTGGTGCTTTTAAGTCCTTCCATACAATGCCATAGTAATTTAGGAGGAAGGTGGGTAGCAGTGGAAGAAAACATCTTTTATTACTACTAAACGGTAAATATGTGAAATTTACATTATATGAGGTAATGATTGATGATGAGTTGTCTAAAACATAAGTTATAGTTATAGTAACCGGAATACCCCTTTACCATTGTCATCCACAGTACTCTGCCTCTTTAATGCAGACCTACAGCAGTGAACTGGCTTGGTTGTCATAGAAACCTGGTGTGTGGAGACTGCCTGTGAGCTTCTATTGGCTGATAAGGGTCATGTGACCAGGCTATTGGCTAATGCATTTTTTGGGAATATCCCTGGAGAGCTGAAAACTGTTCTAAAACCTTCCCGGACACCTAATGTACATGTGTGCCAAATTTTATGATTGTAGCTGCAGCGGTGCGGTTTCCTTTAGCAGACATACACACACACACACATACACTCAGCTTTATATATTAGATATAATGGACCACTCTGTATTATTAGTATATATAATGCCCCTCTCCGTATTATCTCTTAATAATATAAAAATGAGTTTCTGTCTGTCTGTCTGTCTGTCTGTTCTCTATGCGCGACCAAACTACTGGACCGATTTTCACCAAATTCGGCACACAGGTACATCAGGTGTCCGGGAAGGTTTTAGACCAGGTCTCATCTCTCTAGGACATACCGTTCCCGAGATATTCCCAAAATATGATCTCCATTAGCCAACATTACAACTGGGAGCTTTGGTTTTAAACTCCAACTGCCATTCTCTGCAAAGCCACACAGGGAGGGCAGGTTTCCATAACAACCAGGTAATTATCAGCAGCTGAGGATCTCATCCATTTCTATTTACTGACACTGTTAAAGGTATTCCGGTTACCATAAATATAACTTATGTGTTTTTCTATTACTACAGTTCAGTAGTAATAAAAGATGTTTTGCTCCACTGCTGCCTATTGCGTGGGCTCATAAATAAGCATAGTATTGACCTTTAATTCAGGCCACCCTAAAAGAAGTACTTAAACCCCCGCCCCAGGTCTCACTAAGCCACACCCCCAACTATGTCAGGCCACACCCCCTTTCACTCCGCAGCCAACAGAGATTGAAAAAATAAAGGTAAAAATCAACTTCTGTCAGCTGCAGGGATGGGTGGGAGGTTGACTTTCTTTCTGCAACAACACACACAAACATTAAATAAAATAGATTAAATCCACCCATGCGAAGCGTCTTGCTAATCCACGCCCCCGACTCTGTCAGGTCACGCCCCCTCCCACTCCGCAGCCAATGGGAATTTAAAAAATGAAGGTAAAACTAAACTTCTGTTTGCTGCAGGGGTGGGAGGGTGAATTTCTCTCTGCAACGACACACAAAAATTTTAGATGAAATAGACTGATTATAGACTACAACCGTTCGAAGCCTCTTGCTAAGCCAGGCCCCGTCTCTGTCAGGTCACACCCCCTCTCACTCCGCAGCCATTCTGCAACGACACACAGAAACATTAAATGAAATAGATTAAATGCACCTATGCGAAGCGCTTTGCTAAGCCACGCCCCGACTCTGTAAGGCCACGCCCCCTGCCACTCCGCGGCCAACAGGGATTGAAAAAATAAAGGTAAAAATCAACTTCTGTCAGCTGCAGGGGTGGGAGGTTGACTTTCTTTCTGCAACGACACACAGAAACATTAAATGAAATAGATTAAATACACCCATGTGAAGCGTCGTGCTAATCCACGCTCCCGACTCTGTCAGGTCACGCCCCCTCCCACTCCGCAGCCAATGGGGATTGAAAAAATAAAGGTAAAAATAAACTTCTGTTTGCTGCAGGGGCGGGAGGGTGAATTTCTCTCTGCAACGACACACAAAAATTTTAGATAAAATAGACTAATTATAGACTACAACTGTTCGAATCGTCTTGCTAAGTCACGCCCCCAACTCTGTCAGACCACGCCCCCTCCCACTCTGCAGCCATTCTGCAACGACACACAGAAACATTAAATGAAATAGATTAAATCACCTATGCGAAGCGCTTTGCTAAGCCACGCCCCGGCTCTGTAAGGTCACGCCCCCTCCCACTCCGCAGCCAACAGGGATTGAAAAAATAAAGGTAAAAATCAACTTCTGTCAGCTGCAGGGATGGGTGGGAGGTTGACTTTCTTTCTGCAACGACACACAGAAACATTAAATGAAATAGATTAAATACACCCATGTGAAGCGTCTTGCTAATCCACGCCCCCGTCTCTGTCAGGTTACGCCCCCTCCCACTCCGCAGCCAACGGGGATTGAAAAAATGAAGGTAAAAATAAACTTCTGTTTGCTGCAGGGGTGGGAGGATGAATTTCTCTCTGCAACGACACACAAAAATTTTAGATAAAATAGACTAATTATAGACTACAACTGTTCGAATCGTCTTGCTAAGTCACGCCCCCAACTCTGTCAGACCACGCCCCCTCCCACTCTGCAGCCATTCTGCAATGACACACAGAAACATTAAATGAAATAGATTAAATCACCTATGCGAAGCGCTTTGCTAAGCCACACCCCCAACTCTGTCAGGTCATGCCCCCTCCCACTCCGCAGCCAACAGGGATTGAAAGAATGAAGGGAAAAATAAACTTCTCTCAGCTGCAGGGGTGGGAGGGTGAATTTCTCTCTGCAACGACACACAAAAATCGTAGATGAAATTGACTAATTTTAGACTACGACCATTCAGTACCAATAAAAGAGGTTTTTTCCACTGCTACCCATTGCAGGTCCCCATAAATTACCATGTCATCAACCTGTAATTCATGCCACTCTGACCCCCGCCCCAGATCTCGCAAAACCACGCTCCGACTCTGTCAGGCCACGCCCCCTCCCACTCCGCAGCCAACGGGGATTGAAAAAATGAAGGTAAAAATCAACTTCTATCAGCTGCAGGGGTGGGAGGGAAGTTTGATTTCTTTCTGCAACAACATACAGAAGCATTAAATGAAACAGATGAAATATACCCGTGCAAAGCAATGTTTTCTTCCACTGTTACCCATGGCGTGTCCTCATAAATTACCATGGCATTGACCTGTAATTCTGGCCACCATCAAAAGAAGGACTTAAAACCCCGCCCCAGGTCTTGCAACGTCACGCCCCCGACTCAGTCAGGCCATGACCCCTCCCACTCCACAGCCAATGGAGATTGAACAATTGAAGGTAAAAATCAACATCTGTTAGCTGCAGGGATGGGAGGGAGAATGACTTTCTCTCTGCAACGACACACAGAAACATTAAATGAAATAGATTAAATATACCCGCGCAAAGCAATATTTTCTTCCACTGCTACCCATTGTGTTTCCTCCAATTACCATGGCATTAGCCTATAATTCAGGCCACCCTGAAATGAAGGACTTAACCCCCCCCCCGTGTCCCATTAAACCACACCCCCTCCCACTCCGCAGCCAATAGGGATTGAAAAAATGAAGGTAAAAATCAATTTCTGTCAGCTGCATTGACTTTCTCTCTGCAACGACACACAGAAACATTAAATAAATAGATGAAATATACCCAGGCGAAGCCGGGTCTTTCTGCTAGTAAGTATATATAATGCCACCTCTGTATTATTAGAATATACTGTATAATCGTCCACTATGTATTATTAGTATACATAATTCCCCTCTCTGTATTGTTAGTATATAATGCCCCCTCTGTATTATTAGTGTATATATATATATATATATATATATATAATGGCCCTCTGTGTATTAGTATAGTATATAATGGCCCCTCTGTATTATTAGTATACATAATGCCCCCCTCTGTATTATTAGTATATAATGCCCCCTCTGTATTGTTAGTATATAATGCCCCCTCCGTATTATTAGTATATAATGGCACCTTGTGTATTAGTATAATATATAATGGCCCCTCTGTATTATTAGTAAATATAATGCCCCCTCTGTATTGTTAGTATATAATGGACCACTCTGTATTATTAGTATGCATAATGGCCCCCTCTGTATTATTAGTATATATAATGTCCCCTCTGTATTATTAGTATATAATGGCCCCCTCTGTATTATTAGTATATATAATGGCCCCCTGTGTATTAGTATAATATATAATGGCCCCTCTGTATTATTTGTATAAATAATGGTCCCCTCTGTATTGTTAGTATATAATGGCTCCCTGTGTATTATTAGTATATGTAAGGCCCCCTCTGTATTATTTGTATATATAATAACCCCCTCTGTATTATTAGCATATATAATGCCCCCTCTGTATTGTTTGTATGTAATGGCCCCCTCTGTATTAGAATATATAATGACCCCCTCTGTATTATTAGTATATAATGGTCCCTTCTGTATTATTAGTATATATAATGGTCCCCTCTGTATTATTAGTATATATAATGCTTCCCTCTGTATTATTACTAGTATATATAATGGCTCCCTCTGTATTATTAATTTATATAATGGCCCCTTCTGTATTATTAGTATATATAATGGTCCCCTCTGTATTATTAGAATATATAATGGCCCCCCTCTGTATTATTATTATATATAAAGGCCCCCTCTTTATTATCCTATGTAATGGACCCCTCTGTATTATTATATATAATGCTCCCTCTATTTTATAAGAATGTAAATTGGCCCCCTCTGTATTATTATTATATATAATGGCCCTCTCTATTATTAGTATATATATTGCCCCACTCTGTATAGTTAGTATACATGATCGTCCCCTCTGTATTATTAATATATATATATATTGCCCCCTCTGTATTATCAGGATATATAATGACCTCTTCTCTATTATTAGTATATATAAAGACCCCCTCTGTATTATAAGTATATATAATGGACCCCTCTGTATTATTACAATATATAATGGTCCCCTCTCTATTATTAGTATATATATAAAGGCCCCCTCTGTTATTAGTATATACATTTTGCCCCCTCTGTATTATTAGTATATATAATGCCCCTCCCCTGTATTATTAGTATGTATAATGGGCCCCCGCTGTGTTATTTTTATATATAATGGCCTCCTCTGTATTATTAGTATATATAATGGCCCCCACTGTATTATTAGTATATATATAATGGTCCCCTCTGTATTATTAGTAGGGACAAGGATGCACTATTACCACTTTACAAAGCTTTGGTGTGGCCTCATTTGGAATATGCAGTTTAGTTCTAGGCACCAGTCCATAGAAAGGGAGCCCTGGGGCTGGAGAGAGTAAACAGCAGAGCGACTATACTGATAAAGGGCATGGAGGGTCTTAGTTATTAGGAAAAAATAAAATAATTACTTTTATTTAGTCTTGAGAAAAGATGTCTAAGGGGGGACATGATTAACCTATACAAATATATAAATGGGCCATACAAAAAATACTGTGAAAAAATGTTCCATGTAAAATGCCCTCAGAAGACAAGGGGGCACTACCTCCGACTGGAGAAGAAAACATTCAGTCTCAAGAGGTGTCAAAGCTTCTTGACTGTAAGAACTGTGAACCTGTGGAGTAGTCACCTCAGGACAGGGTCACAGCAGGAACAGTGGACAGTTTTAAAAAAGGCGTAAATGAAATAACATTTATTCTTATGCCAATATGTAGAAGTCTGGCTCTCACGTCCCCACCTACTCCTTGGTTGAACTTGATAGACTTGTGTCTCGTTTCAACTGTACCATGTAACTATGTAAAATCTGCAGGTAGACGTCAGTCACACAATGACAATGACAAATTCCTCAAGTTATATGAAGCGGCCATTGTGTCAGCCAGTTACCACGGGGAGATGCAATATAAATACAGACAGGAAAGGGGCAAAGTAAAGCAGCCTGCCAGTGGAGCAAGGCATACACCTGTCATCTCCAAAAACCTCAACCGCTGGGGTTTGACTTACATTCACAGCCAGGTAAGTGAGAGTTAGTGGTAACAGAGATAGAGAGCTAATGACCAAGATATGTACATATAATAGGACATATTACATCATATCGCAGGTAGACAAATAATGGATAGATAGATAGACAAATAGATATGAGATAGATAGATAGATACAAATAGATTATAGATAATCGGTTCATTTCCATTTTTATTGTGAAGTCATTAAATGTTGCAGATTTTTCAGTGTTTTCCCTGCAGAATCAGTTTCTACAACACAACATTACTTCCGCAGCAGGACACAAGCCAGGGATAGTCAGTTTTCAGTCCCATAAGATAACATGGGGAAGTCTTGATGATTGTGGATTTTCTGGTGGAATTTTCTGCCATGTGTGAATGCACCCTTGTTGTCAAGTTCTTCCAGAGATTTCAGGGGATTACTGGGAGTCCTAATCATCTTATCATTGGGGGACTTACTAGAAATTATTTTCCAAATCGGACAGTCATCGAAACAGCTGCCATTGTCTTCCCTGACTTTGTAAGTGGCTCTCTCAGAGAGGCTGTTGAGTTGTTTTTCCAGATTTAAATTGGTTTTACCTTTAGTAGATTAATGATCTCCTAATCCTCGGGTGAGGTCATCAGTATCTAATCCGTGGAGGGCCAACCTCTGGCACTCCTGCCGATCAGATGTTTGAAGAGGCTGTGGTGCTCTGGTGATAGAGATAGATATAAATAGAGATAGATAGATAGATAGATAGATAGATAGATAGATAGATAGATAGAAGAGAGATAGTTGGATGGATAGATGGAGAGATGGATGGATAGATAAATAGATAGATAGATAGATAGACAGATAGATAGATATAAGAGAGATAGATAGATAGATAGATAGATAGATAGATAGATAGATAGATAGATAGATAGATAGATGGAGATATGGATAGATAGATAGATAGATAGATAGATAGATAGACAGATAGATAGATATAAGAGAGATAGATAGATAGATAGATAGATAGATAGATAGATAGATAGATAGATGGAGATATGGATAGATAGATAGATAGATAGATAGATAGATAGATAGATAGATATAAATAGAGATAGACAAACAAATAGATATAGATAATAGATTATGCATAATTGGTTCATTTTGTTATTGTGTAGTCGCTAACTGATTATTAGTGATGAGCGAAGTTATGAAAAATTTGATTTGGCTGCTTTGAAGAATTCTACAAAGAAATTTGATTTGTGACTTTGTCACGAATCACGTTCTTTTGTAAGCAGTGGACACAATGACGTGGAACGGTGATCACACGGCCCCCGTCATTGAACCCCTCAGATGCTGTTTTTATCTATGATGTTAAAATGGAGGCCTTTCAGGGGTTAATCCGGTTAAAAACTCATTTGCTCACAAAGAGGCATCGAAATCGAAGTCAATTTGTTAACTTTGATTTTTTAAATGCGGCTTGTTGAAAAAAAGTTGCAAGTGCCTCTTTTATGCACACTCAAAAAAAAGGGGGCGTGACAAGGACCAGAGACAAATTTAACTTCGTTTACACTATTTTTCTGGCGCAAATGAAGACAGAAATCGACGGCAACTCAGAACTACCCTAGACTTCTGTATAGGCGCACAAACTGCCGGAGGATTGGCCTAATTTATGATGAGGCCTGTGCCGACAGCGCAGGGGATATGAAGACTGACGCAGAAAGTGCCATTTGTGATAAATCTCCAGAGGTGAATTCAATGAGCTGTGACAATCTGTGTACTGCGCTGTGGAATATGTAGACACCATGTCAACAACAAGATGTTACTGTGCATGTTTATTGAATACAAATGCATAATGTTATCATTTCACATATTTTTGGGAGATTTTGCAGCAATTTTACAGCATGCTTTTTTTTGGGAATCAAAGGACTCTTATTTATAAGTGTAGTTTTGTTACTGCAGTTCAGAGTAAAAAAAAAATTACTTTATCTTCAGAGTTTCCTGATTATCAAATACTGGATTATGGGTACGACTACACGGCGGTGTAATGTTTGTCAATGGTGTCGCAATGCAACACGCAAGATTCGTCATCTGCGACACAATGCTCGCAAAAAATCCAGATGTGTGAGATTTTGTGTTCTGCATAACTTTTCCTCCATTAATGGAAGTCACACAAGACTCGCCTGCGACATCCAAAACACAGTTCTAAAATAGTCATTTGACAGAAAGTTGCAGACAAGTCGCCGACTTTCCTGCATCAAGCTCAGTGTAGCCATGCTGTAAAGGAATTTAATATTTTGTTGCTTGCTAGAAAACAGGTCCATTGTTTGCTCATTACTCCCCGGAGTGGGATGCAGAATCTTAATTAGCTCCTTTGTTTGTAGCCATGTCTGGTTACTAAGGTTGGGTGTAATTAAGTGACCCCTCCACCCAAGGGCATGAGACCGTTATCAGCTTCCTTCCAACTTCCATTTGCTCTAAAACTATTTATTAAACAATAATCTCTTTTGTTTGCTAAATCCCAATTAAAAACTAAAATAAATAAATAAAAACCAGTAAAATCCCATTCAGGACCCTAATTGGCTACAAAGTCTCCCTTCCTCTGGAGGACCTGATGTGTCAGGTAACCGCTTCATTTCACTTATGAGATGCTGCAGGGAAACTGAACACTTGTCGGGGTGCCCTCACGCGTGCCATTCAACTGAATAGGAAATTCATTCTGCAATGAAAATTTTGCGGAAAAACCTGCAACACCTCTCACATCAATGGCATATGGTGCTCTCCAGTCTCCACATCGCTTATTCACAAGGCTGCCATTTGTCCGCTCACTACTTTCACCACAGCAGCATGAGCATAGCTTCAGATATACCTCCACCCTTGACGCAAAAGCCAACAAGCATCCCTTTTTGCAATTCTGATAAATCCCCCCAGCAACGAGGGATATGTGTGCAGACAGCCTATGGTGCAGCTTAGATACCCACTGAGCCAGCTCAGCACACGGGACTTCCTACATGAGCTACACACTACCGACATAGAAAGCGGTCATAATAATGTGACTTGACCGTGTATGACCTTTGGATAATGAATTGTAATTAACGCTGCCATGTTTCCATTTGTGCTTTGTGTGTCCGCAGTCCCGGCTGGTGACAGGCGCCGTCTGCTGGGACCATGTTTGCGCAAGTAATTCTCCTGCTCTGTGTCTCCATTCATATCACATGTAAGTAGAAAACATTAATCATTTTTAGGGGATCCCTGATTCGACAAGATACAGTGAAAATCTTATATGCATCAGAAAATCCAACAGACCCCACCAAATGGGAGGAACCAGACACATAGGGACAGATTAATCAAAGCTGGTGTAAAGGAAAACTGGCTTGGTTGCCCATAGCAACCAATCAGATTCCACCTTTCATTTTTCAAAGCTCCTTTGGAAAATAAAAGGTGGAATCTGATTGGTTGCTATGGGCAACCAAGCCAGTTTTCCTTTAGAGCAGTTTTGATAAATCTCCCTCATAGGATTTGAATAGAACTGCAGCAGATAAGCAGCGTCAGATGTGCCTGGCAGCCGCTTATCACCTGTCTCTATGAAATAAACTTGCACACTAATGTCTGGTAGAGAGCTTTGGATGTGGCTGTCGCTAATCCATTACTTGGCTGACGGCTATTGGACGGCTTGGCTGATGGCTATTAGTGTCTGGGAAGCTTAAAGGGGTCGTCCAAGTTTTTTTTTTGTAAAGCTATTAAAATAATAAGAAAAAAAATGTAGTCATCGTTCCAAATCCCTTCAGTTCCAGCAGTACCGCTCTCATCCGCCCCACCAGGCTTTGTTTCTATGACTGCAGTGGTGACGTGCATCCGCCTGGTCCGCCTGAGACCACTGATGCCAATCACTGTCCTCAGTGGTCTTGTGCCGCATACTGCTGAAGCCAGTGATAGGCTGCAGCAGTCACATGCAGAGATATGACATCATGGCTTCATCGGAGGGGAGGATTGGAGCATCCCGCTGGAATGGAGGGCGTTTGGGATGGTGTGTATTTTAAGTTTTTTTTTTTAATCATTTTATTAGCTTCAGTAACTTTAAAAAAAAAAAAAAAAAAAAATATATATATATATATATATATATATATTTTTTTTTTTTTGTGCAGTGCATGTATACAGCGGTGCCTGTCACTGAGGAGAGGGAAGGGGTGGGGAGAGGTGGAACGAGCGTGCCCCTCATAACTATGGAGTGTAGCTGCTGCTCTTGCGTAAGGCGGTTTACGCATCAGATGGACAAGGATTTCATTGCACCGTCCTGACTGAGATGAGAAATGCAGCGACCTTTCTGGAACATTTCATTTGTAGAATAAAACGCACAAAAAAATAAAATGCTGAGTTCCCTCCAGATCAGAAATAAAGATAGAAAAACACGTAGAACCAGCTGAGCCTGTACACAAGAAACCCGCTCATATCACTGACTTTCATTACAGATGGAGAACCCATTGTCACTGAGATTTCACCATATGATGGCAGTGTGAACGGAGCGACGAGAATCACAATCAAAGGACAAGGTGGGTATAGTATACCAGTCACACCCACCGCAATGTGCAGATATAAACTTCTTCATTCTCAGGGTGGGCGTTGGTCCAAATGGACACTAAGTAGGGATTTTAAAAAACTCTTTCATAATGTACAATATACTCCCTGAAAGTAACTTCATTTTATCTTTATATAAAGTAAAATCTGCACATTTACCAATGGCTATAATTCATTATCACACTAAACAATCTATGTGTCTATCTATCTATCTATCTATCTATCTATCTATCTATCTATCTATCATCTAGGCAGGATTGCACATCCACATGTCATGCACTGATCTATTGCTGTTAAAGGGGTTGTCTCACTTCAATAAGAGTCGTTTATCATGTAGAGAAAGTTAATATAAGGCATTTACTAATGTATTGTTATTATCCATGTTGCTTCCTTAGCTGGTTGGATTCATTTTTCCATCACATTATACACTGCTTGTTTCCATGGTTACAACTACCAGGAGTGCACATAGGCTGGCTGTCAGGCTCCGGTGTGTGTGTGTGGGGGGGGGGGGTGTGGGGGGGATACCACACTAAGGTAAGGAGGGAAAGAGGGGAAAGGAAATAGAGATTAGAGTCTCAGATTTTATCATATCAGAATGAGGTCTTAGTTTATACAGTATATATTGTTTGCATCCATTTTTGTGCACTAGAACCCCCTTTTCTGTGATTTAATTTGAAATAGAGATTAGGCCTAGAAACTAGGGAAGGCACATGGACACCTCCTAGAGAAACCCTGACTCCAGTCCTGACTAACAACCAGTATGAACAGGCCTCAAATGTAGGCAAGTTCATACGCAGGATACCTAGGACCTAACTGTCTCTGTAGGACCCTGAAGCTAGTGTCAGGATTGAGTCATACTGTTCCTCCACCAACTTGGACGAACAGGAGTCTCCCCTCAGGCCCAATCACCATACACAGGGAAGGGATACACACAAATAATACAAAAGGGAAAGAGGACACAACTTTCAAGCAGCAAATGGCAGCCACAAGATCTTCACTGAGAACCCAAACTCCAGCAGGCCACAGATACAACAGAAAGTATAAACCGCACAGCATGGTGGGAGAAGCAACACTAAATAGACAAGGATAATTGATAAGACACCTACACCTGAAGGGGGAGGGTGTGGTGAATGCCAGCAACAACAAACAGTAAAAGGGAAACCTGTCAGATTAAAGCACCTGTTGCCAACCTCACTGACCTCCTGCTGCTACCTGTTGTAAGGAATGTTGGTATGTCCTGGCACATTCATGACACTGGCAGTTTTTCCTATAGTTTGCTCCTAGAGGCTCATTTGCATATATTAAAACATTATATTTCTCAGCAATGCGGTCACATATGAACATGGGACCAACACAGATGCCTTCAGCTGCCAAGTGCACATGTAACAGGTCAGCCAGTGTCATAGGTACAAAGCTGCTGACAGATGCCCTTTAAGAAGTTAAAGTTCTTCACAGTTAATTGTTTTTATGGCAAAATGTAAATTGCTAGTTGTACAATTGCCTCTTTAGTTTTCTGATGATTCTTCCTGCACTCTTTAGGCTTTGCAGAAGCCAATCAGTTCAACTATGGTGATGGAAACGCGAATCTGGGGAACAGTGTCCAGCTCGTTTCATCAACCCTTTCAATTCCGTGTGATGTAGAGAAAGATGCCAGTCACGCCACACAGATTACCTGCTACACCAGGTACGTAGCCTCTGACCGACTCCTTGACATCTGGACATTTTTAGTTTTATTTTAGCAGTATTGTCAACCATCAGCAATTCTGGTCCTAAATAATAAGGAGGTACATTCGATAGGGCCATGCCTCTGGCAGTGGAGAATGAGCTCCGCGGGGGTGGTGCCAGAATATCTTGTAGATTGTAAGCCCTCGCGGGAAGGGACCTCTATCCTTCTGTACCAGTTTGTAACTCGTCTTCTTCATATGTAGTGCAATTGTCTGTATTATGTATGTGCACCCCTTATACTAGGCACAGCGCTATGGAATGAATGGCGCTGTAATAATAATAATGATAATATATCAACAAGCTAAGCTATTCTGTATGTGTCTTCAATGGGGATGGAGGAGGAAGTCATGTCAGACAGATGTGACAGCAGAATATACATAGTAACATAGTTTATAAGGCCGAAAAAAAGACATCTGTCCATCCAGTTCGACCTGTTTTCCTACAAGTTGATCCAGAGAAAGG
Source organism: Rhinella marina (assembly GCA_900303285.1). Taxonomy (NCBI): domain Eukaryota; kingdom Metazoa; phylum Chordata; class Amphibia; order Anura; family Bufonidae; genus Rhinella; species Rhinella marina. Next base: position 367,068 of record ONZH01013021.1, on the reverse strand, counting down.
CAAAAATATCTCTTGGGAGAACAAAATGATCGGGTATTGAAGTCTATCATGTGTTGAGGGAATGTCAGGAGCTCCCCACACACATTAGATGGTCACCCACAAATGGACTGCTTTGACTGATATTTTTATATGAACGACTTTTTTTTATATGTCCTTGAAACGGCCATATTTGGGCTGGGTTTGTATATATTTGCAGTATTATCCTGGAAAAGCAATAGAACTTTATGAACTTTATGAAATGGGTGAAATTCTGTTAAACATATTTGTAGCTGCATAGTGCAGGGTGTCTTTGGGATAGATATTGGCCTTGTACTAGTCCGGCAGTATTTGGTGGTACTAAAATAAGCTAAAAAAAATTACCATGTAACACAAACTGCATGTCATACCGAAGACATAAAAATAACTGTAATGTATAAAAAGTGAGAGGCGAAAAACATTTTTTAATATCATACTTCCAAGAGGATATATAGTACATTATGCCCAAAGCCTGAGGCTGCACTACTGCTACATATGTATATCTGTCATTTAAAGGAAATGTGTCACCAAAATTCTATCTGCCGGTTAAAACCAGATAGGAGCACATCTCCTTTTTTTCTAATCTCAATTTATTTTCTGATTATAGATTTTTTAATTCTATTTTCTGAACATGATTATGGGGGCGGCCATCTTGCCTAAGCCGTTTTTAACAGCAAATCTGGGGCAGGTCTAGACAGCCGCTCTACGTTGACATCTTCTATAGGTCTATAGATGCTTTTCTGGAAGGTCTCCTTTAATATTCGTGGCATTTAAAGAACTGAAATATAAAATGAAACCGCTATTTTCTTGTGTTGCAGACCCATGCCGGAAGATTATTACCTGGTAAAAGTGAGCGTAGACGGCGTTCCTGCCAATACCTACAACAACTGTTATGGATACTACAATTACTGGTGGTGTATGTTCCATGTAGGTACACGTAATATCTTCTGAATATTTCTCCGATATGGAGTCCGTTTACACATACCGTATACAGTACCATTAATGACATAGCGCTAGCCCTCTATTCTCTATTCAGCTTTTAACTCCTTAAAGGGGTGGTCGAATTTGAGCAACACTTAGGACACATTTCCCCTGACGATTGGCTGATTGTAGGTGGGTCTTACTCGGGACCTATTGTACTGGTATTGTTCGCCAGTACGTCCTCATTTACCCTGCAGCCAAGGCCAGCATATAGGGTTAGTTTGGGACCTGTAGTACTTTGGGTACCATCTCCTAGTTCCTCTGATACAGTTTAAAAACCCACCTAGCTTTGGAGTCCATGCTGGGCATTCCCCTTGTAAGGGGCCAACTGCCATGATGCAATGATGCTTATTTTCGGCCTAGTAACAAGGTCAGATAGGTGTAGTGATGGGCCAATATTTTCTAGTTATTCCCCTAGTGGTCACTATTTATATGACTAGTGTACACAGGTGCTCACTTCTGGGTCCCTTTCCTAAAAAAAAGAAAAAAACACATTGATCCCATCCAGCCAGGAAGAAGGTGCAGCATTGGCCACCAATGTTTGAGTCGAAGGCAGTCACAGTCTTATTTGTCCTCATAACTTCCATAGACTTGAGTGAAAAGGCCACACACATGCATGGCCACCTCTCCTATGTATGTTAGGAATCGGGAGTCCGGTGTCATCCATATCGCCCACCCCCTTTAACTGGGCCCTTCCATCAACTGATCTCTTTTTACCACCAACTACTCTCTGCCCTGCCTTGTGTAGGGGTGTGGGTAGTCCCAGGTAAGTCTGTGGGTGAAATACGTGGGCACACTCATGGTGCACTCTTTAAGGGCAGTACAACATGGCACCCTATAAGGATTGTATAATTGGTCTCCGATGACACATTAATGCCAGAGATTTCACTGCTGTTTGTAGTCTCTCCTATGACAGGAGCTAAGTATACCATGCTGATGAAGATATGATATGACCTATGTTCTATATATATAGTGCTAACGTTCTTTCTGCTCCAGACGGGTTGGAGACACCAAGCCTCATCTGAACACATGATAGGCGGTATTACCTGTGCAGCAGAGCTTAGTGATGTGTCTGTATCCTGCAGAGCTCACTCCCAGACGCTCTGTTCTCGATCTTAAGCATTTAATCTTCATCCTCGCTATTGCACATCTGAAGACTGCATCTATTGTTTTCATAGACAACAATAAGTGAATGTCAGAAGTATTAATAGCATTACAGTCACCACAACCACATTTTTTTGCCTTTTTTATGTATTTGGTATATCCAATTTTATAGTATATGTTTCATTGTATGAGTTATGTTGTACTGGTTATGTACAGTATTATAATTCAGAGCTGCATTTACAACTTAACCAGCTTCAGAGCTGAATGCTTTCAGCTTTTCTTGCTGACTCAGTGAAGGGGAGCAGAGGTGTCTGACTGAGGCTTGGTTTTAGGGATGGAGACTGGCCCGTTCCCAAGTTCTTCTTTTCCTGGGAGGTGCCCAAAAATCTGTACTAACCTAGGAGTGAACCATGAAAACTTTCTGGACCACAAGAGACTTTACCACTAATTCCTTCAATGCTGTGGCAGACCACCAAAGATTTTACCACTAACCAAATCTCTTTTTAAAGGGTTTGAACACCCTTGGGGACATTTTTATAATTGCATTGTACTCATTTGAGCTAAACAATTCAATTGGTTTCACTTCATTTTTTTCAATTGGTCTTTATTAAAAATGTTGAACCCCTGTCTCTGTGCAGCCTTTATTTTCTCTCTGAACTTTTACTCTGCCCCATTAGGCAGCTCAATTGATGTCTCCTTATCTCTGATCTTATATACACTCATTATAGCTCAATTCTTATCTTACTGATAATTAAGTAATTTAGAGATAAGGGTTATTAGATGACCAGTGCAAAGTGAAAGTGAAAGTACCATTCACACAGCTAGAAAGTTATCCGAGTAAAACGAGTAAAATGCAATCATAAAAAGAATTGTCCCCGAAGACGTGCACAGCAATTAAACATTATATGGTGGCAATATTTGGACTCACTGAATGATACATTTATTTGGGTAGTGAATGGCAGTATTATGATGTATGGTGATATATGGTAGTGTTATTTGAGCACTGTATCGGAGTATTTTTTATATATATGAAATTATTACTTAGATATTATACAGAGACTTTATTTAGCTGTTGTGTGGGCATTGTACAGAAGTGTTATTTAGCTTTGTGGCAATTTTTACATGTATATATCATTTATATTTATATGTATATATCATTTCAGCCACGAATGTACTACACCCCACAAATTAACAGTATAGCCCCAGTGTCTGGAACTCCAGGTATTTATGACTTATAAAATTATTTATTCTGACTTTTTTTTAAATCAACATATGTTAAAAAAAATCAACCCAATGTAAACAAAGTCCAAGTGTCATAAATGGTTCATTTTTCTCCTGTAAAATTCTGAATTCACATTGAGTGAACAACTTACTAGATCTTTTTATTATTAAAAAAATACAAGCCAAGGCTATACTTGGTATGGTCCAAATCTATTCAATGCTATATCACATTTAATATTATTTGGAGTCAATCTTCTGACTTAAAGGGATTGTCCACTTTGGCCAATCCTTTTTTTTTTTTTTGCTTGAAGGTTTTATCATCAATAAGCTGATCACAAATGTTCCTACTAAAACCAACTAGAATCTGTAGGGAAATCAGACAGAGAGGGACAGTTGTCTAAAAAAAAATGTCCAAAAGAAAAACCCATAGCAACCAATCACAGGACAAGAATACGACATGAAAGCTGTGCTGAGATTTGGTTGCTACAAGCAATAAAGACAGTTTCATACATTTCTTGAAAGTGTTACATTTCCCTGCAGTGCCACCACAGGGAAATAAAGCATTACACAGCTTCCCACATTTCTGGCTACTAAATCAGATACTATACACTTGAAATGTCCTAATACGGCATGTATAAATGAGTTTTCTAAATCAGATGACCCATCAGTACCAGGTAAAGTGATTTGGGGGTAATCTCTACCCTTTTTTGTTCATTTCCCAGGTTCTATGATCACAATCACAGGCAAGATCTTAACCGATGTCTATGGCAGTAATACTGCTTTAAGTTCTAATGGAAGAAATGTCAGAGTTCTCAGGTAAGTCATTTATTTAAAGAGGTTGTCACACAAAAATATTCTACGTTTTTCAAACCAGGACCTGGATCTGAATACCTTTGTAACTGCACATAATTAAAAATTTTGTAAAAAAACAATTATTCACGATTTGTTTAGCACTACCTTCTGTATGTTATTTTCGTTATCCCATAAACAATTATTTAAAGGCCCCTTTGAGGGCCTTTTTTATTATTATTGTACTGTACTCATTTTGAGCTAAAATCATTTTTTAAATTGGTCTTTATTAAAAATATGGAGTCCTTTTTTTCTGTACAGAGCTGAGATGCTCTAGTAGCACCCTTTGGATTTTCTGTCTTTTCCGTCAGACCAGGAGCTGACAGGCTCCTTATCTCTGATCCCTGACCTTATAAACACTCATTATAGCTCAATTCATATCTTACTGATAAGAATGTGGCTTTAAATGTTTATGATATCTTACTGTAGTAATTTAGAGATAAGGTTTATTAGATGACCGGTACAAAGTGAAAATGAAGGCACCAGTCACACAGCTAGAAAAACTGTTAACCTTTTTTGACCGAACAACTCAATATTTTTAATAAAGGGCAATTGAAAAAAATGATTTTTAACCAAAACATGGAATCATTAAAAAATAATTGCCTCCGGAGGTGTACATAACCTTTAAGCCACATTCTCATCAGTAAGATAAGAACTGAACTATAATGAGTGTTTATAATGTCAGAGATAAGGAGCCCGTCAGCTCCCCAAATGACGGAAAAGACAGAAAATCCACAAGCAGCTACTACAGCATCTCAGCTCTGTACAGAAAAAAGATTCCATATTTTTAATAAACACCAATTGAAAAAATTACTTGTAACTGTAGTACAATGCATTAATAAAAAAAAATACCCCCAATGGTGTACATAGCATTTAAAGCTACAACTCTGGCAGTATAGTAGCATGCTGGTCATTTAGTGTACAAAAAGCTAGTGACAGCTTCCCTTAGGGCTCGTGTATACAACTGTTGCCTGTTTTGAGATCTGCAAATTGTGCAAAACACAGACACCCACCGTGTATGTTCCACAATTTGAGGAATGGAAAGTCCGACCTATAATAGAACAGTCCTATCCTTCTCTGTAATGCGGACAAGAATAGGATATGTTCTATAAGTTTATGGACATCACAGAATGGACGTGTGGATGCAGACAGCACACGGAGTGGTGCATTTTTTGTGGCCCCATTTAAGTGAATCGTCCATATCCCAAACCACAGTTGTGTGCATGAGCCCTTAGGCAGTGTTCCTTCTGAACAACCTGGATATTATAGAGTAACGTACCATGATCCTGCAAATTTTGTAGCAATGGTCTCTAACCTATAGCTTTCCAGCCTCTGACTGTCATGGCATACTAGGAGTTATTCTGGAAATCACAAATCATGGAGTAATTTGTGATGGCAAAATCTGCCTTTTATTCCGTGACTGCCATAGTTTTTCAATTTGAATTCCATGGACCTACTCACGATTCAGCCCCACTGATTGAAGCTAAACTGCAAATGGATACCGCACCAAGAAACTACACCCCCTCCCATTTAAAGCCTCCCATTTAAAGCAAAGGAAGGTGGATTCTATACAGAGCCCATGCCAAAATTTAAAGGGAGTCTTTCACCTGTTTTTCACCTATATAACTAACAGCAGTGCACCACAGAAGATTGCAGACACATCCCAGACATATCTGTGTGCACTGTGTGTCTGTATTACATGTCACATCCCAGACATATCTGTGTGCACTGTGTGTCTGTATTACATGTCACATCCCAGACATATCTGTGTGCACTGTGTCTGTATTACATGTCACATCCCAGACATACCTGTGTGCACTGTGTGTGTATTACATGTCACATCCCAGACATACCTGTGTGCACTGTGTGTCTGTATTACATGTCACATCCCAGACATACCTATGTGCACTGTGTCTGTATTACATGTCACATCCCAGACATACCTGTGTGCACTGTGTGTCTGTATTACATGTCACATCCCAGACATACCTGTGTGCACTGTGTGTGTATTACATGTCACATCCCAGACATACCTGTGTGCACTGTGTGTCTGTATTACATGTCATATCCCAGACATACCTGTGTGCACTGTGTGTCTTTATTACATGTCACATCCCAGACATACCTGTGTGCACTGTGTGTATTACATGTCACATCCCAGACATACCTGTGTGCACTGTGTGTCTGTATTACATGTCACATCCCAGACATACCTGTGTGCACTGTGTGTCTGTATTACATGTCTGAGATGTGTATGCAATCTTCTGTGGGACACTGCTGTTAGTTATATAGGTGAAAATGAGGTGAAAGACTCCCTTTAAGGAAAAATGAAGGAAATTTCAGTGCCTATCTCTCCACACATACCATCATCTACAATCGATTTTATGGAAAATCACAATCATAATACAAGAAATGTAGATCCCCAGCACCTGGCCTCATTGGTGGTGCAGCCCTGCCCAGCACCATGAAATGCTTGACAATGTTTTGGCAATGGCTCTTAATAGCAAATGGATTTTTAATTCTGATTTGTTTTATTTCACAGGGTTTACGCTGGAGGAATGCCGTGTGAACTGCTGATTCCAAACTCTGATACATTGTAAGTCATGTGTAACACTTTGGGGGACATTTATCAGCAATGGAGTAATTTACGGCAAAAAAAAAACATACTAACATTACAAATCAAAAGTGGTGATTTGTTTCACCTCATATATCAAAAGGTGCACGCCACTTTTAAAATGTGACTTTTTGAAAAAAATATAAACTTGATTATTTGCCCATTTCTCTGGATTTGCCACATTTTTACACCAATAGCACAAAAATCGAACTTTTTAAAACAGAAATGCACCATTTCAGCCAACCCTGAACACAGGTTCACACCCTGAACTGGTTACCTCCCCTCTGTATCCTTACTGCAGACTGCTAGTAATTCATTCATAACTTCTAGTAGAAATAATAAAGGAATGGCACAACATAGAGACATAAGAATAGATGTTCCAGAATTGTTATTACATGGGGAATGCATGAAGCTATTAAAACAGGCATGTCAGGAGAGGGGACAGGTCCTCTTTAAGATATACAGTATTACAGACTGTGTAACACAATTGTGTAATCTCCATCCTAGGTACGGGTTACAGCTGAACTATGCATACAGTGATTATGGCTTCATGATTTGCCGTAATACAGGGACATACGTCGGTAAGCTGGACCTTCTCATTTGTATTCCTGTGCTGTCTGATTTTTTTTTTTTTTTTTTAGTGCAGAATCACTTACCGTAGTTCAACCTGCCAATAGTAAAACTCAGAGCATGGAATCCATCTGGCTACTGCAGCTTTAAGGATGCATTCACACGAGCATATCCGTTTTGCAGTCCGCAAATCGAGGATCTGCAAATTACACACATGTAATTTATATGGCTTTTTTAAGGGCGTTTTTGTGTTAACACGTTTGAAAGGTGTCTTTTTTCAGTTATTTTTTCCCTATAGAGGAGGGGATGACATCACTTGAAAAAACACCATTACTTCAACATGGCAGTAGCATAAAATCACGTGTGCCCCATATGTCATATTTGCCATCGACTTTCTGGTAACATCTATAGCAAAATGCAAAATGCACCAAAAAATGCAAGAGTGCTGAAAAACTCTAGCAAAAAATACCATGTAGGAATCCACCCTTAGGCCCCTTTCACACGAGCGAGTTTTCCGCGCGGGTGCAATGCGTGACGTGAACGCATAGCACCCGCACTGAATCCTGACCTATTCTTTTCAATGGCTCTGTGTACATGATTTTTTTCACGCATCAATTCTGCGTTGTGTGAAAAACACCACATGTTCTATATTCTGCATTTTTCACGCAGCCCTGGTCCCATAGAAGTGAATGGGGCTTCAGTGAAAAACGCATTGTATCCTGAAGCAAGTGCGGATACAATGCATTTTTCACTGATGTTTGCTAAGAGATGTTGTTTGTAAACCTTCGTTTTTTTATCACGCGCGTGAAAAACACATCAAAACGCATTGCACCCGCGTGGGAACAACTGAACAACTGAACGCAATCGCAGACAAAACTGACTGAACTTGCTTGCAAAATGGTGCGAGTTTTCCTGAACGCATCCTGACCTAATCTGTCACGCTCGTGTGAAAGAGGCCTTAAAGGGTTGCCTAGCCTTTTGTAACTGATGGCTTATCAATGGGATTCATGGGATGCAGTCAGTTCCCTCCAGTTCTCCAGATCCGGTTGTTAAAATTACAAATGGATTGGAGAACCGTGTTACCGGCTGAGCCCCGATCCAGTGCGCTGGCAGGGCAGCTGGAGATGTTCACTTCCATTGCTTTGCACACCGCTGATAGTTTAGCTCCTTAGTTGGTCGGTATGTGTGTGTAGTGTATATATGGTGTATTTATGTGTGTTGTATATATATATGGTGTATGTATATGTAAACATTTGTCGTGGCGCCGCATGTCGGCTGTTGAGTAGGGAACCTGTTGTTAAAAAATTGAATCCCACCGCTGGGCTTATCCTCAGGATAGGCCATCAGTAGTTTATTGGCTGTTGAGCTGATCAGCTGTTCTGCAGTAGCTCGGTCGTCGGAAAAGCGCTCGCAACTGCAGCTCTACAGAGGCATGTATTTTTAAAAACCACCCTCTGGTGTCAGTTCCTCTGTAGCACTACATAAAAAAGGCCACTGGAAAGAAAAACACAATGTAAAAACATACAAGCATGAAAATTGCAACACAATTTTTCAAGCAAAAAAAAAACAAAAAAACTAAACCCCAGCTGTGTAGATAAAAAAATATCATAAACTACCATGATGTAACTTGTTTATTTTACTGCTTATTTTACCATAGGACATCACAATATCAGTTTCATCCTGGACAGTAATTTTGGAAGGTAAGTACGTGTGAAATACCATGAACAGTAAGGAATATAGTATATCTAAACAATTCTGGTAGACAAAATTATGATATCCTGCATAAATTTGCAGGAAATCAGAATAAGGCTACATTCACACGTCCGTTTAAAACATCCGCAATCTATCCGCATCCGTTCCGCAATTGCGGGCGGTTTTTGCGGATATCTTGCGGATCCATTCATTTCAATGGGTCCTGATAATCTGCGGACATTGCACCGTATGTTGTCCGCATCCGTTAATCTGTTCCGTTCCGTTTTGCGGATCCGTAAACAGAAATCCTCCTGATCTATTTTTCTCCCGAATTGCGGTCCCTAGCACAATGAAAGTCTATGGATCCGCAAAAAATGCGGAAGACATGCGGAAAGGCATCTGCATGTCATCCGTATTTGCGGATTTCGTTCCAGGAGGGGTGAAAAAAAAAAGATGTTATTCATCCTTCCGTTTTTTGCGGATCCGCAAAAAACGGATGACATATGGATACATCCTTTCCGTTTTTTTACGGAAAGACAGAACGGATGTCCTGGAAAAACTGAGTTTTTTGCGGAACAACGGATCCGCAAAAAACTAACCGTTTTCCAGGATGTGCACACATACGGACGTGTGAATGTAGCCTAACTAACAGGCATAATGTACCATATAAGATATAACAGATATATGATATAAAAATAACATACAGGCGCATGATTCATGAGGCAAGGTGAGCGCTTTACCTCATGTTTTGCCTCAGGAAGAATAAAAGCCTAGTAGTGACCCTGGTGCCAGATAAGTAATATGATCACCTAAGGCAATGGACATAACTGGCAAAGTGTAAGTTGTCAGACAAGTGTTGAAGAAACTCTCCAGACAAGCCTGATACACTGTGTAATGCCTGAGAGGGAGGAGCATGACACATGGATTACAAGGGATTACTGATAGGGCCTACTTACATATATTGATGACCTAACCTCAGTGTTCCCTCAAAGTGTACCTGTCATTTCGGTTTATTCTTAATATATTGTATGGACAGGGATGTTAAACACTTCTGTAATATACTTTATTAGGGAAATTTGATTCTTTGTTCTAGAAAACAGGGTGGAAAGAGTCTTCTTAGCAAAGCTGTAGCTCAGCATTGCTAAGGATAGGCCTGTTTCACACTTGCGTTGGGGCTTTCCGGTTTTTGAGGCTCTCAGAACGGGGCCAAAATGGATCATTTTTGTCCTCATAAATTGTCAATGGGAACGAAACTGACCAGGATGCATTCCTTTACATTTTGCTGCGTTTTTTGACCGGACACAAAAGCGCTGCAAACTGTGGTTTTGTGTCCGGTCTGCAAAATGGAACAAACTGGATGCGGCATGAAAATCAATGTAAGGCAATGGTGCCAGATCCCTAACAAAAAAACGGATCCGGTTTGTTCAGTTTAGATCTAATACAACCCGATCCAACCGGATGTATTAATTGGCACGGATCCGTCCTTTGATGGATTTCAAAACCGGAAAGGCACAACGCAAGTGTGAAACAGGCCGTAGTCTGTCTTTAGTGTTTTACTGAGGACTGAAGACACCTGTGTGTAACATACCGAGGCTTCCAGCCGCCTCTTGTCACTACCCCAGGCCCTAACTATCACTGCCCATCACCCTGCCTATCTGACTTCTTACACACAGACATCTTCAGCGCTCAGTTGAAGTGACGACTGAAGATGGACTCAGTTGGAACTAGGTGTCAACTCTTTACCACCTGGACATAATTTATCAAAACCAGTGCTAAGGAAAATGGAGCAGTTGCTCATAGCAACCGTTCAGTTTCCAGCTCTCATTACCTTCTGGAAAATGAAAGCTGCAATCTGATTGGTTGTTATGGGCAGCTTCTTCCATCTGGGCCTCATCCTGTATTTATATTTTACACAGCCAGGTTCAGACGCCATTTTATCCTTAACCCCTTCCTGACCAGCGTTGTACTAGTACGGCGCTGGCCAGGACTTTAAAGATGGCCGTGGGTGACCTGCTTTTCCCACTAGCAGACACCCGCGGCTAATGTACGCGACCGGCAGTAATGCGGAGCGGCTCCCGAAGGCGGAAAACCTGGGGGCGATCGGAGGAGCCGGAGCGTGCCTGCAGCAGCCCCTGTCATAGTAAATGACAGGAGGCTGCTGCATAGGCTTTCCTATGGAGCCCTTGCCTGTAATAGGGCTCCATAGGAAAGCACTAAAATCATATATATATATGAGTCTATGATATAAGAAATCAAATAATTGCACTTTATAGTTACCTATGGGAACTATAAAAAAGTGTAAAAAAAAAAAAAGTGTAAATAAAAAAACATAAAAGTTCAAATCACCCCCCTTCCCGAAAATAAAATACAATAAAAATAAAAGTATAAAAAAAAATTTAAAAATACACATTATGGGTATCGCCATGTGCGAAAACGCCCATATTAAAAAAATATAGTAAATTATATCCCATACGGAAAACAGCTAAACGGAAAAAGCGTCAAAATGGCCGATTCGCCATTTTTTGTCGCTTTTTTTTTTTAAATTAAATGAAAAGCGATCAAAAAGTCATACACACCCAGAATGGTATCAATAAAAAGTTCAGATCGCCCCGCAAAAAATAAGCCCCCATAGAGCTCCGTACACATACCATACAATACACATACATACAATACCAAAAAGTTATAGGGGGTCAAGATATGACAAAAAAAAAAAGTCCATCTTTATAATTATTTTATCACTATAAAAACACAAGAAAAACTATACATATTAGGTATCGCCGGATTTGTAGTGACCAGGAGAATGAAAGTAACTGGTCAGTTTTAATGCACATCAAACGCCGTAAATAAAAAACCCGTAAAACTGGCGGAATTGCGTTTTTTTTGCAATTTCACCCGATTTGGAATTTTTTCAACGCTTCCCACTACACCATATGCAATATTAAATGGTGGCGTTGGAAAGTACAACTTGTCCCGCAAAAAACAAGCCCTCATACAGATGTGTGAACAGAAAAATAAAACAGTTATGGCTGTATCAAGGCAAGGAGCACAAAACGAAAACGCAAAACCGAAAAACCTCCGGGGTAGAAAGGGTTAAACCTGTTAAATAATGTAATGTGCAAACTTTACTACTTTAGCTTTTTCTGTTACAGGAGTTTACCAGACTTGGCCACATATTTTGTGTCGTCCTTGAATAAGATAGCCATGTACCAGACATATGCAGGTAACATAAGTTCTTGTTTATTGCCTTAGGCCCTCTTTACATCTTTTTTTCATTACATTCGGTATATACAGTATGCGAGGAAAATCTTCCATTTTGAACGTATAGCCCGGACATATATAACAGTGATTTCTATGTATTGCTCACAAGATATTTGTGTAAAGTATGCCGGCTTTGAGGTGCCGTTAATAGAGGAAGAGGAATGTGTACTTTGTTATTCATGAACCAAGCATTTGGAGAATGTAGTGGTCTTCTCCTCAGATAGAGGAAACTGTTCACGTGCGCCATTTTGGCATATAGCCTTGATGTTTTCATACAGTTGCAGAGTCACATAGGCTCCCACTGTACAAAAAAAAATAAAAAATAAAAAATAAATAAATAAATATATATATATATCTAAAATGTATTAATACTTGTGTATTACATGCTGGTCTTCATCTATCCCCCGCTGGTGTCAGATATGCCACAATTATTAAAGAAGCACGACAGTGTTTTTTTTTCTTTGCCTATATAGTGCATGATAGGTCATTATTAAGGAATAAGATAGAGGCTCTTGCATATACCTGTTTCGATTGCTGTGCAATTTTTGGTTTGGCAGCCATCTTGATTCCTTCTCCCCCCAGATATGTTTTTTTTCTAATGAATCCTATATTTCCCATCATGCCTGGCTTTGCAGACACAGTGGGGGTGGAGTCTCACCACACTGCATTACTCTTTGTAGTGTCATGACAGATTAGTGTCGCAGCTGCTGTCCCCTCACACTACAGGGTCTCCATGTTCTCCTATGTGATACAGATTGAGCCTGTTTCCCCTCTCTGTCCTGTCGCCTCCCTCTTCCCTGTAAGCTCTTACATACAGGAGGTAGGGAAACCAGTTTTAAAATACACCCATAGAACTACATAGGGTCGGACTGGCCCGCAGGGGTACAGGTGAATCCCCCGGTGGGCCCCTGAGAAAGGTGGGCTCCTGGTGTCCCACCCCCTGCACAAGTGGCACATAATGCAGTAGACATACTGCACTACATACATATATTCAATGTACTGCATCTCAACCAGGCTGTGTTCATATTTAAAAAAAAAAACTTATAAATTATTAAAGAAACTCCCCAGTTTATTATTATAGACACGATCAGAGCTGAGATGACTTCTAGATATAGAGGAAAGCCACCAGTGTCCTCTTCTCCCCACAAGATACCTTCTCAAAGTCAATCTGGTAGCATATTGATGCTGTGTGAGCAGGTAATATTTGAATGTATCCGTACGGTGGGCCTCCAAAATAAATTTTACTGGTGAAACTAGACTGGGGAGTCAGCACACACAGATAGTACAGGCAATGTGAGTCAGGAGGTTTATATAACTGCAGATAATCACTGTATACACTCATCTACTATATATATCTGCAAGGGAGCTAATGTAGATTTCAGGTATAATCTACGCCAGTTTCCTGATGTAGATTATAGTAAATATACAGGGTTGGCTATAGCCGGCCCAACACCCCACCCTGCTCCACCCACCTTTTAGACCCCCATAAGTCTCAAAATGTTGTGCAACCATGATGTGCGTTAAACCTCAAGGCTTTTTGACAACAGTTGTCTGGCGTACAGGTAATAAGAAATGCTTTCTGTTATGTTTTAAGACCTGTTCACACGGTGGTCTACGTCAACTCCGCACCAAAATTTCAGGGAGAACCGCCTCCCGTTGTTTTTAATGAGAGGCAGAGCTGCAGTTTAGACGGCCATACATTTATAGCTAAAACTGGTCTTTGGATGGCCACCACAATAAGCCATAGTGGGTGTCTTCAACTGGGTTCCACTGGGAGCATTCCTGGTACCTGCGCCAAACTTATAGTTAAAGTGAGATGTCAACCTAGCCTTATACATCTGATAAAGTTATGGTATTATATTCATGCCTTGCCTGCTGCGGTTATATTTCTAGAGATTACAGGGATTTACCCCTCTGCTGGAAGTGTAGAAGGAGGTACAATAATCACAATATCTGGACACTTCTTTGATGAAACAGATGCTCCTGCCAAAGTCCTTATAGGAGGTGAGTGAATTTTGTTACTACAACTAGACTACCATAGTGATTCTGGGATACAGCAGGAGACCTGCTTGTTGACAGTTTCCAAGGCACAACAGGTTATCTTTTGTATATTTTACAAAGTAGCACAAAGCGAAGAGTAAGTAAAAATAAAAAAAAAGTTAAAGGATATGGACCTCTGCTTCTCCAGTCTTCTATATTGTCCACATGGATTTGAAATTTAGAAAAATGAATCTTTGTAATTAATCTTGGTAAAAATTTCTCTACCATTTTGAGTCTGTAACTCCTATGCACAGCGATGAGTTTCTATACCCCCTACTTGGTATAGTACCAAAAGTATGCAAGTAAGGTATAGGGAATAAATGGCATGATGTGACTACACACAGTTGTCTGTAGTCTGTAACCATGGAGACTTATACGTCTGGGTAGAAGTTGTAGACACAAAAATTGTATTCTGTCATGTCTGAATTGTAAGGATATTGCTTACAATGATGTTTACTTGCATTGTGTTACAGGTCAGGAATGCCAAATTCTTGGATTAACAGATACGACAATAACGTGTAAGAGCCCGTCAAAGCCGCCTGTTCTGCCTTCTCTGTTCCCAGGTATATGCAAGGGATAATCATATATATATAGTTAAATTCCATTATTTCATATTGATGTTCTAACCTCTCATTGGTAGGGGTTCGACTCCTGGCACCCCTGCAGATCTGTTGTTTTTCAGTAGCACCAGAATACACAGCTCCGTCTGCTGGAGTGGTGACAGAAAAGGTTACTGCAGTGCTGCTTCCACTGAGATAAATGGGAGCAGTGCTGTAGTAACCAGCTCCACCCTCTATGTAGTGGACAGAGCTGTGTAGTTCAGGAACCTGTTTCTGGTGGTGGAGCTACTGCAGAACAGCTGATTGGCTGGGGTGCTGGAAGTGGACCCCTGCTGTCTGAGGTGAAAACTGAAACGGCATACATCCCCCTCCCCCAATGACAATTTGTTAACCTCACCCCTTTGCCACAATGAAAGCGCTCATTGCCCATGACCCTTCTGCTGCTTCCTTCTTGCCCCTACCTGGTGCTGCCTGAGGAGATCACTTCACCTGGCCTCAATAGTGGTGCACCCCTTTCTGCTTCCTGAGGCGAAAACTGCTTAGGCTGCGCTATAATGATGATAATGGCCTCTGATAGGCTACAGGAACTAGGACTTAAGCCTATTAGAGGAAACGGTGGAAGCACTCATTGCTCATGGCCCTACCTAGTGCTGCCTGAGGCGATCGCCTCACCTGGCCTCATTGGTGGTGCACCCCTGACTGCATACTATAACTGAAGAGGTTTAGAAAACAGGAAAACTGAATGAGAACTGCCCAGTAACTCAGAATTTCTTAAGTGGACAACCCCTTTACATTATTTTATCTCTTACATTCAGGAAGCCGAGGACTGAGGGTGGATCGGTGGAATGTCAGTATTTCACTGAATAATGCACTAAAATTGAATGAAAGCTCCACGGGCTATGCTGGTTCTTCTTGGTTCGATGGTGCATCCAAATCTTGGCCTCTGGAGAACAGTAACTTTATCGCTCGGTTCACTGGTTTCTTTGTGCCGCCAGAAACAGATTACTACAATTTTTATATCAAAGGAGATGATAATTACGCTCTGTACTTCAATGAATCTGGTGACCCTGCAGGAAAGGTAATTAGAACAATTTATATTAATAAATATGTTCTCCATACTGTTATTGATCAAAATGCACTATATAAAACACCAATATTACCAATGAAATATTAAGCCAAGATAATACTGCCACTCCGTGACCATTACTACTACATAGTGAATGAATAAAACCATACTGTTACTGTATATGCAGTACTGTGTCACAGGATTGTCAGCACAGTAGGCAGGAAACACACAGAGAGTGAGATCTAACAAGAATCCAGCTTGCTTTCCCTGCCTAAGAGGCATGTCCACAACTGGTCGATGTTCCCTATTCTGCTAGGTGCAAGACAAACACACAAAACATGGTTGTATGAAAAAGGGTGAGAAGCGGGCAGACAATACAGTACCAAATCACGAGACAGAGAGTGGTCAAAGGCAAGCCGAGGTCAAAAGAGATAGCAATCCAAAACACACAGAACGGAACCAGGAGTAAACCTGTAACTGGCATGGGTGTATTTGCAGCACAGGATTTAAATAGCACGCCGATCATAACCAATGGGTCCAGGGTGTCCCATTGGACCAGAAGACCAGTTGCCTTTATGATAGGCAGGCTGAGCAGTCACTCAACCTGCAATAATCAAACACACCTAAACCATCAATAGATCAATCTTCACCCATGCACTTGTAGGAGAAACAGACTGAAAGCTCCATAATTAAGGACGCTTTCGCGCTACCAGGGGACGTGGCTTACACAGCGCGTCACAGGGGATGCGACTTCGGAATTCATCACTGGAGCTCCTATAGGTACATTTGTGACAACGGTACTTACAAATTGTTTTTGATTTGATGATATTTAATCCGTTCATGCTTTGTATTAAGCTTTGTATGTATTCACAAAAGGTGGCACTGTTTAGTTAATCATGCTCTGACTCAACAGAAGGAATGAGCATTCCCCTCTGAGGGAGGAGCTTTCTAGTCAGGATTGCCTCAGCTACTTCAGTTTTAGCTCTGCCTGCCATTCAGGGCAAATGCTAGTTTAGCTCCAGCAGAAACATCATTCCTGTTGGTAGAACAATCCCTGAGTGAAAGCTGGAGAAGACATTCATAGACTATGTTGTGCATGTTATCAAGGTATTGCTCGTTATGGCTATAGACTTGTTGCTTATAGAAGTATTAAGAGTTAGCTGCACCTTTAACAGTTTGTCCATTTAGGGATCTGCATCCCTCAGTCCAGAAATTGCAGAACTGATTGTGAGACTTTTTGCATATGAAAAGTTTGTGGTGTCTGGCACCAATCACATTTTCTTGCAATATGTGTGGATGGTTTGTAGTCTGGGACACCTACCACATTTTTGAGAGTTTTGCAATTTGCAAGCCTGTGATCATCTTGGAAAGGTTGCAAATTGTCTAGCAGGAGCTCAAGAACTGCTGCTCATGTTATCATCATTATTTCCATTTGCCTATGTAAAGCTATTGTGAAGAGTCTGCACTGTGACTTGCCTTGGAACTGTGCCTAGATGTCGTTGGATGTACTACTACTCTCATTCTGTGGCTTAGTAAACAGAGACTTGTTTATTTTCTACAGTCAGCTTGGTTACTAACTCCAGCTCCATTCACCGGGCAAAACACCTATGCTTCCTGCCATGCACCTGTACAACACTCATAAACCAAGGGCACCTCAACTACTATCAGGAAGGAGCCCCAACATTCTCCCACCCAGAAATACATTATGGATTTATGGTTGTCTAGGATGGTGCTGTCCCCCCTACAAACTGCCTTGTTTGTGCATTCTTAGCTTTCCTAGCCTGTGGAGCTGCCTTTCTTGGATGCTTTCCCCCACTCTGATCTGCCTTGTGCAACCTCCTTCCCCTCCCTGCTCCTATCTCTAACGCTAAATGAAGGAAGGGGAAGAGCAAAGAGCGGCACAGTGCTCTGATGGATTTACGTCAGATTCAACAGCACCAGCAGCTAGGTGAAGGACTTACACACACTCTGCAGAAACAAAACAGTACATTGTTAATAAAGACTGTTTATAAAGTTGATTCATTTTACATTTAGGAAGCAAATAAACTATAAAAAAAAATCAGTGCAAGAGTGTTCATATTCCTATTTTCCACTATTCTTTTATTTCAGGTGAAGATTGCCTATGGCTACTACACAACTTCTTACTTCTCCTATACATATCAGAAGTCACAGACTTTTTACCTCCAGAAGGGCAAGCCGTAAGTCAGATATATCATTATATTGTCTGCCTAAGTACAACAAAATATTTTGTGCCAACTGCATCATTTCACTGTCACATTTTACGTGAAAAATTACTTTACACCATAACTGTATAGGATAGGACTGGATAGATGAACTGTCTTGCTGCATTGTAGCAGATTAGTCCTGCAGTTAGTAAGCTGTGTAAAAAACATGCCTGTTGTCTGTTTACAAAAATGACCAGCAGAATTATGAATGCAGCTCTGGACTATAATATAGGCTGGTATGTACTGCCAGAAAATAGAAACAAATGAAGAAAGCACAAGAGGCTCAGAACAGATAGAGATGGTGACATAATATTCCAAAAACATGTAATGCTAGCCGAGCAGAAGGCAGGAGTACGATGAGTCACAAATAAATGTCCTTGACAGCCCAGGTTCAGCAGAAAAGAGTATAACCTCAGAGGGGCACACTCAAGCTTCTGTGTGAGAGGTACAGATCTTGAGCATTGCATAAAAACGATGGCACTGTGAAGTCTGTGCAGTCACTACTCAAATGTGGCAATAGTGGTTTTCCTTACTATGTTTGAAAAAAAAAAATAATGCTCAGTTTTCCTCTGCAGCCTGCGTGTTTTAAAATACATTGCAGGCTGCTCTATCCTGTTCAGAATGAAATCTGTTAGACAAGCTCTCTGACTGCTTGGTCCCTCTCCCTTTTCTCCTCTCTTGAGATATCTGCTGAGCTGATTCATGTCGAAATCAAAGTTGAACTACAATGTAGATTATAAATTGACCAATTCACTAACAAAATTACTGTTCTGATCACAAAGGATCCAGGACTGCCTGCCGGCTCAATAAAAAAAATGCCAAGTATAAAGTGTGTATAGTGAGTGTCTAACTATCAATTTCCAGCATCCAACTAGCATGCCCGACCACTGCCTCTGTGTGTAGTAACCACAGATATATGTACAGTACAGTTCTTCGTAATACACACAGGACATTTCCCACAATCAGGCACCTACCAGAATTGGTGGCATCGGAGAGGAAGAAGAAGTCTAATGTATGCAGTGTCCTATTGCACAGGCAAAAATTGTCATTCTGGATAATGCTTGAAGTGTGCCCTGGACGGAAGCAGCCTTCTTCTCCTCAAAGCTTACGTTTCATACACAGTGACATCACTTGAGCTGTGGAATCTCTAAAGGATCAAACTGGGCACCTCCAGAATTAAATGGATGTGGACACAATAGGCACTCTGTCCAGAGCACAAGCTTTGAGAAGAAGATTGCTTCTGTCCAGGGCGCGCTTCAAGCATTATCCAGAATTGCAACTGGTATTGCCAGGACCATGACTTTTTGCCTATACAAGAGGACGTCACCAGGGGTGTACCTAGCATTTCTGTTGCCTGAGGCAAAAACTAAAATGGTAACCCCCCCCAACCAATGCCAGTTTCTGAACCTAACCCCTTTGCCACAATGAAATTGCTCATTGCCCATGGACCTTCAGCTGCCGCTCTCTTTCCCCTACCTGGTGCTGCCTGAAGCGATCACCTCACCTGGTCTCATTGGTGGTGCACTTCTGGAAACCGCATATGTAGGACTTCTTCTTACTCTCCGGTGCCACCAATCCTGGTAGGTTCCTGATTGGCTTACCTATGAGGGAAATATCCTGTGTGTATTACGAAGAACTGTACATATACCTGTGGTTACTACTTCCAGTAGTATAGGGGGCAATGGTCGGGCATTCTATTTAGATTTTAGACATTGATAGCGCAGTCACTTTGGGGGTCATTTATTAAGACCAGCATTTTAGAAGCCGATCTTAGTAACCCCTGCGCAGTGGATCCGCCGAAGTTAAGCCTCTACATAACTTTGGCACATCCACCGCCAGTCTAAATCTATGCCAGCTTCCTTACTGGAGTAGATTTAGAACGTTTTCTATGCCTAAAACAGGCACAGGAAATGATAAATGAGACGGGCCTTGCTCACACACGCCACAACCCCCTTTTTTTTAGACCTGGAGTGAGCGGGGAAAATATCTATTTATTTATTTTACACACAGTATATAGTGCTACTATATTCCGCAGCGCTTTACAGACATTGGCATCATGCTGTCGCTAATGGGGCTCACAATCGAAGTTCCCTATCAGACGTCAGAATACTGATAGAAAACCGATAGTAAATGACTCTCTTTATCCTTAGATTATAAATTACTTTTAATGGTTATCTGGGAAAATGACTTTTGTGACCATTTCCAGGTGTTACTTGGAAGCATACATCCAAAACACCTATGGACAGTCTGTACTAGATGTTGGCATATACTCACGGACCAGTTCATACACAGACCAGCAGACTTCTGATGCCATACAAGAAGTACAGGCCATACAGTCACAGAGTGCCACCGTTCTAGAAAACCAGGTATGTAGTATATAGTGTTCTGTATTATAGCCGTGTTCTTCTCTTGTATTTGGTATCAGATATTAGATACTGAACTCATGTTGGTTCCACTGAAATATCTTTTCTTCCCCGAAGGTTATAACTCTACAGAACTGGAACACAACCCAGCAAGCAGTGTATGAGGTCCAGACAATTACTGTCACCAAATACTGTGTATCTCCATGTCCCCCCATGTACTACACACTTATCTATGGCAATCAAGAAACAGGTATGGTCTATCTATCTATTATCTATCTATCTATCTATCTATCTATCTATCTATCTATCTATCTATCTATCTATCTCATATCTATCTATCTATCTATCTCAAATCTATCTATCTATCTATATATCTCATATCTATCTATCTAAATCAAAGAAGATCAGGCAGTACTCTCATCTTATAAAAATATAAAAAAATCCTTTATTTACCCATAGTAGGGACTTTATGGGTAAATAAAGGATTTTTTCATATTTTTATAAGATAAGAGTACTGGCTGATCTTTTTTGATTTGGTTATATAGTTCTTTGTCGGCCCTTGGGCTTGCACCTCCACTATTTTTTCTATATACATTTTTTTCTACTGCTGTCCTTTCTATATTTTGTATCTATCTATCTATCTATCTATCTATCTATCTATCTATCTATCTCATATCTATCTGTCTATCTATCTATCTATCTATCTATCTATCTATCTATCTCATATCTATCTATCTATCTATCTATCTATCTATCTATCTATCTATCTATCTCATAACGAATCGGATTCCACCTTTCACTTTCCAAAGGAGCTTTAAAAAATGAAAGGTGGAATCTGATTGGCTGATAGGGATAACTAAGCTAGTTTTCCTATATGGCACTTTCAGTCTTCCCCTTATTATTTTTCTATATTTCCATTGGCAGATCCGCTATCAGCCGATGCGACTGCTCCTGAAATCCAAGCAGCATTGAGCACATTTTGGTCTATACAGCCAGACACAGTCGATGTTCAACAACTCAATTCTTCTGAAGCAGAAAATGTCTATACAGTGACATTCAATTCACAAAGAGGTGAGTAAAGGCAAGATGATCAGAGAAAAGAAAAATCACTAAAAATCACCTCTAGATCGTTGCCTGTGGTAATCAATGAATAAGAGAAGCTATATGAGATAGGTAACAACTAGTGCAAAAAAAATCAGAGCAACCAGACATATCGGCCATTTTCTTAAAGGTCTGCCAGCAGCTTTGGCCATGATAAACTGCTGACAGCACTAGGTAGGGTCTTGAGAGAGCAGTACGGATATATATTTGGTTGAGCTTGTACTATCAAGAGTAGTGTGAATATGAAGTTTCAGGACAGGGATAAGTTTTGAGTGGCACAACCCCTTTAAATGATAACAGTCTAACTGCCTGCAGCTGCCACTAGATGGCGCTCATTCTACATGGATTTTTACGACCCTTAACAAAGTCAATTATAAATCAGCATGCGGTGAGCTCCCCCTACTGGCAACAGTTACTTTCATTCAACTCAATTTCAGTTCTCCTCAACTGCTCAAAAAGGAGGTCTGGGGCACTAAGAAACCCTCATGCGTTGCTTTATTTCTTAAAGGGGTCGTCTCACTTCAGTAAGTGGCATTTACCATGTAGAGAAAATTAATACAAGCCACTTACTAATATATTGTTATTATCCATATTGCTTCGTTTACTGGCTGGATTCATTTTTCCATGACATTATACAATGCTCATTTCCATGGTTACAGACCACCCTGCAATCCATCTGTGGTGGTCGTGCTTGCACAATGTAGGAAAAAACACTAGCCTGTGTGAGCTCCCATGATCACGACCACCAGAGAGGCCAGCGCTTTTTCCTATAGTGTGCAAGCACGACCACCACTGATGGATTGCAGAGTGGTCTGTAACCATGGAAACAAGCAGTGTATAATGTGATAGAAAAATGAATCCAGCCAGCAAAGGAAGCCATATGGGCAATCACAATACATTAGTAAGTGGCTTGTATTAACTTTCTCTACATGATAAATGCCACTTGCTGAAGAGAGACAACCCCTTTAAGGACATGGATGGAAAAGTCATTATTCCTCTTAGTTTTCATACATGACGGACTATACCTAAAACTTGATGTCATCTGTCTCACAATATTTATGATGTAAAATTATTATTTATGATACTTTTAGGTGATTTCCAGCTTCTTTCCTACAATATTCTGGGTGAAAGCAACATTACAGTAGATATTGAAGAGACGACTAAAGGTGTTCCTGACATGGCGACCTTCACTTTAGTGTGGGATAATGTGTACTCTACACCTTTGTCAGCAAACGCGTCTTCTCTAGAGGTCAGTAGTGATCGGACATGGTCCACAGGCGTTATCACAGGTCTGTTCACCTGTATTTCCCTGTAATGTGCTGCAGTCTCAAAAGATGTTTTTGGGCCCTCTGAAGAACCAGGGTCTGGGTGTGACTGCTTTTTCTGCATGCTATATAGTTATGCCCCTAGGAAAGGAGTCTAAGGGTGCTGCCACATGTCATGTTCGGGTTTTTTAATGCAGTTTTTGAAGCCAATATCAGGAGGGAATTAAAAAAAACGTGGAGAACTCGCCTCTGTCCTATATGCCCGCATTGCTGATAAAAATAAAGTTTTATTACATGCAAATGAGCCTCTAGGAGCAACGGGGGCGTTACCATTACACCTAGAGGCTCTGTTCTATCTGCAACTGCCGCACCCTCTACACTTTGATTGACAGGGCATGGCAGTTCCTGATCATTGGTGGTGTAAAAGTGCTATAATTCTGGGATCTGACTTCTGTAACTACCAATGTACCCTTGCAGTCAAAGCATCCACATTGCAGAAATCTCTATTCCAGACAGTTTAACCCTTTTTATGCCACACTGAACTCCGAGACTGAGCTAGTAGAACCCCTTTGATCTGCTGTTGTGTGAATATAATCCAGGACATTAAAGGGGTTGTCTCACTTCAGCAAGTAGCATTTATCATGTACAGAAAGTTAATAAAAGCCACTTACTAATGTATTGTGATTGTCCATATTGACTCCTTTGCTGGCTGGATTCATTTTTCCATCACATTATACACTGCTTGTTTCCAGGGAGCACGACCACCACTGGTGGGGATGGGAGCTGCTGCGCATGCATGCCTAGGTGGATTCCCACGGTCCTCGCCAACAGAGAGCCTGTCCATTTTCCTATGATGTGCAAGCATGACTTCCACTGATTGCGAACAGTGTATAATGTGGGCAGAATTGATATTTTTCTGTCTCAAACAGCAACAGTGGTGTTTGAAAGTTTGTTTTGTCTACTGCATGTATTGCAATCTGTTTCTTTTTAGGTGGAAGAGGCTATACAACAAATGCTTAGCGCTCAGTGTCCGGATGTGATAGCTAAACAGAAAGAAGGTTCATCCGTCAAATATTTCAGGAATTATGAATCAGATTTCACGCCGGTATGAAAAGATATATTTTAAAGCATTTCTGTTTTCTATTCACGAGAATTATAGGCCATACATGCTCCTAAAGGATGCAAATGAGCTCTTAACAAGCTCTGCCTCTAAATGCCACCAGATGTAAGGCAGCTATCCTATAAGTCAATCTTCTACCCTTTAAACAGGCCTTGAAACATGACTCAGATATTAAATAAGCCAGCATCTCATCTGCAGACAGCTGTTTCTGGGTGATTGCCCCTCATCAGAGCAGAGAGTACTGGCTTAACTGGGTGAGAGGCCTAAATCAGGATTTGGGGGGCACTACCTCTCCTTGGGGAGAGAGACTTTTTATTTTTTTTATTGTCCTAATTTATCTAAAATGGAGCAACTTAGCCAATAGTCTTTCCTAAAAATTTCCTATCGTTTTGTCTTGACTATGTAGGCCTATGTGTCTCCATGGTAACAGACTATAAATAAATCTTGTGTAGTCAGATTACTGAGTGATACTGCCTTCTATCTGTCCCCTACTTTATGCTAACCTACAAAAACAGGAAAAGAGGGGAGTATGACTGCAGGATGAGGAAGGATATGTAGCTGTATACCTGAAATGATAGGAAATGTTTAATCTAGACTTACTATACTTCGTTTTCATTTTAGATTCATTAGGACTATAGAAATATTTTAGCTGCAATGGTGTACATGGCCTTTAACTGACAAACTCAGCTTTAACTACACCATTACATACCGGTACATCAGAGTACATTCGGTTTGTTGTCTTCCTGACTTTATCTTGGAGTTCCTTGGCACCTGCTGCAGTTATTATACGTCTCCTCCCATAACTATTCATTTTCTGGACAGGGTTACTTGAGGGGCACATTAACAGCCGAGACTGAACCATTTTGTGGGCAATTTTCCTTGAAGAATCCATATACGCTGTATGATTATTCTGAATATAATCCACTGACTGGGTCAACATATAGTGATATCTCACTAACGTTATATAGGAAGGTAAGATTGTGCATTTCTGATTGATTCTGGTTGATAATGTGAATAAATTCTGAGTATGAGTACATTTCATTTGGGATGACTTTTTTTTTTTTTTTAGAAAAATGCTCCAAAAACTTTATAGTAAAGTCAAAAGTTTTCATCGGTGGGGATCAATTTGCTTGGATCGATCGCTAGGGGTACAGAGCTTAGCTGAGCTCTTCTGCCCCTTCCTTTTAAGGCTTTATGAACACAGGTGTCTGTATGTTTGGATCTATACAGATACCTTCCATGTGCATTCCGCATTTTCCTCACTCCAATCAATACAAAGGACTATTCTTGTCAAGGCGCAGATTGACCATAAACCCTACAGGGAAATTTCCCGGTGGGCCAATGCCTAGGAGGGCCACCCAAGCTCTCCTCATGTCCGCCAGTGGAATACATAATGATCTGATTCTCTCTTACGCACCTGGCCAGCAGCCTCCTGAATTCAACAGTATCAACGTCCTCAGGACAGTGATACAGTTGAATACTGTGGTGACTTGGCAGTATTTTGTGCTGCTCTGTGGTATTTGGCTCAGCTGGGGCGGTATATTGCTCTGTACTATGGTACTACTGGCCCTGCCTACTTCTCTTGTCCTTGCCTACATATGTTGGTCCTACCTAATTATGTTGCCCCACCGTCTGTCAATTTAGATCCACCTGCAACATGAGGCCACTTTTTTTCCCAGTCCGCCCCTGTTCTCATCCCAATAAAGGTGACAATAGAACATGTTCTATAAGAAGCTGAATGGCCACACAGATCCAAAAAAATACAGATGTGTGCAGGACCTCAAAGAAATGAATGGGTCAGTGTGCTATCCTCAAAAAATGCATGATCAACCAGGGTATCTCTATGTTTCTTGAAATTATAGGTACCCTTCACTTATATATCTTTGCAGAGCATTTGGGCGGCTTGTTGGTTAGCCATGTTGTCTTGCAAGGTGCACATGAAAAAAGAAAAAGTTCCTTGGTTCACACATCTTCATGAACATTTTATGTTCTCCCCATGTTTGTAATAAAATTAGCTGAATTTATTAGCTGGCAAACATTTGAGCTATAACTTATGAAAGGAGTGTAAAAAGTCCCAATTTTCAATAATTTGGAGAATTTTATGGCATAAAAATGGAGTAAGTACTTTCATAAATCTGCTCCACTGTTCTTAAACTGATAGGTTACCATCTTGTCTGCCTGCAACCACCACTAGGGGGAGAGTATTGTTTTTTAAATTAATTTCCATAATAAAAATTATGCAGAGAAAAGCTCCTGGGCTCCCTCTAGTGTTGGCTGCAGAAAGCATAAAATATATTATTTAAAGGGGTATTTCCATCTCAGGATGATCTCCTCCCAACCTCCCAACCACTTGCATGTGGAGGACAGAGGTAGATAGAGCTACAGAAATACAAGAGCAGGCTGTGTTACACTGTTTCAGTAGCTCCCATACCAGTGAACGGGTGTTATGGAAATAGCATTGTTCAGTCCACTCCTCTGTTTCTGTATTTCCGACAACTTCCGGCTGCTGCGTCAAGGGGATTTGGAGCCCAGTGTGAGACAAACTAAATTCTGACTGCTAAAATAAGAAGTTAATCAGCATCTAAGATGACATTGAAGCTGATATATTGTTTATACTGTATTTATAGACTGGTACCTCATCTGTACTGTATATGTCATTGTGTTTCTGCATTGTTTTCAGCTTTGCTTTGCCTATAAAGGATATCTTACAAATGCAATTTACCTATATTTTCAATATGAAGATATCAGCAGTCCAGGATCCATCAACGTAGTATCCGACAGTTTCAGCTACAGCTTTGCTCAGGAGAGCAGGTACGATTCAACTTTGGTTTGTTTCTGAGGCTAAAATTAAAAAAATAAAAAAAACAGGTAAGGAAGGTTGAAGCCGGGGTCTCATGGCGTTTAAAGGGATTTTCCACCTGGTTAATCAGCTGTTTGAAGAGAAAGCAGCACTAGTATGAGCTCTGCATTTGGTAGCCCAAGACACTTCCTGCTGCACTTGGATTGGTCAGCGCTGCTCACGTGAACAATGCCGGACAATCCAAGGGCAAAGCTGGACAGATAGGAAGTGTCTTGGTCTACGAGTGCGCGTCAGCTATCTTGGATGGGCCTTTTCCAAACTTTAATATAGAGTATTTACTGGCAGTTGCCACTAGGGGGAACTCCTCCAACTTGCTGCCATCTCTTATACTGAGAGAAGGGAGGGGGAGTGCAGAAAGAATCCACTCAGCCAGTAGCCGTGTGCTGTCCCTTCTTTCTGATTCAGCAACACCACTGCACCACTACTGTTTCGGAGGCAGGACCCCTATATGACTGTGATGGCAGTACATATTACCTCTAAGGGTACTTTCCCATCTGCCTTTCTTATTTCCTTCACTTCCGTTATTTTCGTTCTCCTGATCCATTAACAGAGCAGCAGAACGAAAATGACGGAGGTGCCATATTCGGCACATAACTGAAGCAAACAGAGTCTAACAGATTCCACTGACTGTAATGGAATCCATTAGGTTTCCATTCAGGAGAACGTTTTTGAAGCGGAGAAAAAAGTCCTGAATGCAGGACTTTTCTCTCCGATATTTTTAATGTATTCTGTGATGGAAGACCCAAATGTAGCTTCCGACGGAAATGTGAAAGCAGCCTAAGCAATTACACTTGACTTTAGTCTTGGGCACATCACCGGAGAAATGGGAATATATATTTATGTGCTGATATACAATTTATCATCTCTTGTTTTTCAGCTGGACTTACACCTGTATAGATATGCTGGATCTTGTTAAAACCAAATACAACGGCAAAAATTTCAAAGTGTTCCAAATTTACCTGTCGTCAGGTCAAGATTATTATATAGACGTTCTATACATTGGGCAGACCCTGCCTACATATGACATGAATGGTAAGCTGCTGAAGAAGTCAAAATGGAAAAATTCCTAATTTTATTTAGCTGCTTCAGAGGGAAATACAGGATGATCATTATTTACAGGGTTTGTTCCATGCTCGAGCCAGAGTCAAGAGCCACTAATAGGCATACATCCGAACAGGGGTGCACCTAGCCTTTCTGCTGCCTGAGGAAAAAACTGAAACGGCGCCCTCCCTTCCCCCATGCCAATTTCTTAACCTAACCCCTTTTCCACAATGGAAGTGCTCATTGTCCATGGCCCTTCTGCTGCCCCCCTCTTGCCCCTTCCTGGTGCACCTGAGGCAATCACCTCACCTGGCCTCATTGGTGGTACACCCCTGGATCTGAATGACTACTGCAGCCACTAGGCCACAGTAGCATGTGTGCAGAGGATGGGAGTAGTTGTACTCACAGTTCGGATGCTCCTTGAGCCAGTGTGCAGTGATGGGAAGGCCATACCTCTTCTTCCCTTTGGGATACTCCTGTCTGGTATTGAATTGAGGTTCCCTTGATGTTGAGGGTTTCTGTGAGATACAGGGCTGGGACCTTTGGCAGCAGAGGATGCCAGTGGTTGTAACGGTGTAGAAAATGATGAGACAGTTTTGCATTAGAACAGTTCTTTACTAAAGATTCAAATACATCAGTTACAGTTCTCAGCATGCATGGACTGGCAGGTTTTTCTTTAAACCATTGTTCTCGTTTCTTGAGCTGACTTCAACATAAGCCTCCAGTCATGGTGTTCACACTTTATCTTGTACGATGCAACCACAGGGCGGACCCCAACATCAGACAATGCCCTACACATTTTGTATGGGTTGCTGTACTCAGTTAAGGGTTTCCACAATGTTCTCAGCAGCATGTGGAACAGTGGGCAGAGAAGTTTGTCTCAATAGGACAGCCCATTTTTTTACTTAGGCCCTATTCACACGAACTTATATTTGCGGGTCCGCATTATTGCGGACCCGCAAATATACGGGAGCTGCCCGGCATGTGTTCCGCAGTGCTCGTAACACACCGGCCGGGTGGCCCCATTGAAAATGCCTATACTTGTCCGTGCATACGGACAAGTATAGGACATGCTTCAAATGAGCCGCGGCATGGAGCTACCCATAGAGGTGAATGGGGCCGCATCTATTCCGCAATTTACGGTCGTGTGAATGGGGCCTTACAGTACATTTTTTTTGCAACAGCCCCTACTGGGAAAATGTGGTATTACATGGTGCCCATTAAATTGAATGCGCAGTCATGTAATACATGACTATTCTGAGTCTGTGGTTGTGGCCTTTGAAGGAATTGTACAATCCAGACTACCCCTGTAATGTTAACCATTTGATCGTTCCATGCGTAGTACCAGACTGGTCTGTAACATTTAGGGCCATTCACTGTTTGCATTGCTATCAATAATCATGAAATTTATGGAACAATTGTTGCACCCTCCGGTTATGACTGTATCTGTTCATATTATATATTGCAGTTTATAGAAGGAGACCGGCATTATCAGAGAATGGCGTCTTTATAAACTACGTCAGTGTGACCAAAACAGATGGTGCCTCTCAGACACAGTATAGCATTGCTTTAACCACATATAATTGTGGATACAATATTCCACTTTTCGCTGCTGGATTTGCAGAGGTAGGTAATGGGTTGTACAGATTTTTTGTACAGTGAGTATCAGAAGGGAAATTATATAAAACCTACAGCTGAAAAGAAATGAACAGGACCCTTTATTGTGATTGTAAAATGTAAAGATGTGAACGCTAACGTGTCCCTTCTGATTCCTGTCAGGTGAGGAGTGAGAGAAAACTATGGAGGAGATTTATCAAGCTGATGCAAAGGAAACCTGGTTCAGATGCCCACAGCAATCAATTAGATTTATCTTGTCATTTTCCAACTTAGCTCTGATAAATGAAAGATGGATTGGTTGTTATGGGCAAGTAAACCAGTGTTCCTTTTCATCATTACATTTTGATAAATGTAATCTATCTTGGTATGGATGTTGATCTGGATCCACATAATTTCTCCATATTTATCAAGGAGCACAGTGAATAGGAAGTAATACAAATACAATGAAAGCTGTAATAATCTCTTTGCATTGAGCTCCCCCTAGTGGTGGCTGAATAAAAATGCAATGTTTTAACATGGGGAAGAAAAGAACAAGTTCCCCCCTCCCCTTGGACCCTATAGCTGTCGCGTGGCCTGCCTCTATTGCGGGTGCGCCACTGTCTGTGCAGATTACAGGAGTTTCTGGAAACTTAAAATTGATGAGCAATCCTGAAGATAGATCATCAATACCAGACCGGGGGGGTCCGAATACCTGCACTACCATTGATTATTTATTTGAAGGGGCTGCACTGTTCTGACAGGGGTTGCAGTCACTTCATAGCACCTAGTATAGCACCTAGTATACTACCTAGTATAGCACCTAGTATAGTACCTAGTATAGCATCTCCTATAGCACCTAGTATAGTACCTAGTATAGCACCTAGTATAGTACCTAGTATAGCACCTAGTATAGTATAGTACCACTTGAATGTGACTGAGCTGCAGAAAGGCAATTTGACTGATGAACCTAATATCACAAGTCGGGAAAGCGGCCATGGCGTTCGCCTGCGCACCACATCCCTTTCCATCAGATGCCAGACCCTGCTACCGCAAGTGTGAAAGTAGCCTAAGTCTCTGTATGGCAGCACGTGAAGTGTCTAGCTCTCCATACTGCAGCACGTGGAGTGTCTAGCTCTCCATACTGCAGCACGTGAAGTGTCTAGCTCTCCATACTGCAGCACGTGAAGTGTCTAGCTCTCCATACTGCAGCACGTGGAGTGTCTAGGTCTCCGTATTGCAGCACGTGGAGTGTCTAAGTCTCCGTACTGCAGCACGTGGAGTGTCTAGTTCTCTGTACTGCAGCACGTGGAGTGTCTAGGTCTCTGTACTGCAGCACGCGGAGGGTCTAGGTCTCTGTACTGCAGCACGTGGAGTGTCTAGGTCTCCGTACTGCAATGCCTTTGTCTCCATATAGCCATCTGTGCAAAGGGCTTCACATGATGCCTTATAATAACAGATGAAAATCAATTATTATTATTATTTATTTGAGACCACCATGACGCTGTACATCTAATAGGCAGTATACATACATGATATACAGTAAAACAACACAAGTACAATAAGCAGAGCATTAGTACAATCAGCAATAATATAAGCCATTTATAATATATGCCATTAGTGGGGGTCTGACCGCTGGTAATGATGCTTACTGTATTGTACTTATTATCATTATTACTATTTTTATAGAATATCCTCAGCAGCCCAGCAGACTCTGCAATCTATATGACACCATCCTGGCCACAAGGCACATTGATCCAGATAAATCGGACCCAGACTGCGTCCCCTCCCGTCGGGGGAACATTCAGTATACAAGCTTATGGAAAAGAAATAAGTGGTATGGTTACATGTCAATCATCATGAATCTAGTAGGACATATCTTCAATGTCAATAAAGGGACAAGTTTAAACCATAATCGCAGTAAATTAAAAAATAAACCACTATATATAGTTTAAAGAAAAGTGAACAAATCTTTTGTGTGCTTCATTTTGAAATGAGTAGTGCTGGTTGGACTCCCCTTTAAAGGACTTGTCTCATCAGAAGTAACCCTTTACAAAATGGAATCCCTCGGCAGATGAGTCAGTCACACCAAATTTCTGCTCATGACCAGCCTGGCATTTCCCCTGCAGTGGCCATAGTATTCTGCTCATGACCAGCCTGGCATTTCCCCTGCAGTGGCCATAGTATTACATGGTAAATATTTTAGATGAATAGCCACACACGTAATACAAGGATGGCATGAGTCTACCAGAACAGGAGCTCTCCTATCTCAATTATAGCTCTTAGCAGGGAGACTCCTTATATAAAATGGGACATATAGCCGGGGTGGGAGACAAGGTGCACAGTAATAAATATAACTGACAGGTCCAACCTTGCATTGGACTGTGCATTGCGATACCACGCAAAAGGAGATATTTTTAAATATTTTTTCAGATGCAGAAATACCTAATATGTTTACTTTTTTATTGTTGATATATTTTTATATTTAGAATTAGGAAAAGGGGTGATTTAAACTTTAATATTTTTGGTGTTTTTTTTTAAATTTTTAATTTAATAACTATTAGCCACCTTAGCTGAGGGCGGAATGCCTTGATTTTTAAAAGATACTAGGCTGCGCAGTAGCACAACCTAGTATCAGAAAACAGCAAATCCCAGTATCATATTGATCCGAGTGCAAAACTATTGATTGGGTATTGAAAGTTGGACACCTGGTGCAACCCTAGTGTACTGTCATACACAGCACAAAAAAAACATACCATACAGTTCTTAATAATAATCACTACCACAAGTGGGAAGGCACAGTAAGAACAAAATATCTTACCTGTGTATTTTAAAGGTGCAGTTCCCAGTTGCCGTAATGACCAAAGCTCTTCCACGATCGTCCCCTTGGATATCTGATGGGTTTCCCAGGTTTCGGCACCAATAATGTAACTGCAATTTAGGACAAGTCCCAAATGAGGACACTTCACTCTCTTGTCTGTGGGATTCAAATTATGTTAATACATTTCCCAGGGGATGCGGCCGGCCTAAGAATCGAATACCCAGACAACAACGTTGCTGGTCAAACGGTTCTCTCTTGAGCTATATAGCGCCATCATCACCATACACTGCAACTATAATATACTGTGTAGTGTAATTGTATTCAGTAATATGCAATACCTAATTAAATACCACCACACAGTGACTAAATAACAGTGCCATACATCTATAAATTTAGTAACAGTGCTAAACAGTGTCTAAACAATACTGCTATACAATTAACAATATGATTTATGATGGTCTCAAACCTCAGGGGCCAGTTCTTTGGTGTTGCTCCTTCACCAGGGGTGATTGATGCACCTTGTACGGTGGCACAGGTTACACACCTCTAAGGCCGGACCTGGTAATTGATAAAGCCAATGGTTTTATGATAACATTGTGTATTAGCTGTCAGTCAATAATCCCCATCCTCTGGTTGCTCTACAGATCTCCCCGTAGACATCTCCAGCATCGATCTGAAATATGCATTGGAGACCATTCCAGAGCTAGGCCAGGTTTCCATACTTTCAAGATATGGAAGCTGCAGAGGATACACGTGGCAAATAAAGTTCTTAACGGCTACAGGATACCAGCCGCTATTACAGGTATACATATTTTTTTTCATCTCTTCATACTTGGAAACCATTCTACCACTTCACAGTGCCTACTGTAGATCTGCTTGACTAAGTGTTCAGCTATATCTTAATTATTTTTTAGGTTTAACCTTAGCAGAGCTGGGACTGAGGATAGCATGTTGTATAACATATCAGTCTAATTACTATGCATAGCCATTGCTTGTCTTTCCATCACCTAGGGTAAAGATTCAGTTTGCCGTCCTAGCCTTGTACTGTACCTACCTTGACCAAGGCTAAGTGGCTAGAGGCAGAAGACTCTACCCTGTCTATTACATTGTCTTAAATCGAGTTTAGAAAAACAATTTCCACATACTGTTGTAAAATGGCATCTGTCAACAGATTTGTACCTATGACACTGGCTGACCTGTTACATGTGCTCTTGGTTGCTGAAGGCATCTGTGTTGGTCCCATGTTCATATGTACCTGCATTATGTTTAATATGAGTCTGTAGGGGTGTTGCTGTTACACCTAGAGTCTCAGCTCTCTCTGCAACTGCCGCACCGTCTGCATTTTGACAGACAGGGCCAGGCAGTGTAAACATGATCACCCCTGGCCCTGACTTCCTCTAAAGTCTCACATTGTGCACTTCAGTTTCTGGAGCAGGTGCAGTACAGGAAAGAGGCTTACAGTAAAGAAGAGAACTGCCTCTTACCTGTACTTCACCTGCTCCCAAAACCGGAGAAGGAAGTTAACTTCATTGAATGGTCTTTTTTTTTTTTATAAACATCCAAGAAATACCTAATAATTTCATATAACAGTACTTACACAGTTGTCTAATTATTTTTTTAAAAAATCTAAGTCTACGCCATGTGTTGTATTCAGGTCAATGATTCCAAGGTAAATGGTGTAGCTGCTCAAGTGTCCGCAGTGAAAATAACTAGCGGAGGCCTGTTTCGTCAGCACCTGCTCGGGGATTTAGTGAGAACACCAAACGCAAAGCCACAGGTATGGAAAATTAACATTATTTAATACATTACTGACGCTTGGACAGAGTATAGGGAATTGGGATATTGAAAGCTGCATTATAGGGCAAGATTTTTGTACAGGCACAAGGGATGTGCTTCTATACGGGGCCCTGGGGGATGGACACCTTATTAAGGAAAAGGTTGCAAGGTGGGGGTGTGTCCCTATACACTCAACTCTAACCAATCAGTGCTGCCATTGTCAGACTGTGCAGGTACACACCCCCAACTGGTTACCTCCCCTCTGTACCCTTACTGCAGACTGCTAGCAATTCATTCATAACTTCTAGCAGTAATAATAAAGGAATGGTACAACATAGAGCCATAAGAATAGATGCTCCAGAATTGTTATTACATGGGGAATGCATGAAGCTATTAAAACAGGCATATCAGGAGTGGTGAGAGGTCTTCTTTAACAATGGATATTAACCAATTTAGTAGCAAATTACTGCACACACCTTTATAGTCTATTTGTGAGCTGGACTGTGTTACAAAGAAAACTTGTACTGGTCAGGAAGGGAATGACAGGCCTTTCTACCAACCTGCCCATCATTCCATAAAAATCCATGCCCAAAAACAGGACATTACAAAGCCCTTAGCAAACTACTCTTTGCTAAGGATAATCTTTGCTGGATTCAATATATCTTACCCTGCTTTCCCTGGAAGAAATATACACTTCCTGGAGTCTCGTACACATATGAGAGGAATCTTGAGGAAATATAATGATCCCAGATCACTTTTCCAATCACTGTCTCTCAGAATTTACTGAGCAATGTGAATGCAATATGCATATGAGTTTTTGGAGATTTTTTTTAAAAAAACAGCCATAAAACAGAGTGAAGCATAAAATAAAGAAAAAACTCTTACGCACCTTTTAGATGCTCCGCTGCTCCTACTCTGGTCCCAGTCTCTCAGGTCTCCTCTGGAATGCAAGAATCATACCATGTCCATAGTTCACATGACTGCTGCTGCCAATCACTGGCTTCTGCAGTCACTTGTAGTTCATAAGACTGGTGTTTTAGAAGCCGATCTTAATAAGGTCCTGCACTGGTGGTGGAACCACTGAAGTTATATAGAGGCCTCTACATAACTTTAGCAGATCCACCGCCGCTTCTATATCTACGCCAACTCCCTTGCCGGTGTAGATTTAGACTATTTTTTAAAACAGGCTAGTCCCTTCGCTATGCCACGCCCACTTTTTAAGACCTGGCGTGAGCATGGAAACGTCAGACGTATAGACGTTTTTCAGTTAGTAAATAAAGTAAGTAAATTTAATAACACGTACAGTAATTCATTTATTCATTCCCTTTTGGCGGGGGATAATTTCTAACAATAAATCCATGCTGTCCATCATAGGTGGAAGTCTACATAAATGGAATCCCTTCAAAGTGTTCTGGAAACTGCGACTACACCTGGGATGTAAAACAAACACCACTTATCTATTCTATTAATACAGGTAAAGATGGTGAAAATCATTCATCATTGGAATAAAAAATAGAAAAAAAAAATGAGCAAGATTACAAGTTGTCTATTATGCTGCTTCTGAGTAAGAATCTTGATGTATTGATCCGAAACGCATAGATAAGAGTTTATCTGTATATGGGGGTTAATATTGCTTGGAAAATAAAGACTACTGTTTTTCTTGGGAACCTGGATTTCATCTTTTCTTTTGGATTATGCAGCTTCTATACACATTAGGTCATTGTCTAACCCCCCCCTCAAATATAAGTATCTTTGTCCAGAGTTAATCTAATGTGTACGGTCACCTCAATGGCTTTGCTCTTGTTGTGTAACTCCCACAATGCATTGCACATGGATGATGAAAAACAGCAATACCTCAGTATCAGTACAAGACAAGGAAAAGTACTTGAACAGATACTTCATGTTTCATGTAGAAACAGTCCACATGCAGACTGCAGGAATTTGTTGTCCAAAAGCGGAGTTCTCCTTTAAGAGTTATTCCATTCACATTCATATTTTTCAGATGTCAGTGGAGAAGATGCGGTATTGATAATAAATGGGACCGGATTTGCTAACAGTACCGCCAATGACACGACCTACGTGACAATTGGAAACCTTACTTGCACCATTCTTACCCTCACTGGTAAGTTAATCTACCCCAAATAATGTAAAAATAAATTACTGGTACATTAAATGTGTTGTCTCAGAATGATCCCATTCCATAATTGGGGATCTAGAGTATCTCACAAAGAACAGCTCTAGCCTTAGTGAACATGTCTTGCCAAAGTATTACATGGTCACCAATTAATTTCAATGGACAGCGTGTAATACTCTATTCCCCCTGTAGTGGCCGCTGTGTTTTGTATAAAGCTGAACCTACGATAATTAACTTATCACCAGGGCATTTTCCTTTTCTAATGGGAGTGACTTGCTAATTCAACCCCTTTATTGATACTTTCATGTAGTCTATCCAGGGGTGCACCACCAATGAGGCCAGGTGAGGCGATCGGCTCAGGCAGCACCAGGTAGGAGCAAGAGGAGGGCAGCGCAAGGGCCATAGGCAATGAGCGCTTTCATTGTGGCAAAGGGGTTAGGTTAAGAAACTGGCATTGGGGAAGGGGGGCACCGTTTCAGTTTTTGCCTCAGGCAGCAGAAAGGCTAGGTGCACACCTGACATCACATATCGTGTATTATGTATTCGCTGTGATTCATTTAGCTTCTCTTTGTGTATTTTTTACATACAGATAGTGAGATCCGTTGTCAGGCTCAGAAAGCAAGCGCTGGAACATTCCCGATCACTGTGTACATCGCAGAACGTGGATTTGCAGACTCATCTGGAGGAAACTTGACTTTTACTTATGATATCATTGTCTCTTCAGTAACACCGTCCTCAGGAAGTCCTGCAGGTAATTATGTAGATCCGTTATCCTCTGCTGTAGGTTACACATATTCTTTTTATATGCCCTATTAGGACAGACTAAGCAAACATGGGGAGTACCAGACTCAGGATCCCTCTAGAACTGTAGGACTCAGTTCACACGACCTATGGACTTGGGTGATGCTGTTTCTGAAAAGATGAAGGACCTTTGTAATCATAGGACATCAATGCCTATTTGTCTATACGGATGTTATTTTGACTATTTATCTCAATTATTAAGATCTGCAAAATTTTAATTATGGTGATGCATGGAGGATACATATCCGCACAACCTCTAGGTTTTACAGAACCGTAATAAATACATCGCTCATAGCAGAAGATGGTGCATTAAAGGCTTGTCCAGGCTCAGAGCCAACAACCACTTGACAAACCCTACTCACCTGTCCATGGACCCCAGTGCAGCCAATCACAGGTCACATTAAAGGCTTGTCCAGGCTCAGAGCCAACAGCCGCTTGACAAACCCTACCCCCCATGTCCATGGACCCCAGTGCAGCCAATCACAGGTCATAGTGGCTTGAGGGAGGTACCATTAAAGGGGTTGTACCATCTCAGACATTGGGAGCATATCGCTAGGGTATGCCCACAATGTCTGATAGGTGCCGGTCCCAACTCTGGGACCTGCACCTATACTTAGAACAGAGCCCGCAAAGTCCCAAAGGGCATAACTCCATTCATTCCTATAGGAGCACGGAAAATAGCCAAGCCGTTGGCTCAGTTATTTCCGTCAGCTCAAAGAAGTGAATGGAGTGGTGGCCGGGACTTTGCCGGCTCTGTTCTAAATGTAGGTGAGACCCGCACCTATCAGACATTGGGAACATATCTTAATGTCTGAGATGGTACAACCCCTTTATAGCCTCTGTGACTGCTGAGGCCTGTGACTGGCTGCAACTGTCTTGGGATACAGCCATTTCCTAGTCCTGCAGGGACCAGAAGCAGCTAGGAATGGAGCAGCGGCAGGACCATGGACAGATGAGTCGATTTAGTTATGCTCAGGGGGACAGGGGAGGACCTCAAGCGGTTGTTAGCTCTGAGGCCAGACATCTCCTTTAGGTACAGGTCCATACAGTATAGATATAATATACTATCAGACGCCCATCATCCTTGTTTCACTGTATTAACACTGAAAATATGCTTTCTTTCTAGGAGGCACATTATTAACAATTCTTGGCTCTGGATTTAGTGGAAACTCTGTGGTAGAACTTGATGGTAATGGATGTGCCGTGGTCTTTGCCAATCTAAGTATGATCAAATGTCGTACTTCTGCGGTAAGTCGGTGTTATACTTGTTATACTGTCAGTATTGCTTTTGATAGTAGTGCAACACAGCCTGGAGGGCGTCAGGCAGGACGATGGGAGTGGCAATGGCGACAAGGGTAGTAGTCCCGATGCTCATGGTGGCTATGTCCCTCTCCCTCATTCCCAGGGCAATAACAGTAAAGAGGGGAACATAGGATAATAAGTATAGTTCTCCTCCAGGGCACACCAAGGATGTAGCCTCCTCCCCGATGGAAAGTGTGGTGCCCTCTGTGTCAGAGTAGTTTAAGAACAGGAGACCAGACCAGATGTAGGTCAAGATTTGCCATAAGTATTTACTGGAGAGCAAGTTCTAAACAATCATAAAAATGGACATACAAACAGGTTCTGGGCTGAATCAAGGGGTTATCTACAGGTTTTTAAGATGCACTTATTCCTATAAAACATTTCTACCTTCCAATCCAGCCTAAGGGTACAGTTCTCACAAAACATGTCTACAATTTCCACTGCGGGGTGTAGACCATAAGACAGAAACACAGTCTATCACACTGGTCGAGCTAACACACGCTGCTACAACACTTCTATGCCTGATGAAGGGCCTTGTCAGCCCGAAACGTTGCTCATGTTGTGCATAATGTCCGGCTGAAATGGAATAAAATTCACATTGCATTAAACCTGTGGAGTGCTGTCTACTTACCTATATAAATATTAAGTCTATCACACTGGTATTATCATTGAGCTGGAAGCCTGTTTGCCCAGCCAAGGGGCTGTGAAGTCCAGAAGCCATAAACATGCGTTACCTTCACAGATCACTTCCACTCACCCTCCTTTTTGGCTGCTCTACCTTCTTCATAGTTCTTTTCTGCTCTCAGTCTCATGAGCTCTCTGGAGTCTTTTCTGGGTCTCAAAATGCTGACTGTGTATGCCATAGGATTGCAGTTTATGTATTCCTTCTAACTAACCACTCCACAGGAAAACACCAATCCCAAAGGTTAGGACCTGCTTATTCCTGGAGACTTTCTACAGGGAATGGATATTAACCCCATGACTCAGGCTTACATTACAGTGCAAACAACAGAGTTCCTATTTACAAGCCATATGTTTTTTGAGCCACAGATTCCTATAAAAGTTTGTCAAATCACAGTTTACTGTGTTTGCAGTATATGTTGGAGGAATAGGTTGATACAATTTCCCGACATATACCTCCAACAAACTCTGGCTAATGAAGGGGGGGGGAGGCATCCTCTATGACGTCCTAATATAATATATGGACAGGGTTGTCTTGATGAAAGAATATAATTAAATTCTCATAAAACCCTACAATGATCTAACTTCTGTTTAGTAGATCCATAGGGGTGTAGGTCTTGTGCGGTGAAATACAAAAATTAACCAGTGGCCATGTTACATGAATGTTTTTTCTTTCAGGGGCTAGAAGGCAACGCTGATCTTATTGTTTTCACAAATGGACTTAATGCCACCTTACCTAATGCCTTCAATTTTACCTCTTTCTTGGCACCAACCATCAGTGGAATAAACCCAAGAACCAGTAGTGTTTTGGGAAATACGACTCTCACCATTTCAGGTTTTAACTTCCAAAGTCAGTCAGAAGACAGTGCTGTTTTTCTTGCAAATGAAACGTGTCAAATTCTGGAGTGGAGTCCAACCAATATAACGTGTCTTCTGCCTGCACTTCCACCCGGAACATACAACATTATGGTACAAGTCGGAAACGGGGGATTTGCAATAACCAGGTATTTAACCAATTCTTGTGATTTGATGTCTACGTGTTTCAGTCATGTTACTATCCTGGTTTGGCCTCATTCAGATGGTCTTAATGTGGGAGCTATTTCCAAATTGCAGATGCAAATCCTGACCCTAACTACATAACAGCATCAGGTCAGGTTTTGCAGCTTTAACACGAACACTATAATTCTGCAGTGCACTAGAGCAGGGGTACTTTGAAGTCTGGAATTTGTGGACATTTGCCCCTGTATCCCCTATGCAAAGTCATCAACTCCTTTCTTTATTTCACTTTAAAGGGTTAACTTGCATATGTTTGTTGAGATATATATCCTGTTCATTTTCACATCAACGTTAAAAGGGTTAATGAATACTGAGAGATGTTTGGGACTTTCTAGCTAATAATGAGAAGCTGGTCATTTTCCACAGTTACCATAAAGTTTAATAAAAAAGAGTAGGGTTTGAAGGTAAAAAGCCAGACTTGTTTACCATCAAAACCAGACCTTTTGGATGTCTGCTTTAGCTCCGTTACTATGTCTGAAGACTTGTTTTTGTCTGGAAAAACTGCTGTGTAATTTCCATTAGGTATCGCAAGTCTATGACAGAAAGGGAATTGTAACTTTGTATTTGTTTAGGTTGTGTTTTTGAGCTCCACCCCTCCCACTAGAAGGTTCTAGTTCAGCTAGAAACTATATATAAGGAAAGCAGTCACACAAACAGCTGATTGTGGAGGTGCTGGGTGTCAGAACTCCATATAAACAAAAAACAACCACCCTGAAACCATTGCTGGAAGAACACAAGCTGGTGGTGTCAGTGTTATGGTCTGGGGAATGTTTTTGTGGAATTCTCTGGGCCCTCTCATCCATGTGGAGGGCACTCTCAATATATTTCGGTATGAGTCCATCCTTGCAGATCACGTACACCCATACATCCTTGGGTAAGACGGGATCTTCAAGCAAGACGATGTAACATGTCACACGGCTTGAAATGTCAGACATTGATTGGAAGAGCATGACCTAGACTTACAAC
Source organism: Rhinella marina (assembly GCA_900303285.1). Taxonomy (NCBI): domain Eukaryota; kingdom Metazoa; phylum Chordata; class Amphibia; order Anura; family Bufonidae; genus Rhinella; species Rhinella marina. The sequence continues at coordinate 325,993 of ONZH01013021.1, read as the reverse complement.
TACTATCCTGGCCCCCTAATTTTCCAGACTTGAACCCAATTGAGCATCTCTGGGACCACCTCGATAATTGCAGCTCATCGTAATGCTTTATACAAGTGTGAATGTGGTTCTACATGGCTTTGTCTAAATATGATCAGTGGCCATATCACAGCTTGCCTCTGTTTTGTTGCAGCATGTATGATGGAGCGTCCGTTGCGTATATTCTGGAAGTGAACAGCATCTCCCCACAATATGGATCCCTGTATGGCGGCACTCAAGTCACACTGACGGGATCCGGCTTCAGCCCTGTCCCAAATGACAACCAAGTACAAATAGGTACAGGATCATTTCATGTGGTGTCTGCTCCTGTTAGAAATGATTTTCAGCAGTTTCTACGCTCATTCACACGACTGTATGGCCATGGTGCCCGTATTGCGGACCACAAACAGTGGGTCTGCAATACATGTGCGCCAGCTGTGTGAACTCTGCGCTGCGATCCGAAAATATGGCAAAAAATATAACATGTCCTATCTTTTGCGGAGCGAAAGAAGCCCATGGAAACACTTGGAAGCGCTTTCATGGGTTTTCGGGTCCGTGCCTTTGCACCACAAAAGATAGGACATGTCCTATCTTTTGCCATATTTTGCTGTTTGCGGACCCATTCAAGTCAATGGGTCCTCGCTGCAGCACAGAGTTCACACAGCCGGTGCCCGCGCACTTCGGGGACGGAATCCTAGATCAAATCTGTTCCTGGGAAAGCTGGGTGACAAACAGAGTGGCCCTATTACAGCTCCCAACCAGACTTTTGACGCAAGTGTAGCAGTGTTGCTTCCCTTTATAGATGTATGTTTTATAGATGCAATATTATATTGATGGATTTACTATGTTCTAGGAAATCTCCCGTGTAATGTCTCCGCCAGTTCGGCCAAGGAGCTGACCTGTGTGATCCAGAGACCCGGCGCAGTGTATACGGTGACAAATGATGGAAAACATTCAGGTGAGTACTAAACTCTGCTAGTGCCATGAGAACAATCTACTGTAAAGACAAATGGGGTCATTTATCAAACTGGTGTAATGTACAACTGGCTCAGTTGCCCCTAGCAACCAATCAGATTCCACCTTTCCTTTTCCAAAGGAGCTTTGAAAAATGAAAGGTGGAATCTGATTGGTTGCCACGGGCAACTGAGCCAGTTCTACTTCACACCAGTTTGATAAATAACCCCAAAAGTATGTCTTATCATGGACATATGGGGCAGCTTTATCAAAACCGTCTAAAAGAAGGATAGTCCTTGCATCCAGTCAGATCTCGGCTTTCATTCTTAAAATATCTTTGGTGAAATTAAAGCTGCTTTGTGATTGGTTGCTATGGACAGTGAAGACAATTTTTCTTTTTGATAAATAGGTGCTTTGTTGTGTCTGTATTACAGACGTCCAGACCTCTCGTGGTTCATCATAAATCATACTTACCAACATTATAGTTGGTGAATTCGGGGCATGTAAGCCCCTCCCTTTGAACACCCACAACCCTAACTGGAACCATCCACTTATGGGCAGGGTTTACATAAGTCCCACCCATTTTCAGCCGCGGACAGCAAAAAGGTGCTGGGGCTGTCTCTGAAAATTAGGGATTGTTGACAACTATGGATAACTGGAGTTCCAGCATTGTAGAAGCCTATATGTCACTCTGACTTCAGTTCTGATGAACAGGTATTGCCCCCGTCTCGGGAATGGTTGCCCATGATGACCAAAAAGGTTGCTGTCTTAAAGGGTCCCTGAGATATAATCTGGTTGCTATGAGCAACTGCTCCACTTATTAGCACAGTGTCATATGTATCTCACATTTTCATTGATTATGTCATTATACAGTCATTATACATTGTGCATTGATTAATGGGTGTATTTTTTATGCAGTGTACGGCACCGGCTATGCCTGGTCTCCATCTAGACTGGTGATATCTACAGGGGACGTTGTAATTTGGCAGTGGAACGCTCAGCCTTTAATCACTGGTATTGGATACAGAGTATTCTCAGTCTCGGATCCGGCCAACCTTACCTATGATGGAATTTCCTTCAACAGCGGGGCTCGTGTGCCCTCAGGTCTGCACCCACTTTATCAATGCCTTAAAGGGGTTGTCCCATGATTTATGTAAAATCTAGTACATGACAATCTCTTTCTAGCAAAACTAAACCTGCCCTGTACCTCACATGGATCCAGAGATCTCTTCATTCATTGCTCCAATTGCTCCGCTAGATTTCTTTTAGGCTGTCAGCTCAGGGGCACGTCCTTTCTGCCGCAGCTCTCTCCCTTGCACAGCTCATGGGGCGTCCTTTCTGCCGCAGTTCCACCCGATCTTAGCTCAAAGGATGTGTCATTTCTGCTGCAACTCTGCATATCACAGCATGGGGAATATCCTTTCTGCTGCAGCTGTCTGCCTCTCACAGCTCATAAGGCATGTCCTTTCTGCTGCAGTTCTCTCCCTATGCCAACTCAAGGGGTGTGTCCTTTCTGCTGCAGCTGTCTCCCTGAACTGTCACAGCTTCTAACAGCAGATATGGCTGGTAGCACTGAGGATGGAACTGAGCGTGCGTGGCCACAACAATGTGGTGGTCGTGCACATTATTATGCAGGATAAACACCAGGTGGCGCCATTATATTGAAATAAAGAGCATATTTCACTACTGGAGCAATGACAAAAGCAACTACTTTTTTCTTGTTGAATTATATTAAAATAACATTTAATGGTCGTACAACCTCTTTAATAATTTACGGGGTTAATCCCATGAGGAGTGACACACGTTTGGCTACTGTATCATAGTATGGTGTCCATTATCTGGCATTTGAAAAGGAGATAATTTCTATGAATGTATAGATGGGGGCTGTGAGTTGTACCCCACTTTTATTTTAATATTGGCCTATGAAATTCATTAGTCATTCCCTTACATGTAATCAAATAGACAGCAGCAATGGGCTCCCTTACCTACTGGGCCTACTTGGGTGGCACTTCTTTGAAAGCTGAATGTTTTGGCTGTGTGATTACATATTAGTCAGTGCTTTACGTGGCAGCTCATTGACATTGGCATGCTTTGCAATAGGATGATAACATTAATGTTTTCTTTTTTTAAAGGTGTATTTTCCTATAATTTCACATCTCCGGGGACTTACTACTACAGCAGCGGCTATGTCAATGATGGAAATACAATAATTATGCAGGGAGTCGTAATTGTGATGCCAATTGCTGAGCAGATCAGCCCAGTGCGTGTGTCTGTTGGAGGGAAGGAGGCCACCATTGCTTCTGGTAATTTAAGATACTATACTATTCCTCGCCGATACAGTACTATTCCTCAGCGTGATAACTGTTTCACTGCCTGGCCCTTGCAGACAGAGCAGAGCCTCTAGGTCTAATGGCAATGCCCCTGTTGCTCCTAGGGGCTTATTTACATATATTAAAGAAGAACTCCCGCTAAAATTTTTATTCTCTGACCTGTTAGAAAGGTGCATGATGTAATCTGTAGTGATTGTCATTTTCTTATTAGTGACTGTTTCTGTGAGTAAAAACCTCTCTTCTTATTGTAGCTGGGTCATGTGACCAACTCCCTGACCTCCAACTGACCGAGGACAGAAAGCCAGTAACTGCTCTATTCATTCCTATGGGAGCCTCACTTTCAGTCTCATAGGAATACATAGAGAATTAGACTTCCTGTCCACACATAAGTCTCCGTCCGTTGGTGGGTCTAATTACTAGTCACATGACACAGATAAGAAACTTCAGGATGATATAAGTCAAAAATTCAGACACTGGTAAGAAAATGACATTCACTACAGATTACATCATGTACATTTCTAGCAGGACATGGAATACATTTTTTGTTGGGAGTTCTTCTTTAAAGCATAATTTTTCTCAGCAATGCAGACACATATGAACATGGGACCAACACAGATGTCTTCAGTTGCCAAGCGCACATGCAACAGGTCAGCCAGTGTCATAGGAACAACTCTGCTGACAGATGCCCTTTAACTAATGAGACTCTTGATCCTGAGACAGAAGGGGTCACAGTGCTTTTTTAGCACTGTGTGTCTTTCTAAGGCTACTTTCACACTTGCATTGTTGTTTTCCAGTAATGAGATCCAGCAGAGGATCTCAATACATGATAAAAAAGTTTCCATTCAGTCGTCAACTCGTCATGCATTATGAATGGAAAGAGATTAGCTCAGGTTCATCGGGATGTCTTCCGTTCTGGCAGCATTCCGTTTTGTGACCGGACACAAAACCGCTGCAAGCTGCAGTTTTGTGTCAGGTCATAAAAGCGGAAAAAACGGATCAGGCACTGAAAACAATGTAAGTCTATGGTGACAGATCCGTTTTTTATGGAGCCTAATTGACTTTCAATGTTTATTTCCGTTTTGATTTTACATAACCGCATCCTAACGGAACAGATGCATCCTGATGTGCAAAATAAAAATGGATCCGTTTAATTCCGGTATTGAGGTCCTCTGCGGGATCTCAATACCGGAATTAACAACGCAAATTGAAAGTAGCCTAAGTTTTTCCCTGCACAGGCACCTACAGCTCCTTCAATTTTAGGATGAACTCTCCTGGAACATCCATGAAGCTCCCAAAAATACTCACAGACTCCTGAAAGAGTTGGCAGGTCTCCTGGGTACCACAAAGGTCTCCTGATACCTCCCAGAAAGCAGTCCTAACTTTGTGTGGCCCCCGGATGCTGCATCATCAGTCCCAGTGTCATAATGAGGGAGCAATGTGCAGCATGAAAAGGCCATGGCCGATGGTAAAGGGGGTGTGGTCTGAGAAAAAGGGCGTGACAATGCTCAGGAAACATGTTATCCTCTGCTATGGGCCTCCTGGTCTTTTTTTGTACCTGGTTATTAATCACATAGCTGCCATCCAATAATAGCATTTATTCTCATAAACCTTTCATGATGTTTCTACAGCTCCACTTCCGACCACACCGCCAGGTGCCTGCGTCAAGCCAGATCCGGAGTGCCCAGAGTTGGTCCTATTACCTGTCAGCAATACGTCTGTATGGTTTGGATTCTCAGACTGTTATTCTCCTGTTATTACCAGCATTACACCAAACTTTGGAACAATCCATGATGCTATAACCATCACAGGAACCGGGTTCAGTAACCTTACTTGTGCCAACCAGGTATGCAGCCACAATATTATAAACAGCACTGACTGTGATAAATGACCTCCTAATAAAGAATTAATGTAGAAAAATGTAGAATAAGGTGGAGGAGCCGATGGAGAGGATGGGAGTGGTAGTGGTCCTGAAGAAGTGTTGTGCCCCGGTGTATTTCCTCAGGCCATTACTCCCTAGGGATCAGTGCAGTGGGAATGTAGTATTGAGGAATGAGGCCAGAATTAAACGTAACAAAGTCTTTTTACTAAATGCAATGTAAAACTGGAAATACATTCAGTAGCAGCAGATTTTAAGTGCAAATTTTCTCTTTTACCCGTGAGGATTTTAGAGGCAGGTTGGATGGTTGCAATTTAGTACTTAAAGGGAACCTGTCATCTCCGAAACACCTCCTGAACTAGAGTAAGCGTTGTATAGTGTAAATGATGCTGAATCCGAATATGTAAGTTTTATCTTCATACTCACTTCCATTCCGACGCTGTGCTCCCACAAACCTGCAGTAAAATGCATTGAGAGGACTCTTCTTTGAGTCCTCTCCATTATGTGAGTGATCACCGGAGTCCACTGAGTGCATTTTACTGCTGGTTTGTGGGAGCACAGCGTCAGAATGGAAGTGAGTATGAAGATAAAACTTACATATTCGGATTCAGCATCATTTACACTATACACCGCTTACTGTAGTTCAGGAGGTGTTTCGGAGATGACAGGTTCCCTTTAAGTGTTTCTGGCCTAGTAGCGGTCTGGGTGATGGGTGTCTTGGCTGCTGTCCCTCACCTCACAGCAGTGTCTTTAATGCTGGTTGTAGCAGTTCACTCTGCTCTCTTGGGTCTCAAGACTTTACTTGAGGCAGGTTTGAGTAGTTCTCTCTGGAGAATCTGTATCAGGAGCAGGAGCTTTGCAAGGTGCCCACTCCTACCAAGAGATGAGGAACAGGTGGTAGGAGTAACATGTGGCTTTTTATGTTTGATAAATCCCCCCTAGAGCCTTCATATAGGCTTACACATGGCTCTGCGATGTGTCTGGGGTCTTAAAGGGGTTGTGCAGTGTCATAATTTTGATAGACAGGTCATCAATACCAGATTGACAGCGTTCAGGTAAACTCTGGATACAGAGCTTGCATGAGCGCCTTGACCCCTTCAACCAGCTGATCGGCGGAGGTGCCCAGGGTTGGATATAAGTGCCTTTCTTGTCTTCCTTCTTTACTGTTTGTATAGACACATAGTTGTGGTTCACCTGATTAAATCAATGTTTTTCTTTTGTGAATACGAGGCTCCGTCGTTCCCCGGTTATGATACTTTTTCTTAATATGCAAATTAGGTCAGTGGTGCAATGAGGGCGCCACAATTACTCTTGGGCACCCAAGCTCCGATCTTTTCTGTGGCCAGCCCTTCCCTCTCTGTTTTGTCATTCCATGGCCCTGTTAATGAAAATGGCCAGGGAGGGGATGGCCACAAGAGCAAGAGCAATGGTGACGCCCTCACTGCACCAAAGGCCTAATTTGCCTATTAAGAAAAAGTATCATAACTCAGGACCGGAGCCTCAGATAAACAAAAAAAATAACAACAACAATGTTTTAATCAGGTGAACCACAGCTATGCACCTATGTAAACAGTTGTATACTGAGGTCAGTGGTGACGGATTCCCTTTAAAAAAAATAAAGATTCTTGTATCCATCTTACCCTGATCCCCTGACTTGCAGGAAGAGTCCTCTCCCTCCTTGCACAGTTAATGATCCAACACATGCCAGGATCCTGGTTAGTGTATCATGTTGGGACTACTGTCATTTAGTGCCACCCCTGAGGGGATACACATGTAAGACAATTCAACCCCAAGGGGCTTGTGCACTAATCAGAGGCTTAGGTAGAATGACTGCAGAGGGGCGGTGGCCCAAGGCCCACTCTGCTTCTTCTAGCTTCTGTCTCCCACTCAGCTCTAATCAAACCTTCCATGATACGTCTCTACTGGCTGGTACCACCCTCTTTTATAGACTAAGGTACTAGTGCACCAATCAGAGACTTAGCTAGAAGGACTACAGAGGGACGGTGGCCCCAGACCCACTCAGGAGTCCTTATCTTCTGTCTCTCACTTAGCTCTAAATCAAACCTTCCATGGTGTGTGCCTACTGGCGGGTACGACCAGGGTTGCCAACCGTCCAGAAATTTCTGGACAGTCCGTAAAAATGGGGGACTTTTTTCCTCTGTCCGTGAAAAAAAATAGAGGTGTCCATGATTTTTTTGAGGCTGGTGATACTTGACTAGATTATTTTGGTGGTAATTATAATGATTTTACAGCTCCCAGTAAATGCTGGTAATGAGTTCTGATCAGTATATGTAGCTATAGATATGTATTACTTATAATATTTATCCTTCATTATGGTTTTCCAATTTGTCCGTAAAAAATGTTGGCCGTCCGTGATTTTGGGATAAGTTGTCCAGAAAAAATAAAAATTCTGGTTGGCAACCCTGGGTACGACCCCCTCTATAGACTTTGATGGGAGAGCACATGGTTTGAGAATCAGGTTCTTTGCTCGGTGGTACACCCAGCAAAGAGCCTGTTACTCAAACCATGTGCTCTCAAATCAGACTATTGGGACCATGTTACTGTCATCCTAAATGGAATAGGAATGTACCAAAATATGATTGAAATCCCCATGTAATCCAACCACTCCTCACTTATTCTAATAAAACAATGCAAAAAATGTATATATCTCCTACCTCAATGTACTAAAATCCTGTTGTTCTTTTAATCTCAGGTTTTCGTCGGCAATTATCCTTGTGTCGTGTCTTCTGCCAGCGAGACCTCAGTTACATGTAATGTGGATCCCCAGAACTCCATGGATATTGGGGTTGCAGAATTGGTGTCACTTACAGTAAACAACTTTGGCAATGCCATCAACTCTTTAAGAAATGAGATGAGCAGGCGATTCGCCCTCCTACCCCACATTGACTCCATCTCACCAATCAACGGGTCTAATACAGGATCCACCAGAATCACCATACACGGGTCCGGCTTCTTGACCAACAATGGCAGCCTTGAGGTGACGGGATTAGACTGTAACATTGTGTCTCTGACTTACACAGATATTGTATGTGACACTCTGCCTAGTTATTCACACCGTGTAGACGTTTCGGTAAAGGTGAGGGGAATCGGTGCCCAGTGCAATGGATCCTGCAGCTTTACCTATTCAAGTGCACTTACACCACAAGTATCCAGTGTTGACCCAACTATAGTGCGAAATGCTACCACTATCCACATCAATGGCCTTGGCTTTGGAGAGGTCGCTGATGATGTCACCGTTTATGTAGGTGACCTAGAATTGAATGTGGTAGATGTCAATGACACAGACATAACGTGCAGCATAGACCCCATTCCTGCCGGAAACTATCCTGTCAAAGTCATTGTACACAGTAAAGGCTTGGCTCTGGGATCTTTCACCGTGAACAGTCCTGCTGAAGCCACACTCTCGACACCTTCTGGAAGTGTTTTAGGTGGAACTCTGCTACTCATACAAGGGAATGGATTTCATCCTATGAACACTACTGTGCAAGTCGGTGGTGCGCCATGTCCAGTCGCTGCAGTTGCTCCTGATAGTCTCCAGTGCATGACTCCACCCAGGACCACTGCTACAACCACTTCTGTGATCATCCGTGTACCATCTGCCTCTTACCCACCACTCAGCTTCTCCTACTCAGAGGCCGATACTCCAACAGTAACGTCAGTTCTTCCAAATACAGGTACAACTTTTTTTTTTTTTTTTTTTAAATGTTAATTATTCATTATGTACTAAATGTAGCAGAGCTGAGGATGGCGTTAGTCACTGTCAGATCATGATAATAAACAGTCTAAGGGCTCATGCACACGACAGTGAAAAATGGCCATTTTTAGCACCAATGAAAGCCTATGGTGCTATTCACATGGCTGTTTTTTTAACGGCCAGTGAATAGCGTCCGTCTAGATATAGGACATGTCCTATTTCTGGGCCGTTTCAACGGGCCGACTGCCCCATTGAAATAAATGGGGCCGTTTTTAACGGCCGATTGACAGGAGTGCTCCCGTCTAACGGCCGTTAACAACGGGTACTCTATGGCCACTCACCCTATCCCTTTGCTCACGCTGCGCAGTCTCTGGCTTCTTCATTGAGCAGGCCCTGCGTTATGCGCGGTGACGTCACCACTTTGGCGCGCGCACAGTGACGTAAGGTGAGGTTTTTTTTTTGTTTGTTTGTTTTTTTTAATCTTAAAAAAGCAGCTGTGGGAGCTTTAATTTAAACCATGGGGGAAATTATTTAAGATGGGGGCCAACATGGGGGACATTATTAAAGTTGTGAAGAATAAAAAAAATTCCTACACTATGGGGGACATTATTTTACCAGGGGGCCTACATGGGGGACATTATTTTACAAGGGGGCCTCCATGGGGACATTATTTTAGCAGGGGCACTATAAAAAATAATTTACACCGTGGGGGACATTATTTTAGTTAGGGGCACTATGGAGGACATTATGGGCATCATGGGAGTCATGATTATAGTTGGGGGCAAGAAATAACTGCCAATCCAATTCATCAATTTTTCATGTCCGTTTTTAACGGACTTTTTTTGTGTGCATGTAGCCTAAAGGCACTAAGTTCACACTGAGTTTTTTTAAGCTGATTTTTTATTATTTCTGCCTCAAAATCAGCTCCAAAAATGCCTCAAAACAGCCTCCCATTCATTTCAATAGGAAGCAGCACTTGCTTTTTTTTACACGTGTAAAAAAGAAGCAGCACCTCCTATCTGGGGACAGAATAAGCATTGTTTGTGTATTTTCCATGGTTTTTTTTTGGTGCATATCTGCTTTAAAATCCTCATGCTGAAAACTCAGCTTTGTACTGAAGTGAACACCCATTGGTTTAAAAAAGATGCTTCAAAAAACAGTATAAAAAATTTGGCAGAAAATACATGAAAAAAACATGGGGTTTTGTGCTAACCCCCCGCCCCCCCCCCCCCCCCCCCCGAAAAAAATTCCGCTGCAGATTTCCACTGCACTGGGGATAAGTATCAGATAAGTGGGGTCCTATTGTTGGGACCCCCACCAATCACAAGAATAGGGACCTCATATGCTGCAGTTCCCTTTGAAATGGACGTAACGGCAGGTCGAGCATGTGCACTGTTGCCCCAATGTATGTGGTCTCCAGTCCCACGATCGGTGGGGGTCCCCGATCTTATAGTTATTCCCTATCCTTTCAGTGTGTATGCTTGACCAGTCTTCCCATTCATTTCAGGGACTCTACAGGGTACTGGTTCCTATCCTTGTGGACCCAGCGGTAGGACCTCTATCGATCTAACAGTAATCCTGTTGATAGGGGAAAACTTTCTTCAACCAAAATACCCCCTTAAGGCTAATTCTGCCCATGCTTTATAGGACAAGTCTTGTAATTTGGCCCTCTGCAGTGACCACCAGATTATCATGTGCGCTGGATGTATCTGTCAGTTCCTGATTCTTGTCTTTATGTTGTTTCTCAGGACCTTCTGGAACCAATGTCACAGTGTCCGGGTCTGGTTTTGGTTTGGATGCCTCAGAAATGAAAGTGACCATTGGCAATGCCACCTGCTCCATCATAGGAGCATCTGATAGTGAGCTGAACTGCACCGTAGGAGATCACTGGGGCGGCACGTTCCCTGTCTCATTTCAGAATCAGAAGGGGTTTGCAAGGTCCAGTGCAAATTTCACCTATGAACTTAGTATGACCGGTGTCTCTCCAAGCGCAGGTGAGTCTAATTCTGGTAAGGCTAGTGGTGATCAATATGACCACCACTATATCTCCTGCAGGGAATGTTACTCAGTATTTTCTGGAACCATGAATAGCAAATCTTTCTAAATATATTATGTGGTAGTCATGTATGTATGACTGAAGCCTGCAGATATTTTATTCAGGTGTCTGGGAAATTGATATGAAATCCCTTGTGGGACTTGTAATGGCAGCCATTTTGGTAGTCACTGAGATGTCCTAGAATACCCCATAGTGTTATACTTCAAGTGCTTATCCAGTGACCATCATTTCTATTTGTTCTCATGCAGGTGGTTTTGGTGGTGGGTTAATCCTTACCATCACTGGCTCCGGATTTGATAATCAAATTTCCAAGGTGTTTGTGTGCGGCTCTGAATGCAAAGTGGACCAAACGCGATCAGGTGCAGGTTTTCTGTACTGTGCAACGCCCATGAGGAACGGTAAGTGAGCTGCTATAGTAAGATCAATTCATTTTTTATAATATTCTTTAGGCCCCGTGTGAATATTGCGTGTCAGTATTGTGGAATAGATGCGGCCCCATTCACCTCTATGGGAGCCGGGAGCCGCCACAAGTATAGGCATTTTTAATGGGTCCGCCCGGCGTGTGTTCCGAGCATGCGGAACACATGCCGGGCGCACCCCTTATTATTGCAGGTCCACAAAAATGTGGACCCGCAATAATACGGCCTTCTGAATGGGTCTAATAAAATGTAATATAATAAATTGCAATATGAAATTATTGGATTAAAATGATATAGAAATATATCAAACTGTAGTCATCAAATTTAGGATAGGCAATGTATTGTGTGGTGGAAGAACGCACATATGCAGGAATGCTGGTCACTTGTCACTCGTACAGGAAGTCAAGTGGTTGCTATCAGAGGTGGATCTTGCCTTTCTGCTACCTGAGGCGAAAACTGAAATGACTCCCCCACTCCATACCAAATTTTCAACCTAACCCCTTCGTTCCAGCCTTACTGTTAAAGGCATACTTGAAAACATTACATACAGTGCTACCAAACATATTGGTTAATATAGCGATACAGTTGAATATGCAGAGATGAACGCTTCCACAATGAAAGCGCTCATTGCCCAAGCCTTTCCGCTGCCTTCCACTTGTCCCTAACTGGTGCTGCCTGAGGCAATCGCCTCACCTCGCCTGATTGGCGGTGCTCCCCTGGTTGCTATATAACCTGAAAACCACAACCTGCAGATTGCATTCCGGAGGCTTAAATAGAAATTTACATCCATTACATCTACTTAATACTAACAATGAGTGAGCAGATACTGCAGGGGAGTTGTGCTTTAATTTTAAAGGGAACCTGTCATCTCCGAAACACACCCTGAACTAGAGTAAGCGTTGTATAGTGTAAGTGATGCTGAATCCGAATACGTAAGTTTTATCCTCATACTCACTTCCATTCCTACGCTGTGCTCCCACAAACCTACAGTAAAATGCACTCACTGGACTCTTCTTTGAGTCCTCTCCATTATGTGAGTGAGCACTGGAGTCCAGTGAGTGCATTTTACTGCAGGTTTGTGGGAGCACAGCGTAGGAATGGAAGTGAGTATGAAGATAAACCTTACGTATTCGGATTCAGCATCACTTACACTATACGACGCTTACTCTAGTTCAGGGGGTGTTTCGGAAATGACAGGTTCCCTTTAAGTGGATCTGTTATATTACATAATAGAAAATTGATGTCATTTCATTGTCTGCCTTTGCAAACAACATATTTTATAAATGAGAAACAAAGCAACCTTGTATTATGTCTTATAAATGTCCTTATTTGTGTCTACAGCTCCTGTACATTATGCATCTCCATGGTAACAGACAACAAACACATTTTGTGTAGTCTGATCTTGCAGTCCTGCTCTATCCTTCTGTCCTCTTATTCTGGCTAACCTGTATGTATGTTAGCACGAGGCAGGGGACAAATGGAATAAAGCATGAAATAGCAAATCTGCAGGATTACAGTACACCTAACTTGTTTGTTGCTTGTTACTATGGAGGAGCTTGAGGAATTTTTTTATGAAATTGTACCTCTGATTATACACGGTTTCCCATAAATCAGTAGTACAAGTGAAGATAGTACACTTTGTAATATATCCAATTTCAAAATATGCATCTAACTCCACTTATCAGACCCCTGTCCTCCTCTTGGAGCTAACAGGGAATAGATTTTTAGTTTTACTGAGGGATCAGATTACAGTTTTTATGTATATGGAAAAGGAAGGGGGTAGGAGGAAGGAGCATCCCCAGAGATAGAGTGAGACAGAAACACACTGCTGATGAAGACTGAATTAGGTATTTTACTGTCTTACTCCAGTACTGGATTCACAGCAACACTGCTTAGTACTGCTCTATATTGTCCTCCATGCTGCTGCTACTGTGTGTATCTCCTCTACTCTGTGTTGTGCAGCTTAGTAATTACAGCTGTTAGTCTCCTGCTCCCTCCCTCTCCTTATCCCTCCCCTCTCCATAGACTTCTATATAGGCAGCAATTATAACCTGATCACTCAGTGGAATTGAAATCCATCTCTGCCTCATGTGTATGGATTGTATCAGTGAAGTGAGTGATTATGCAGGAGGCAGAGGTTAGGAGGAGAGTCTGATAAGTGGAGAATAAGGATTTTTTCTTTAAAGATATATTACCCCAATGTGGAACCTCCATGTACTAGATGTTTCTAGCACAGTATCTTGGTCTGATAAATCTTGGCATAGTTTAGAACAGGCTTATCTTAACCATTTCTTCCTTCCATCAGATACTAATACCTCCTCCCTAAGCTGCAATGTCAGTGTGGTGAATGGGAATAACACTGTGCAAATCAATAACTCCTTTACATACTCTTCCGCATTAACTGCTGCCATATATGATGTCACCCCCAAGAGAGGAGGCACAGCTGGGGGAACCAGACTCACAATCACTGGATTCCAGTTCAGGTATGTGCCGTAACTGATGGTAGTACTAGTTGTGTAATGTTGGTGGGAGCTAGGGTTGGATTTACCATTGGGGACTGGGGTTACAATTCAGTCAGAATGTAGATGCAGAATAAAAGTGAACGTCTGCTTTCGCTAACCTCTATTTTGTTCCTTGTTTGGAAATGTGCAGCTAATAAAGATAAGACCTCTCTTTAAAGGGGTTGTTCACCCTTTGTGGGTGTTTAAAACTCCATCCTCCTGGTCAGAGCTGCAAAGTAAAGCATACTTACCTGCTCCCTGCTACTGGATCCCAGCTCCTTTGTTCCGCCACCGTCTCCTCCTTGTTGGGTCCACTACTGGTTTGACGCCACTGCTGCCAATGACTGATCACATTGGTGACCTACACCCCTTGCGACATATCATTTGGTCACGTGACATTAAGGGTTGGGGCAAGTCACTGCTTCACTGGTGTCAAAGTGGATACAGAGAGTTGCGCACCTGAACCAGGCAGCTGTGGCAGGAAGCGATAAAGTTGGGAGCCAGCAGTGGGAATCAGGTAAGTATGTACACTTCCTTTTGCAGGTCCGGCCAGGAGGTAAGGTTTGCCCAAACACCCCCAAAAGGTGAACAACCCTTTTAAGCCAAATCATTGATCTCAGATTAATGTAATTAGTTGACTTGATGGACATATAATGATCATGCCTTGTCTTAAGGAAGATCTGATAGAACATTGCATTTCGTCTTGCAAACTTTTTTTGGGTACAAACCCTTTTAAAGGCTTTTTCTGACTCTATTCCTGACATTTTTGAATCTCCTGGGGGAGGGAGCTGAAGCAATGGCTCCAATGGGGGGGAACCTGGAGAAGAGGCACTAGAGGATGATGGGAATCTGGAGTAGAGACACTAGTGGGGGAACCTACATCAGAAGTAGCTAGCAGTACCTACGATAACCACCCTCAACTGTACCTGAGAGATCCAGTGGCATCCAGTAAGACAGCTCACGTCACGACTACATTAATATGGTGCAACAAGATGCAGACCTATGAAAGTTATCTAGGTTGGGGCTGAGTCTGGTGATGCAGCATCCAAAGAGCACTGGTGTTTTGGGAGGTTCCAGTAGACTTGTGTGGCACCTGGTTGACTTTCCAACTGTTCTGGGAGTCTGAAAGGCCTTCTCTTCCTTACTGAGCCTCCCGGGAGGATTAGTAAGTATGATGATGACTCTGGGATCTTTGTAATGTGTTCACAATAAGGCCCTCTAGCCGTCAACAGCTGTGAGACTGATCTTGTGAGAACCTGCTGCCGTGGACCACCAATTTGACATATGGCTGCCCATGCTGTAGCCTAGGAGTCACATTGTACATATAACAGAAATTCATTCACTTTTCTTTCTCCTTTGTAGCACTAATAGCTCGGCTATTACTGTCACCATAGCACAGTCCGTGTGTGCCGTCCAGTCGGCTAATACCACACAAATTGTGTGTATAACCAGTGCCCACTCTCCTTCACAAAGAGCCAAAGTCACAGTGTACATCGAAGAACAAGGAGTTGCAACGATGGTAAGAAAAAAATAGAAATATAATGCAAAAATCTGCCAGTACATAGAAGAGGGAAATTTTGTCATAGATTTAGAGCTAAAAAGTCACAAAACCTGCCTTTGTAACTTTTTAAATACCAGTGCGACTAGATTTATTTGTAGCTGGCATTTTTAAGCTGCCCTCGCCAGTTTCCTGAAGGGGGATGTAGTGAGGGCACTGTCGTAAATAACTGAAATCTACATCAGCTACCTCAGTCTGGCACATGGACTGCCAGAGAAGGCGTTTTATTTATGACAAGACACGTGCCTTGTCACCTCCGGTAGGGCTGATCATAACCAGCCTACCACATGCACTTTTTTAGGACAATGCAGACTTTTTCTACATCGATGTCTGGTCTTCTAAATACACCTGGGGAGGGGAGTCTCCACCAGAGGAGGGATCCTTGGCAGTCATCACAAAAGGACAAACCATACTACTGGATGAGAGTACACCAGTACTGAAGATGTTGCTGATCCAAGGTAATGAGACTATATTCCATCTAATGCACTGAAATGATTGAATACATATTGAGTATTTAGGTACTAAATCTGAAAAAGCGTATACTTATTCTTCTTCCCGTTGTTCTTTGTGTTCCTCCTCTGAATGTATAACTTTGTTAGTTGGACACAATTTATTCCTTTAAAAATACATTAAGGAAACCTCTCATCTAGAAAAAAAACATTTCACCACATTCATTATCCTAAGCCAAAGCAGAGAGTGACTACAAAAAGTAGCTCTTGCTTTGGAGGACATCCTTGGAGGACAGCCTTGGAGGACAGCCCCCATGGACACTGATTTCTATGTATATAATGTAATACCTCATTTCCCCTGTGGAGGCACTGCAGGGTAATTGATCACTTGCTTGCAGGTTCCAGCTGATCGCTGGATACCCTGTGATCAGTTTATGGTTGGGGGACCTAACTAACAAAAAGGGCTTGTCAACAGAAGAAAACCCAGTAAGATGACACTTTACTTGTATCTCAGGAGTTTTTGTGTTAGTATTAATAGCTAATAATATACTAATCTTACCGATCGCACTCTGGTCCCTCGCCGCCAGTCTTGAACACCCCCTGCTGCTTCTGTATGGGTGTAATGGGACATGATATCCTTTTTGACGACAGCCCAGATGAGCGCCTCAACCACTTGAAGGCCATGTTTTTCACCTGTGGTGCCAACAATCGGTGAGGGCAGTGACCTAACACATTGTCACTATAGACATCTTTTCAACACTCAAGAGGAGCAACAGAGTTGGCACAAGACCAGACCAGAGCAGGTAACATCAGTAGATTGCAGGTGTACAACGCCCCATTTTTATTTTGAGACCATATGCAGATTTGAGTATGGTGTATACAACTGTACAAAAAAGTAAAAAAAAAGTAAAACATGCAGCAGAAAAAACTCACTAGTAAGAACCCGGCCTTTTTCCTTTCCGTCTCCACAATATGATATACCCCAGTAATATACACAGTCCTTTCACTTTTACAACAGGAGGAACTCTGATTTTTGATGAAGCAGATATAGAGCTGCAGTCTGAGAACATCCTCATTACAGATGGAGGTGCTCTTCAGGTACTCAAACCCTAATATTTACTGTGCTATGGAATCAAATAGTTAATAACCAGATATTGGATGGAATTATTGGACTGAAGTCATAAACCACTGTAAATTTCAAATATAATATTTGTTTTTAGATTGGAACCGAGGCAGCTCCGTTCCAGCACAAAGCAATAATCACCTTGCATGGTCATTTACGTTCTCCAGAGTTACCAGTATATGGATCTAAGACGTTGGCTGTGAGACAAGGGACCCTGGATCTTCATGGTAAGTATAAGTAAAAAATAAATGTATGATAGCAGGCTGTACAAAAGGTCTGTACACCTACCATTATAGTCTATTCTCATCCACATCTGCACTCATTATTCTGCTGCCTCTGATCTGAGCTCACATCTACCATCAGCTCCCTTCTGATTCAGTGTGAGTGCAAAACATTTGCATTCTAGAAGATAATGTCCGCCTCCTTATACCAGGTACTGCACAAGTGATGTGCTGTAGGACAAAGTTAACCCACAATACAGAGCATTGCTTTGTAAGAGATCAGATATGCTATTACAAGTGCCAAAGAACTGAGCGATTCCATCAGAAGCCAGCAGAAACCTACATATCAAGTGAATCTACATAAAAAAGTTGAGTAGCATGGTATATACAACACCTGTACTGATGGATAGTTACAGCCTGTATATTAGTAAAGAGCTGTAGTGATAATCTCACAAGTTTCATAGCTTAGATCTTCCTGCATCCCCTACTAGTTCAGTGTCTGCACAGATATTGCTCTGGTAATCTGCATTCTGGGATGTTTCGTGTTTACACCCGAGACTGTGCAGCAATGAGAAGTAGGAACTCTGCATCATAGAAGTTCAGCCGAGCTGTTAGGAACGTGTCTGGCTACAAGTTTTTCAAATGTTTCCAACAGCAGCAGAATAGTGAATACAGCTCTGGAGTATAATACAGGCGGTAAATCAGGACCAGTACAAGTCAGAACAGTAATGTAAAGCCAACACAATGTTACTCAACTTTTACATAGATTCATTCTGTATGTAAACTGTAATGGTGGTCAGTGGTCTGTGTCATAGGGTAAGTTTTTTCTTCTTTTCTAGGTATCCCCATTCCTGTTACATGGACGAGGCTTGCTCAGACAGTGGAGTCAGGAAACTCTACTATAATTCTACAGAAAAGTGTGACTTGGAAAGCGGGAGATGAAATAGTGATCGCATCCACAGGTCACAGGTACATATATGAGAATCACACTCCAATACATCATGTAAATGACTCAGAGGTTGCATTGGAATCAATGGTAGAAAAAAAGCCACAATATGCAAGGGGCATGTGGAAAAGAGCACCTGCCATTTGTTATTTTGACCTGGGAAAGCTAGGTGACAATATGGCTGTCCTTATAGGTATTACAGTGATAATCACTAACTCATTTACTAAACTTCCAGGTAGCAAATGTTTATACAATATATAGTGCCCCATTGGTGTTGCCTAACAAGCCATTTTTTTTCAGATATTTGCGTTACTCCAGCCTCATCGACAGTGTCGGAGTGGGGTACCTTGGGTGCACCAGTAAAATTTATTTTGGGGGCCCACCATATGGATACTTTCAAATATAGTAAATAATCTAACACATTTTTTAGATGAACATGGGCTAGTTGAGGTGCTGTACATGGAATATCTGTATGTAGTGCAGTAAGTCTACTGTGTTATGTGCCACTTGTGCAGAGGGTGGGAGACTAGGGGACCTCCTTGCTCTGGGGCCCACCGGGGGATTCACCTGTACCCCTGTGGGCCAGTACGAGCCTGCTCATCGATATAAGATAAAGTATTCATATAATTGACTATAGTGTTGTGGGCATGCTCTGTGACATGTGCAGAGGTCACTGTGCAGAGAGGGGGAGGCAGCTGAGGCATGACCAACCACTATTGTCAGTGTTATCTGCCTCCTGCTTTTTTAAAAGAGGTGTTGCCTTTTATTGTAATCCTGCCCTGATGATAAGTAGATCACTTGTGACGATGCCCAAGCACAAGCTGAAAAGTAATCTGTAAATTGTATTAAACATAAAACTGTTACCTAAGGAATACGTTTATTTCCGATGATAAATTGCTTAAAGTAAAACTTTAAAGCACAATTTTGTCCATCATGTACGTAATTTTACCATGATTAATTTTATTATCCTCTGACAGACACAGCCAAAGTCAGAATGAGAAGCGGACTATTCAGTCTATATCTGCAGATGGCACAGTCCTGACCCTAACACAGCCATTACTGTACAAACACCTGGGAATTTCGGTCACTCTACCAGACGGCACTGTTTTTGAGGCCAGAGCAGAAGTAGGTCTCCTCACCAGAAACATCATAGTCAGGGGGTCAACCAATGTGGAATGGAGCGACAGCATAGCGGCCTGTCCGGATGGATTTGACACTGGTAATGTGATGGTTTGTTGTGGTATATGATGCTGCATCACACATTTTATGTTGTCTATATGGTGTGTATTGGTGGAGACCCTTTTTATAGTCGTTCCCTCATATCTTATGGATTAGAATGGTTTTTAGGGTAATATTTCACTTAAATACGGCTCTTCTTACACAGCTATGTCTTAATCTCCTGAGGGAGACAGACTAGAAAAGTTCTCTCATTAAAGTGGTTATCCCATGACTAATGGAGAAACTGAAAATCATACATCATATAGTACATGACAATCTCTATCTACCAAAGCTACAACCAGCCCTGTACCTCACATGGATCCAGAGGTATCCACATTCATTGCTCTGCTAGATTTATATTAAGCTGACAGCTCAAGGGAAGTGTCTTTTCCACTGCAGCTCAGGGGGCGTGTCTCAGCTCTCCCTATCACAGCTCAGGAGGCGTGTCTCAGCTCTCCCTATCACAGCTCAGGAGGCGTGTCTCAGTTCTCCCTATCACAGCTCAGGAGGCGTGTCTCAGCTCTCCCTATCACAGCTCAGGAGGCGTGTCTCAGCTCTCCCTATCACAGCTCAGGAGGCGTGTCTCAGCTCTCCCTATCACAGCTCAGGAGGCGTGTCTCAGCTCTCCCTATCACAGCTCAGGAGGCGTGTCTCAGCTCTCCCTATCACAGCTCAGGAGACATGTCTCAGCTCTCCCTATCACAGCTCAGGAGGCGTGTCTCAGCTCTCCCTATCACAGCTCAGGGATCAGTTGAAGAATGAAACTGAGCATGTGCAGCCTTCTCAGTGAGCAATTCAAAGAAATAAGAAAAAGAACAAACAGCAGGTGGCGCTATACAGATACATTTCATTAAATAACTCAGTGGCTATGCTAAATTTTTAATTACATGTAATTACAAAAGTATTCAGATCCAGGTGCTGATTTGAAAACCATACAATATTTTTTGTGGGACAACACCTTTAAGTAGAAACCTTTTTTATGGAAAATAGTTGGATATTGTAAAAAGTTAAAACATAAATGAAAAATCCATTGTTGCATACAGCTGGCGGGTCTCAGACTTCCTAGCAAAAGTTAAGATGCCTCCTTTGCAAATATAATGTTGAAACTCTGTGGGTTTAGTTTTTGAATAAAGTTGTACATCTCCATCCATGTCCTATAGTAAACGTCTGGCAACCCTTGATCAATAGTCTAGTCCAAGCTATATTAAAACTTTTGAATGATCGCTCCCTAAGATCATTTTGGGAGGGTTGGGGGAGATATTGAAGTATTGTAGTTTATGATGTTGAAAAATCTAAGGATTTCCTTTAGTTACTCTTTTTTTAATATTCAGCATGTTCTTATTTTAGGTGAATTTGCCACACAGACGTGTTTCCAGGGAAGATTTGGCGAGGAAATAGGAAGTGATCAATTTGGAGGATGTATAATGTTCCATGCTCCAAAACCTAATCAACTTCTGTCCATTGGACGAATAGAATATGTGGAAGTAAGTGCGTCAAGCTAAAAATGTTGGTGGAAAATGTTAAATTTTTACATTTTCTTCTTATCACATTACATAAGAAATATGCATCATACGAAAAAAAAAAATCTACACTACCATTTAACTTCAAATCACTATCGACTAGAGATGAGCGAACGTGCTCGTAACGAGCACTGTAGCGCTCGGCTCCCCTGCGCTGGCATGGGCGCAGGCATCTGGATCCGTCCTCCTCACCCGACGGATCCGGATGCCTGCGCCCATGCGAGCGCAGGGGAGCCAAGTGCTACAGTGCTCGTTACGAGCACGTTCGCTCATCTCTACTATCGACATCAATATCTTCATCCAATATTACTTACATAGTGTCAGATACGAATGTGTTAATACCCATGTGTGGACATTGATGTGGATGTTGTTTTCAATCTGCACAAAATCTTTGTGTTGGTGACTTAAGTCGGATCTGAGGACTAAAAGCCTGTACATATATTTCTTTAATGGCTTGATAAATTAGTAATTCTCCTAAGCTCTCACTCCCACTTGACATTTTAATTCTCTGCACCAGCTGGATCTCTGTAAGGAGAACCAGTAACCCCTAAGAGCTGCCTTGAAGGCATAACAGACAGCCAACCAGTACTCTGCTCTGAAACATCTGTCTACAGCGGGGTGTCTCTGACATAACTGATTTGGTATTAAGGGCTCAGATATTGACTTACAGTGAAGATAGTTTTCTTTCCTGAAGAAGAGCTAAATTACAAACTCCTTACTCTGTAAGGGGTACCAGTGCCTTACAAAAGTTGCATTTTGGACATAATTTTTTTTGATGCAGTAATATGTAACAGTCCTTTAAAGTGAATGTGCCATCAGAAAATAACCTATTGTTTGTCATGTTTTTATGTTAAACACTTTTTAAAATAATTTTTAGCGATGTTATTTTTAATTTTTCATGTCAATATACATATTTATACAAAAGCCATAAAATGATGCAGTACTGAAAACTGAGCTTAAAGAAATCATGCAGTAATGAATAATTATGACTTAATCTCAGGATAGGTCATCATTACCAGATCAGTGGGGGTCCGAGTCCCGGCACCTCTGCTGATCAGCTGTTGAAGGGAGCCACCGCACTCACCGGGGCTATGGGGAGCGCAATTGGCTCCCAGGCATCTTTCCCAAGCACAGCACCATACATAGTATAGTGGCTGTGCTTGGTATTGCAGCTCAGCCCCAATTACTTCAATGAAGCTGGGTAACAATTAGCCCATGTGACCAATGTATGGTGACATCACATGGCCTAGGAAGAGGCTGCAGTGCTGGCCGAGCTCTGGCCTCTTCTTTGGCCATGTAACTAATGTATGGTGACATTACATGTCCTAGGAAGAGGCTGCAGTGCTGGCCGAGCTCTGGCCTCTTCTTTGGCCATGTGACCAATGTATGGTGACATTACATGTCCTAGGAAGAGGCTGCAGTGCTGGCCGAGCTCTGGCCTCTTCTTTGGCCATGTGACCGATGTATGGTGACATCACATGGCCTAGGAACGGGCCGCGGCGCTCAAGGAGCTCCAGTCTGTTCTAGCAGCCGACACCCAGGACCCACACCGATCTGATATTGATGACCTATCCTGAGGATAGGTCATCAATATTATTACCGGATAACCCTTTTAATAATAGGCGCCATTTCTTGGTCTGTATAGATCACTTTACTGCCATTATCTGCTTATCATTACAGGCAGGATTACAATGGCAGATATCACCTCTGTGTATAGATGAACACATGATCCGCCATTCACAATAGGTGATCATCAAAGCTTATTTACTTCTCCCTGACCTCTGCATAGGTAACAGAGCATGCCTAGAAAATTCTCCCCTAGAAGTCCATGAGGTGTCCTCCTGTCTATTGTGTTCAGGGCCCATGTGGCCGTTGTAAAGCAATTCTCTAAATGCTCTCTAAATGCTGTTAAGAACAGCTTAACCAAGATGGCTGCCTCCATAATTATGTTCAGGAAATAGAATTTTAAAAATCTACAATTAGAAAATAAAAACAGATTAGAAAATAGGAGATGTGCTGCTATCTGGCACATTCTCTTTAAAGTAAATTTCAAGTGATTGATCATCGTGACTAGTGATTATATGGATAAAATGTAATTAGCTGATAAAATGCTGTACATATTTTACTGGGAATTTCAATACTTGTAAATAATAATAAAGTAAAATATTTCTTGTTCTTTTTTTAGGTTTTCCATGCAGGCCAGGCTTTCAGGTTAGGCCGGTATCCAATACATTGGCATTTGATGGGTGATGTCCAGTATAAATCGTACGTGCGCGGTTGTGGAATTCATCAGACCTACAACAGAGCAGTGACCATCCACAATACCCACCACCTGCTTGTGGAGAATAATGTCATCTACGATATCATGGGAGGAGCGTTCTTCATTGAAGATGGCATTGAGCACGGAAACATACTGCAGTACAACTTGGCTGTGTTTGTTAAGCAGAGTACTAGTTTGCTCAATGATGACGTTACCCCAGCAGCATTTTGGGTTACTAATCCAAACAACACAATTAGACACAATGCCGCTGCTGGTGGCACACACTTTGGCTTCTGGTACAGGATGCACGATAACCCAGATGGACCTTCCTATGACCCTAACATTTGCCAGAAGTTGGTGCCACTTGGAGAATTCTACAATAACACAGTTCACTCTCAGGGATGGTTTGGCATATGGATTTTTGAGAATTACTTCCCAGTGGTAGGTGGAAGCTGCTGGTCTTCTACACCATTCCCGGCTGTTTTCAAGTCTTTGACCACTTGGAATTGTCAGAAAGGAGCAGAATGGGTCAATGGTGGTGCTCTCCAGTTCCACAACTTTACCATGGTCAATAATGAGGACTCTGGCATAGAAACTAAAAGAGTAATTTCAAATTATGTTGGTGGATGGGGAGAGGCCAGCGGAGCTGTCCTAAAAAATGCTATCATTGTGGGACATCTGGATGAGCTAGGACTTGGTCCTAATTACTGCACTGCTAGAGGCATCACCCTACCATTTGATGAAGGACTTACTGTTTCGTCCGTAAAATTCATCAACTTTGACCGATCAAACTGTGCAGCCATCGCCGTCACATCTATTACTGGACTCTGCTCAGACAGATGTGGAGGCTGGAGTGCAAAGTTTAATGGAATACAATACTTCAATTCACCCAAAAAGGCGGGATTTAGATGGGAGCATGAAGTTGTTCTAATTGATACAGATGGGACATTGACAGGTAAATACATAACCATAAAGAAGGCGTGAACCCAAACTTTTCTTCACCTCACCAATTTAATTAGAAATGTTGTCATGAGAGCAACTCTTAAGCTGGTAATGGAGGCTTATTGGGTCAACAGCTATTTCTCTTGACTCCAGCATAAACTTTTAAGCCTGGCTTGGCCAACCATGTATGTTTATTTCAATGTGAAGAGGAGAAGAGCTGCCAGACCTTCCTGGCAGTGGCTTATCTCCTATGGCAACAAAGGATTGGGCATGTTGAAATCCAATTCCTCTTACCCCCAACATTTGCAATTGGGAAGAGTCATAAGGTCCCCATAAACCATCCTGCTAAAATTGGTGGTTTTAGCCTGTATTTTCTGTTATGTGTATGGCCAGATTTATTCTCATTCAATATCAATGGGATCTGAAGACAATTATTTAAGTCCATAGCCACGTTAAAGGGGTTCTCCTGGAATTAAGAAAATGAAAATGCCTAAATATTACTATATTATAAATATATTCCCAAATACTTTTCATTAGTTATAATGGCTTGTTTTGTCTGGGGAGCAATGATTAGGAGAAATAAAATGGCCCGTCCTACTAGTCCACACAAAACCTGTCCTAATCACAAAACAGGAAAAAGTCACATCCCCACCTCCCTGCTGTACTCTCTCTCCTTATGAACTCCATTCCTACAGAGATTCAGCTGAAGATCATATTAAACTGTATTCCGGATGATAGCCCCTGACAAGTAGACCAGAGAGGAGGATGAGGCGGCTCCTTATCTCAATGTCCTGAAGTAACTTGTCCTCCTGCGTGATTAGGACAGGTTCTGTGTCTACTAATAGGACAGCGGCCATTTTATTTCTCCTAGTCATTGCTCCCCAGACAAAACAAGCCATTATAACTAATGAAAGGCATTTGGGAATATATTTAGAATAAAGTAATAGCTATATATTTTCATTTTCTTAATTCCTGGAGAATCCCTTTAAAGGGGTTTTATGTAACTTAAAGGGGTTGTACTACTTAAAGGGGCTATTACTACTACTCAGGATACCTACTATTATCCTCAGGATAGGCCATTAATATCTGATTGGTGAGGGTCCGACACCTCGTATCCCCTGCCGATCTGCAGTCCCTGAGTAGCTCAGGCGTTGGCAGTCTGTACTGGAACTAAACAGCTCCATCCATTGTGAAGTGGACTGATCTGGCGACTGCACTGCTGCTCCTATATACTTCAATCAGTTACAGCAGAACAGCTGATCGGTGTGGGTGTGGGTTGTCGGACCACTGCTGAACTGATATCAATGGCCTATCCTGAGAATAGCCCATCAATAGTAAAATCCTGGACAATCCCTGTAAATATTTATGACCTATAGTTAGGATAGGTCATTAATATCACATTGGTAGAGGACCTGACTCATTTACTTTAATATAACTGAGATTCCCAAAGGTCATGTAACCAATGGAGGTGCCGTCAGAAGCTGAAGAAGAGGCAGCGGTGCTTGGGAGTGTTACTGTCCGTTCAAACAGCTGATTAGTGAGGTGCCACCCCACAGATCTGATTTAACAATGCATTTCAACATCATCAGTGCAATACAGTGGTCCCTCAAGTTACAATATTAATTGGTTCCAGGACGACCATTGTATGTTGAAAGTTGTAACTTGAGTAATCGGTTCCAAAGCCCCAAAATGTCATCTAAGATAAGAGAAAATTAAGATTTAAGAAAAATAAGCAGATAACTAAGACAGATAAAATAAGTCCTTACATATAACAGTCAGGAATAGCTGCTAACTAGTAACTAATACAGTTATTTTACCTGAGAAGTGGCCTTGATTGGTTGGATCTGAGTCTCAGACATTGTATTTTGAGTCTAGTTTCAACTTACCATGGGTCAGAAAAGACCATTGTATGCTAAAAATATTGTATCCTGAGGCCATTGTATCTTGAGGAATCACTGTATTCATTTCATTCAATGTACCGGCATTATTTCTACATCATTTTAGTTGTTCTACTTTGTGCTGGAGATCCAGTAGGAAATATTTCTGTGTTGCCTTGTACTGGATTTCTTTTCTGCCACTTTTGAGAGCGGATCTCCCAACCTCAATTATAATTGTAGACCTTCTGCCAGATTTCACCAAACCTTCTTTATTATCTGGTTAATTAGCAACTAATAAAAATGTTTTTGTTTTTTGATATAGGAAAAACAGGAGCAAAGGTGGTGCCAGGAAGTGGGCTCCTCGATCCGTCCCAGTGCAGCCAAAGCAGTGACTTCAGTGCTGGCTTCCCTGGATACATCTGCAATGCCTCCACCAGCTTCCACAGATTGGCCTTCAACAACCCATCCCCTACTTCTCTTCAAGGAAAGGATGTCATTATTTCAAATTCATTTGGTAAGTTAATGATATTATTTGAACATTGTTAGAAATGCTCAAAGTTGATGCCCCCCCTTTAAGGCTATTTTGTGCTTTTAATTTATATATGCCTGACAGTTTGTGCCGATCAATGTCCTAATATTTTTTTCTACTTTTTGGAGTTTATTTTTCATATCACCAAATGTTCTGCAGAAATAGGAGATTTATAAAACAACTTGCACCAGTTTTGTGGTAGCAAAAAGTTGCAGGATTTAGTGGATGGATCATAGTGAGAAGAGGCGGAACAAGTTTGCGGCCCATTAAATTTACTATAATTGACACCAGAAACTTAGTGTCACTAGGGGGGTTGGAAGTAGTGAGCCCTGTCTGAAGCCCCAACTGCTGTCCCTGCCTACTTACACGGACCGACCTAAACAACGGCGCGTAACTGGGCGACAAACCTTAGCCTGAGTAAGTGCAGGGGCGTAAAGGGAAGGGGAACAAAGGGATACTATAACAAACAAAGACAGAACACGAAACAAAATAACGGAGGGTCAGCAAGCCAAAAGGTCATACCAGGAAGTCAATACCAGGGGGGAGAGCAGAAAGCGAAGTCCAAAACACACAAGCCGAAGTCCAATTCACACTGAAGTCACCTAATCACAAAATACAAGCACTGCTGGAAAGACCAAACACAGGCAACCTGTGGCCAGCAGGCTGCCTGCTTAAATAGGCCTAGAAGATGGGTCATGTGACGTGTCCAGCGTCACGTGACCCAACTCAGAAACTTAAAACACAAAGCACTGACTAAAGGGTGTCGGCGCTCAGCTCCCCTGCTGCTTGTTGTCCAGGGGATGGAGGAAGCTTTCCGTGCTTATGAAGAAGGCGTCGCTGGGTCCTCCAGTACCCTGGTTGCTAGGGGAAACGACCTGTTCAGAGCTAGACATGGGAGACCAGCGGCGCAGTAAGGATGAGGCGCGTCGCCGGCTTTCCGTGACTAAGAATGGCGTAAAGAACACTAGTGTTAATAAATCTGCCCAACTATATACTGCCACACAGGCATTGAATGGAGGGATGCAAACCTTTGTCCCTTCAGGGCACACCCTGGATTTTTTGGGTCTCCTGACTGGAGGTGGCTAGGGTACATTTGATGTTAAGGAAGAATGAGCAGCGGGGTGCTAGGCAGGAAGACAGTAGGAAGATGGAGATGATGATTGAATACACAGACCACAGGCCGGATTGATTTAAGAAAAAGAAAAGAAAAAAAGTCTTTCCTTTACTGAACAGATGATAGGGTCCCAGTATAAATACATGCAGCAGGCCCAGTCCTGAACTGTTTCACAGAGTAGGTTTTTCCCAGAACAAATAACCTAAACCACGGACAGTGAAGTCTAAAGCACTATAAGTGCATTACCTTTACTGGCCTTTATGGTCCTCATCATCAACCATCTGCAAAAATAGATAGATCATAGTATCAAAGTGAACACTTTAACCATTTTAATAATTAACTTTGTATAAACCCTTTAGCAGTGAACCAGCCTTCCCTTCCTTCTTTCTAAAAACAAGGTAACTTTTATATTTAGGCTCCAGTGTTGTACCTTACCTGCCAAAACGACTGACACACCCCAATGGATGGATGGCCTTGTTACCCAATGCCAATTCCTTCAACTGGTATTTCAGCAGTGTTGATTTCATTACAAACATCTCATATACATCGACCTTCTACGGATTCAAGGTAAATTCTGCTCAACTCAGTGACAACTAGATAAACGGTGTCGGCATTCACATGCGTTTGTATCTGTCATTATGAATAACTTTGTCATATAATTGTATTATGTTTAGAGCGAAGACTACGTGCTGATATCCCACAACTTTACTCAGAAGCCGGACATGTTCCAAATAGTTGATGTGCGCAACGGATCCTCACAACCATTGAGCTGGGACAATAATACCAGTGGAGACTGGTACTTCAATGATAACACCACTACACTAACATATCTAGGTACAGACATCTGTGTGGTACTATTGATCAGTATTAATAATTTCCTGCTCCT
The DNA here is from genome assembly GCA_900303285.1 of Rhinella marina. Lineage (NCBI taxonomy): Eukaryota > Metazoa > Chordata > Amphibia > Anura > Bufonidae > Rhinella > Rhinella marina. The sequence goes on along the minus strand of ONZH01013021.1, from coordinate 297,481 downwards.
AATCATTCACTATAGAGCTAATGGGTCTGGAGATCTGATGATTAGGATTATATTGATGCTTAGGCTTGTCAGACGGGTTTATTGAAAATACACAAATCATCCCCTTGCGGAGACGCCCTGTGATCAGCTGTGATCTGTGGGGAAACCTGTTAGTAAGTTGAGTTTCCCTGCAACACCACCATAAGTGACCATTCAGATCAATTGGTTATCTGTGTAATGCAGGACTAGATAGGTCCTCCAGACTGAAACGCACTCTTCATCATCACTGACCACCTCTGGACAAGTGGCTTAGGTTGGCTCCATCCTCTTTCCTAACCGGTGATGGAAGCCTAAGCATGGGCACTGTGACATGAGTAACCAAATGAAAACTGTCCAGAAGGCCAGACTTCTCTTCTCTACAATGGATAAAATGCGTTGGGTGAAGAATAAGCTCTGATCCCTTTTGACCTGTATGTTGGTGGTAGTATGAACCAGCAACAGCAGGGAACACCATTTTGCTTTTATTAATTTATATATTTTGCTTTTTACTTTTATTTGACACCTCATTTTACCCCTCGTCCAATAAGGGGTGTGGCTTTGTGGGAAGGGGTGTCATTTAACCAAAAAGGACATGTCCCAAATTTTTGGAGTAAAAGTACTCTAATTTATAGGTGGCGCAGTTAGAAATTTTTGGCGCGCAGTCTAAATTCTGGTGCACTGACAAAACATTTTGGGGCACTAATTGAATTCTACTGGAAATCTTGAGCAGGATTTACGATACTCCAAATATTTAATGGTCCATACACCACAATAGTAAATTTTTCTTATATTAAGACTGCGATTTGTATTCTTAGACAGTGTAAAGTGCACCACTATTACTAAATCGCCCCACTGTGTGCAAAAACAGACACAAACAAATACCACAAAACTGCAGCAAAAAACACAAGCATTCAAATTCATTCATGTAGGGACCCAGAGAGTGGTAGACAAAAACAATAGGATATTATTAAAGGAGTTTTCCGGGATTTATATACTGATGACCTATCCTCAGGATAGGTCATGAATATGTGATACACTGAGGTCCGACAACCGGCACCCCTCCAATCAGCTGGTTGAAGATGACGGCGAGCAGGTAAATAATGAAGGGAAGGCAGCGCTCACATGAGAGCAGCTTTCTCTTCAAACTACTGATTGAGGGGGTCCCAGATGTCGGACACCCACTATGTGATATTGATGACTTATCCCGAGGATAGGTCATTAGTATTAAACTGTACCTCTTTCCTTTGCTTTGTCCAATCCCAATTTTTTTTATAAAATATTCAAAAAAGCAACAAACTATAAATACAACTGTATGTGTCCTACCCTTATCCCTGCCATGGCAGAGTGTGATGTGTGACCCTTTGATGGAGGCCTTATTTGAGGCCACCATATGATGGACGAACACTGATACCACAAAACTATGGTGAAAACAGTCTTTCTAAGCGATCAAATTAGATGTATTTATAGAGGTATCTTGATTCACAAAACTTTTCTGCTCCTAGTGTCTGGAAAACAGAAACTCAGAAGACGTGCTGTAGCTGGGACCCTCGACACAACCATGAAAAACACTGCTGTAAACCTGGTGGTCTACCAATGCTATTTCAAGGACTGTATTCCTCCCCCTCCCCCAACTGTACCCTCAATTATACCCATTTCATTGTATGAGTAAGTGTTACTGGGAGGTAACTTGTAAATCAATGTTTGTAGTTCTCGAGTTGTATCAGAAAATATCTGCAGACGAATAATCTGTATCATGTATTAAGACATATTAATTAAACTTTTGACCAGGTATCAAGACTTGGTCTTTGCGCTACCTTTGCTTACTCCTGCTACTCTATAATGACTCAAACAGAGTCTTTAACACGTAAAGTTCTTCTTCTAGTTACAAACAAATATATGGTTAGGAAAGGGTGTACATACCAGGGTGGCTTCTATGGGGCCATGTCTTGTGAACATGCTCCAGGACATGAGTAGGATGCTAATCAGTCTACAGGCAGTCCTGGTATAGTAAAAGAATCAGCTCCAGGATGGGGCCCCATTTTGCCTTTACTAGGGGCCCAATCCCTTCTATGTCTGCCTCTTTGGTCAAGTAGATTTGCATAACCCTGGTAATTGAACTAACTCATACTTCTACTAACATATATTGTCTTTCCAGTTTATGGTCCAATCATTCCTTCTGGGAATCATCACCAGAAAACAATTACACTGTCCCGAAGGAAGGATCCAGTGTTGTGATCCCACCAGGTAATAATCTGTCCCTTATTAAAGAGGGTAATCCCATCTGGCAAATTTGTAGAATATCCAAATATTTATGACATATACATATCCTTCATTTTTTTCAGACCCAACAGTTGACTAGATATGATATCCCAAACTTTGAAAATCAGGCTCCAGTTTAATTCCAGAAATCAAGTGGATTTCATTAGGGGTTGACCACGGTTATATTTTCTTAAAAAAAACTGCACCGTCTACAGATTGTGTGTGGTAACCCAATTCACTCCAATTATTATGAGCTGCAATTCCAAACCCAACTCAAACACAGGTGTGGTCAGTGCTGTTTTTGGAAGCCTGACTGCTATGTTTCTCTAATGCTGGAAAAACTGTTTAACATTAGAGGATGTTTTTTTTTTCCGAAAAAAATTACAAGATATCTTGCTGAAAATAGTTTTTAAATTATTCGTTTTTTTATTTGCAATATTTCTGCTTTCTCCTTTTATCATCTGATTTATTTGCTTTGAAAAACATTTAAAAAAATTCAGGTGATGGAAATAAAATCCTTGATATATGGGTAATACAGGGGGCATTAAATATTTGTGGTAGCCACATGTAATCAGAGTCATTTGACTACACAATACAATATTATGCCTCATTCACACAGTCAGTGTTTTGGTCAATGATTTCCATCAGTGATTTTAAGCCAAAACCAGGTGCGGCTCTAAACACAGAACAGGTGCAGATCTTTCCCTTATACCTTATGTCTGTGGAGGCTCCAATCCAGGTTTTAGCTCACAGTTACTGATGGAAATCACTGGCCAAAACACTGATGTGTGATTTTAGTTACTTCGAATTGTGTTGTATTTAGTATTCAGCTTAAATTGTGTAGTTTTCTTTTACTTTGGTTAATTTGGTCATTACTGCTGAGGTTGTATTTGGTTTGTTTTGGTTTCTGCATAGTCTGTATAGTTGTCTATTTGGGTGTAGCTGGTAACTGGTTTAATAATATTAGCATAAGAAAAGACCTAGCTCACCTCGTTAGTGTAATAACAGCTATACCTGTATTTAAGGAAGGTTAAAGCTCTGTAGAGTTTACTCTGGTGAAGTTTACAGCTGGTGTTTGCAGCCAGACATAAGTGCAGCAGACAGACAGAAGTGTGTAGTTTTAAAAACTGCAGTACTTAAGTCAAGCTTAATAGGGTTGATGTTCCAGGAGGTGTCTGTAATATGGAGAATGATTTATCTTTATTAGATAAGTGGTCAAAACAATGGAAACTGCAGTTCAATGTTTCCAAATGTAAAATAATGCATTTGGGGAGAAAAAATCCTCTATCTGAGTATCGTATTGGCAGTTCTGTGCTGACAAAGACTTCAGAAGAGAAGGATTTGGGGATAATCATCTCTGACAGCCTCAAAATGAGTAACCAATGCAGCCAGGCGGTAGGGAAAGCAAATCGTATGCTTGGCTGCATAGCTAGAGGTATAACAAGCAGAAAGAGGGAGATTGTGATCCCTCTGTATAGAGCTCTAGTGAGACCACATCTGGAATACTGTGTTCAAATCTGGAGACCTCACCTGCAAAAGGATATTGCTAAAATAGAACGGGTCCAAAGAAGAGCTACAAATATGGTGGAAGGTCTAAAGCATAGAACTTATCAAGAAAGACTCCGAGTTCTTAATATGTATAGTCTGGAGGAAAGAAGAGAAAGGGGGGCATGATTGAAACCTTTAAATATGCTAAAGGACTGAATAAAGTTCAGGAGGGAAGTGTTATTAATAAGAAACGGAACACAAGAACAAGGGGGCACAATCTGAGGTTAGTTGGGGGACAAATCAAGAACAACATTAGAAAATATTATTTCACTGAAAGAGTAGTAGAAGCTTGGAACAAACTTCCAGCAGAGGTGGTTGATAAATCCACAGTAACTGAATTTAAACATGCCTGGGATAAACATGTATCTATCCTAAGATAACAATAAAGGAATAATAAAAGGGCAGACTAGATGGGCCAGGTGGTCTTTTTCTGCCGTCAATCTTCTATGTTTCTATGAAGCTTTATAGTAAGATGTATATTAGTGCCTTTCAGTAGATCATAATCTACTACCATTCATTCTATAATTCTAGCCTAGCGCTATATTCCCAAGTTTCTTGAGTTTTTTTGACATCTTTGAGTAGGATTTTTTGGGAACTCTTGACCAGCGGAAAATGGATTTTGGTATGCTTTTGCTTAGAATATCTATTGTTGAACATATAAGGATCTGTTCTGGTATGATACCTGGTGCCACATGGGTCAGTGTGGGTCAAATGTTAAATTATTTTGATTTATGACTAAGCTTCCTATTGTTCTTTTCTAGGCAAGTGGATTATAGCTGATGTAGATATCCCATCCCTGCATAAACTCACCATTTATGGTGTCTTGGAGCTGAGGAATCTCACTGACAACTCAACAGCCAGGACTTTACCCACCTTCAAGACAACTGTACTCAATGCTACATACATTTCCATCCAGGTGAGGTTCCCAATACCATCCCATCTGGTCAAAGTTTTTATTTTTGCAAATATCTATGAATCTTAATGATACCTACTTGATTATCTGCAGGGTGGAAGACTGATAGGAGGAACTCAGGACAACCCATTCCAAGGAGAATTACATATTGTACTACGAGGAAACCATTTAACCCCAGAGTTACCATTGCCAAATGGACCAAACCAAGGCTCAAAGGTTTTAGGTAAATTCAAATATCTTATATCGTGGATATATTATGGCAAATACGGGCATTATAACTGTAAACACTCATTCCTTCATCGTTGTGTAGGAGTGTTCGGTCAGCTGGACCTACATGGACTTCCTCGCTCTGTGTATAGAACAAAGCTGGCACAAACAGCATTAGCAGGATCTCAAACCATCACCGTCTCAGAGCCAGTAGACTGGAAGGTGAGTTTAATCACTCTCGGTCTAGCTGAGAAGCAGAAAAGAAGGGGAAAAAGGGAAAAGTCTTACCAAGGGAGTAAAGTGTTACCCAAGTTCTGAATGTAATGGCCTGAATTGGTTTGTTTGCTGTGGTCAGATTTCAACTGTGAAGAATTCGGTTCCATTACAGGGAATATTAGATTTTACTGTGGCATTCCCACTGTCCATTATGATGGACTATTATATGTAAAAATAAACAGCTTCTTATATGTTAAATTTTGCCTCAATTTTTCTTTTACAAGGTGGGAGAAGATATTCTGATCACGACCACCAGTTATAGTGCCTGGCAGACAGAAATCAGGAAAATCTCTGATGTTTCTTCTGACCAGATGACCCTTACCTTAAATGTGTCCCTCAGCTTTAAGCACTCTGGTAAGTGACACAATAAACCGTATTAGGGCTTGGACCATCCAGTTAAAGAGTATGCGTCTTAAAAATCCTATAATGAGAAGTGAGATCCACCAGTGTCAGCTGGTATTGCTAGGGAACTGTGTAATCAGTGGCATTGAAATAAAGAAGAATCCATTGTTTATGATAATTGTGAGTGGTCCTCCATAGACGATGGTCAGACTTGAAGTTATATAGTCCAGCAAGTCCAACTTTAAACCCTACGATGTTGCCCCAAAAGAGAAACCTTGAAATAAAACTCTCATTGTCGCCCTGATTCATTCTTATTACTAATCGTCCTTCCTTTCAATGAACTCTCCTCTCAGCAATCTATCCAAAATTCAGCAGTCAAGCTGATCTATCTGTCTAACCGTGACACTAACACCTAAATCTTCTTCCGGTCACTGGTTGCTCAGGAAATGAACATAATTCAGCTTATACTTCTCACTATCTACAGTGCTACACCTACATCTCCTCGCTCATCTCTATATACCATTCTGCCCGTGATCTCCATTCTGCTAATCTAAGACTAATATCCTCCATAATACTACCCAGAAAGATTATTTCCAAACATGCACAGTTGTATGCGTACCCTAAAAACACATCTTTTTAGGCAGGCCTACCACATTCCATAAAGGGGTTGTCTAAGGTGAGGTGAGACTAAACCTTGTCCACCAGGTGATATGGGACTAAGCCCTCTTCAACTGGTGGCCAGGAAACAGTAGATCGGCCTGGCACTCCGCTGTTTCCTTCACTCTCCACGCAGTGCCCGAAAACTAGGCAGAGTGGCACAGCAAGCTATGCTGATACCGAGTTATGGAAACATCTTGCTGTGCTACTCCATTTGCCTAGCTCCTGTGCACTGCAATGGTTGGTATGGAAACAGCAGAGCACCAGACCAATCTACTGTTTCCTGGCCACCGGTTGGACAGGGCTTAGTCCCATCTAGAAAGGACAATATAGGACAAGCCCTTTTATCTGACTCCTTTCCTTTTACCCCCCCATATCTGTACAGGATCGTTGTTCAAAACAAGCACTTTTTACTTTTTGTGTCACCCCTATTTCCTAATATATTCTAAGCTCTTTTAAGCAGGGCCATCAATCCTATTGTTTGAATTGTAAATTAATTTCTTAGTACCCTCCGATTTGTAAGGTATAATGTAGCACAGAACAGTAGGCTGCTTCTGTAACTCCAAACACCCCTAGCCACCACTTACGAGGGTTAATCTGATCTCAGCCATGAAAGGCTGAGATGGAAAAGGGTTGGACTGGACAATCAGAGAATTCTCCAGTGGGCCCAGTCTTTGAAGCCATAGTGGGCCCCAAAGGTCCATGAGAAAAAAAAACATTTGGAGCAGTCTTTGGAGCCAATCACTTGCAACTTGGGTCTATTTCTTTGATTTAAAGCCTGTTAGACATTACTGATGTTGTAGGGTTTGGGCCCTGAGAAAAATTCTCTCTGGTGGGCCTAAGGAACCCGGTCTAAAACTGGATGGGAATAACTCTTTAACCCTTTAACCCCCTAACTGTTTTGCCAGAGTGGAGCGCCAGCAGTGGGAAAAGTAGCTACCTGGAGGGGGGTGGGCTGCTTTAGATGCTGTTACCTCTTGAATGGTAACAGCTAAAAATATACAACTGATCTTGTTTGAACGCAGACGTTCCAAGCTTTCAGACAATGCCAAAATGACAGCAATATGTTCAGAAAAGAGGAAAACATCACTGATGAAATCGGGCTCCTGTGAATGAAGCTGAAAATTAAAGTAAAAACAGGTTTCACTCACCATTATTCTCAACTTGATTTCTAACAGTGAATTCTCCTCTGTTTCTTGGACTTTAGCTGTCATGTTGGTTTTGTATTAAACCCTGGACTGCCAGACAAGACCAATTGCATGTTTCTAGCTGCTACCATTGAGGAGATATCACCATCTAAAGCAGCCCTCCCCCCTCCAGTTAGCTAGTTTTCACACTGCTGGAGCTGGACTCCAGCAGAACAGTTAGGGGGTTAATAAGTCTAATCTCATTTTACCACCATATACAAAAAATATTATTATTTTTATATATTATTTATAGGTTTAATTGTATTTTTCTTCCAGCTAACACCTATCAAGTACCAAACACGACCCTGAATTACACTCTGGCTGCTGACGTTGCTTTACTTAGTAGAAATATTAAGATAATTGGTCAGGACTATCCTGGTTGGTACAATGAATCCTTTGGAGCCCGAGTTCTCGTCAGCACATTTTCAGCCAACAATATGGAATATCGAGGTACTGTAGATTTTATCAATACAAACTATTATCTCTCCGGCTGAGGGAGACATCACCCTGATGACACTGGACACAATACTGAACCCATAGGAAACCATGGGATCGGTTTTGTTATCAGTATTTTTGTATTACCAAACAGGCTGAGGGCCCAGTATATGTGAAGGAGCCAGTACTAATCACTGGATCATTATGTTTCTTGAAGGTAATGCAAGAATTGAAAATGTGGAATTTTACCACAGTGGGCAGTATGGTTACACCGATCCCACAGACCCGCGGTACTCATTGGCTTTCCTCAATCTTGGAGAGGTACATTTCCATAAACTTGTGCTTTACTTGTTTCTTTTTTTGTTGTTGTAAAAATACAGTAAATGCATTATTTCTTCTTTGGGATTTAATTTCTATTAGGACAGAGCTCAGGTCTCATGCATACATTGTCATCCATGTGTCTGTCCATTTTTTTGTGGACCCTTATAAACGAATGGGTTCATGTGCAATCTCCAAAAAATGTTGATTGAACAAAGATACAAAACACGGCCTTAGGGCTCATGCACACAAATGTGTTTTTTTGCGGGCCATATGCGGAACTATTCACTTCAATGGGGGCCACAAAACCCCCCCGAAATGACTCTATGTGCATTCAGTGTCCATATGTCAGCATGGCCGTTCCTCAAAAAAAATAGAACATGTCCTATTATTGTCCGCATTACGGACAAGGAGAGGACTGTTCTATTAGGGACCAGTATCTGTGTTTTTCAGATCCGCAAAACTGCAAAAAATCCATTGGTTGTGTGCATGAGCCCTTTGTCTGCATACTCTTCACTGTTCCTCAAAGTCACCCCCTGCTGAGTAAGGGTATAGCCACACATACCAGAATTGCTAAAAAAAAATCCATAGTAGGATACAGTAACAAATCCTATCCACACGCTGCAGAAAATTTGCACACAAAAATTGCGGCGTGGATTTTTAAATACACAGAATGTGAAGTTTGGTTGCAGATTTGCTGCAGATTTCCTCCATTGAGTTCTACAAAGTCCATCTATAGCAAACTGTGCTGCAGATTACCTTCGTTCCTACAACAAATTTGCAGAAGTGGAAAATCATTTAATATTTATTGAAAAAAAGCAACATACTCACCTACCAACCTCTTGGCTCTCTCGTCCTAAAGTGTCCTATAGTGCCGAGCGAATCAAAGTCCACAAAGTGGACTTCAATCCAAATTTCAGGATAAATTGATTCGCCATAAAGCCAAATTTTCCTGTGCTTCGGGGTACCAATTTGATTTAACCTGAAATAGAGCAAAAAAAAAATCATACTTACCTTTTTCATTTGCTCGCTACGGGCCGGCCGCTACCATTTTGCTTGCGGATGAAATCCTGATGACGTCATCTTTAAGCAAGATGGCGGAGGCCGGCAGTCTTGAGCAAATGAATCAGGTAAGTATGATTTTTATTTTTTTAAAATCTTTCACCAGATTATTGCCGCAATCATGTATGAACACGGCATCTGAGGGGTCCAATCACCGCTCCCTGTCATTGCACCCACTACTTCGTAATTCATCACAAAGCGATTTTTTTTCCAAGCAGCCGAATCAAATTTTCCAATACTTTGCGCATCTCTAGTGTCCTTTGTCCCCCACTGTGTATGTCTCCCAGCCTATTGAAACATGACTGCTATAGCCAATGACATGAGGTCATGTGTACAGACTCAGAGAACAGCGGAGGACCAGGGAAGCTTTGCAACAGAAGTTTATATTTTAAACGCTTGGCTGTTTTCTGTAATGAATTCCTAAATAAATCTGGGTCAAAATACACACATTTTGGTGAAGATTTGTTGCATGGATTTCCCTGCTGCTTCCTCCCCGCAGATCTGGTACAGGTGAACCTACCCTAATGCATTTCTATGACCTGCCAAGAGGGCAGGAAAAAGTGAAATGACAATTTCTCTAAAAATATATGCGGATCCATTGGTTATAAAGAATATGTTTTACTTAAAGGTTTTGTCCAATGAGTCCTACGTCAAGGGATGTTCCTTCCATGATGGATTTTCCCCAGCAATCGGGGTGTTTTACACAAATGGACTCGACATTGATGACAACGTTATTCACTTCACTGTAGGAGAAGGTAAACCAACTACGTGGAGTTGTACTGGGCAGGGGACCCTCTGTATGATGCTCATGTGCTCTAATATGGCATATGGAAATCTCATAATACAATTCTCTAATCTGCTGTTTACTTTGCAGGAATCAGAGTATGGGGAGAACGTGTCAATATAAGGGGAAATCTTGTTACCCTTGCTGTTTGGCCTGGTACATACCAAGACCGCGAGGAAGTAACCAATATCTTGTGGCATGCTGGAATAGAGGTTAGTTAGCCTGGCTTTAATTCCAGGCACTGGGAATGGAGTTAGAAGTGAATCCACTTTTTTTTTATCACTGGATCCATTGTATAATGTGGTACACATTCTGGTAGACAAGTGGAAAACCAGCCGGACACAAACTGCTGCATGCTACGGTTTGTGCCCGACCGATTTGCTGCTTGTCTTCTGGAACAGCTACACCAGTTTCACACTGGAGGTGTAAAACTAGCCTAAGAATAAAGCTGTGCTGATACATGAGAGCTAGTAAAGACAGCAGCATCCTGGACACACAGACCTCACACTCAGGATGAGTAAAGCCTGCAACTAGGAACAGGTTAAAACTGAATATGAGTCTGAAAAAGAACAAGTGAAGACTGCAGACATAGTGCAACTTTTTTTTTAACTCAAAGTAACTAATAACTTATGTTTAAACAGGTTTTCCATGTCCAGAAAAGGCACTTTTATTCTGCTGAAAAACAGCTCAGCTGCCCTAAGTGCCCAGCTGAAAGTAAAAGTAAAAACAGCTTTCTCTCCTGACTTGATTTCTAACGCCATATCTTCTGATATAGTGGATATAATGCAATGATTCTGGTATCATTTGAAAGGTTGGAATGCCAGCTTTCAAACAAGGCCATATTTCTAGCTGGTACCTATCCTTAGATATGAGCATCTAAAGCAGCCCTCCCTTCTTCAGTCTGGTTTGCTTTGGGCACCTGGAGTAGCAGAGCTGGGCACTTAGAAGCTGTTTTCCAGCAGAATAAAAGTGCTTTTCCTGGTGTGTATGGTGTGTATGGATATTTTGGTGAAAAACAGGTGACAGACTCCCTTTGAGTGTATGCAGTAAGCTCCCTCTGGTGACAGCTGCTGGTATCCAGTGCATAGGTGCTGATTACCAAAACCTTAACCATTGGAAAACATGGAGCTGTGGAGGTCTAGTTATATACACAATGAAATGCCTAACAACTATTTTATTTCTAGATCAGTGAAGGAGCCGACATTGTACTGCAGGATAACGTGGTTGCTGGGTTTGAAAGAGCCGGATATCGCATTGATGGAGAATATTGCCAAAGTGAGTAAGAGGTCAACGAAATAATAAAATACCACAGAAACTAAACTATTGCTAATCTTGTAGTGCGGCATTTTAGCAATAAATTCAATTTTTTTAAAAATATTTATTAATGGGGTTTTCTAGTGCTTAGATATTGGTGGTTTATCTTCAGGATAGATAGGTCATCAATATTAGATCAGTGGGGGTCCAATACACCACACCCCCACTGACCAGCTGTTTCAGGCAGACTCTAGTGCTGGAAACTATTCAGTGGATGTAAGTGTCCGTCCACAGTTTCCAGCACTGGTCTACTACAGCTCAGCTCCCGTTCACTTGAATGGGAGCCGAGCTAATGAACCCTGGCAGAGCCACTACACAGTGGACGGACCCTTGTGCTTCCAGCTCCCTCTGCTGTATAGTTTATGGTGCCCATGGATGCTCAAAACAGAAAAATGGTTGGGGTACAAAATTATCAGACCCATACCAATCTGATATTGATGACTGATCCTGACTATAGGTCACCAATATAAGTACTGGAAAACTCCTTTAATGTTGTAAGGTTACAGAAATAGGAAGGGGCTTGATTCAAATTTCAAAAATCTAAGCAAAAAAAAAAGTTTCTATGGAACTATATTTTGTGGTTATACCTGTTTTAAATGGATTTCCCCACAACAGATTTGCATAGCATATTGATTAAATATACCTTTCATCAGTATGGGTCCAACCACTGGGAACACCACTGATTCCAATAATGATGGTGCTCGGTTCCTGGCAGAGCCCTGGCAGTTCTGGAAATTCAGTTGCCCTGTATTGTAGTCGGTTGGTGATGGAAATAGCCAGTTTCCATGGACTTTTTCTCAGGGGATGTCTTGGCTCTTATTAGAGACACTCAGCAATGTTATGGAGGCATTAAAGGGGTTGTCTCACTTCAGCAAATGGCATTTAACATGTAGAGAAAGTTAATACAAGGCACTTACTAATGTATTGTTATTATCCATATTGCCTCCTTTGCTGGCTGGATTCATTTTTTCCATCACATTATACACTGATTGTTTCCATGGTTACAGACCACCCTGCAATCCTTCAGTGGTGGTCGTGCTTGCACACTAAAGGAAAAAGAATCTGCCTCTCTGAAGGGCAGGCCTGTGGGAGCTCACATGGGCTAGTGTTTCTTCCTATAGTGTGCAAGCCCAACCACCACTGATGGATTACAGGTTGGTCGTAAACCATGGAAACAAGCAGTGTGTAATGTGATGGAAAAATTAATCCAGCCAGGAAAGGAGACAATATGGAGAATTACAATACATCAGTAAGTGCCTTGTATTAACTTTCTCTACATGTTAAATGCCATTTGCTGAAGTGAGACAACCCCTTTAAAGGGGTTTTCCGGGATTTTCATACAGACCTATCCTCTATTCGCTGAACACTAATTATAACCTGTAATAACATACAGTGGAATTGTCTTACAGATGTCGCCGATCCCAGTCAGCGCTGGTCTAACAATGAAGCCTATGGCGGGTTATATGGCATCTTTATGAACCAAGACGGGCTTCCTGACTGTTCACTTATAAGAGGATTTAAATTATGGAAATGCTGGGATTATGGTATCTACATCCAGGTAATGTATGAAGACATGTTAGCGTGTCTATTTTATTAATTACTTACTTTCCATATGTAATAACAATTCTGGAGCATCTTTCCTTATGACTGTATGCAGTGTCGTTCCTTTATTATTCCTGCTAGAAGCTATGACTGGTCAGCGGTCTGCAAGAAAGTTCCAGCTGGGTGTTGCCTGTTACGGGTGTGGCCCTGCAAGTCTGACACTGGCTGCACTGATAGGATAGTGTCAGACTGGGGAAGGACACACCTACAACTGGACCTTCATTGCTGACTGCTAAAAACGAAATTCATAATCACTAGTAGGAATAATAAAGGGATATCACAATAGAGAGTCATAAGAATAGATGGTTCAGATTTGTTATTACAAGGGGGATGCAAGCAGTTCCTAAAACAGACATGTCTGGAGAGGGGACAGGTCCTTTATGCAGGAGAAATCTTCACTTAAGGGCGTCTTATGTCATAGTGAGAGGTACCATCAATGGGGGTTAGTTCTAGGGTGGCTCAGGGACTCTTTAGTGTACCGATGCTAGAACTGATAGGTGTCTGACTTGATGTCAGAGGATGCTGCTGACTATCGAAAGATTCTTAAATCTCGTGTGTCTTTGTCTTTACAGATCACGTCGTCAGTGCAGATCTCTGAAGTGTTTCTAGCAGAAAACGGAATGGGTATACTTCCTATAATATACACACCGCCATCAGTCAGCCACCAGATATCAAACAAAACAGTCCAGATCTCGGTAATTATGGAAACATATATTTGCATCCATCTGCCATTGAGGTGACCTTAGTACAATAACAATACATTGGTCAGGATCTTGTCCTTTGGCAGGCCGTACTTATAAGTAATGTACCAATACCCAACATGTGATGCGAACCAAGTCTTAAAATAAACGTCCTTTAATGTAAACAGATCTAAAATTCTGTGCCAGATAATTTCTTACTATATGAACTAAGCAGACAAGCCTCCGTTTTTGTATTACAGAGCTCTAAATGCTTTGCATCAATACATATTTTAACTATAAAATTCTGGCAGCCTGCAGCAACCACTAGAGGGAGCCTAATGCATACTTAAACTGAACTCAATACTAAAACAAAATATATATGGCAGCACACTGTTATACATGTAAACAAAAGAAGTAGGGATTTGAGATTATTCTGGATTACAGTGGTACTATACCTACTATACATGAAAAATGGAAGCTCTTTGCGCACATTTTTGATCCAACGTGTGTTCTTTCTGTTACCTGTCACCACAAAATGCAGTTCAATCTGCAGGCAGCATTCTATAGAGCAGGAAAAGCTAAGAAGATACAAGGAATGTTATCAATCACTGATAACACTGCCCCTGTGTGTAGTTATCAGTGACTGACAACTATCTCTGTATACACACTTACACAGAGAATGCTATCAATCACTGATAACACCTCCCGTGAACAGCTATCAGTGACTGACAGCTATCTCTGTATACACACTTACACAGAGAATTCTATAAATCACTGATAACGCTTCCCTGTGTATAGATATCAGTGACTGACAGCTATTTCTGTATACACATTTACACAGAGAATGCTATCAATCACTGATAACACCTCCCTGTGTACAACTATCAGTGACTGACAGCTATCTCTGTATACACACTTACACAGAGAATGCTATCAATCACTGATAACGCCTCCCTGTGTATAGATATCAGTGACTGACAGCTATCTATGTATACACACTTAAACAGAGAATGCTATTTATCATTGAGAAGATCTCCCCGTGTACAGCTATCAGTGACTGACAGCTATCTCTATATACACACTTACACAGAGAATTCTATCAATCACTGATAACACCTCCCCGTGAACATCTATCAGTGACTGGCAGCTATTTCTGTATACACACTTACACAGAACATGCTATCAATCACTGATAACACTTCCCCGTGTACAGCTATCAGTGACTGACAGCTATCTCTGTATACACACTTACACAGAGAATACAATCAATCACTGATAACACCTCCCTGTATACAGATATCAGTGACTGACAGCTATCTCTGTATACACACTTACACAGAGAATACTATCAATCACTGATAACGCCTCCCTGTGTATAGATATCAGTGACTGACAGCTATCTATGTATACACACTTAAACAGAGAATACTATCAATCACTGATAACACCTCCCCGTGAACATCTATCAGTGACTGGCAGCTATTTCTGTATACACACTTACACAGAACATGCTATCAATCACTGATAACACTTCCCCGTGTACAGCTATCAGTGACTGACAGCTATCTCTGTATACACACTTACACAGAGAATACTATCAATCACTGATAACGCCTCCCTGTGTATAGATATCAGTGACTGACAGCTATCTATGTATACACACTTAAACAGAGAATGCTATTTATCATTGAGAAGATCTCCCTGTGTACAACTGGAGTCAGAAAGTGCAGAGATTAGAATGTATAAATTAAATAAGCTTTACTGAATCTTTTTCCACAAAATAATTGTCATGTTTCTTATTGTTAGAATTCCATGCTGGTGGGATCCAGTCCAGACTTCGATTGCACAGATGTTCTGACAAACAGTGATGCCAATGTCAAGCTTTCTGCTCAGCACCGCAGTGCCAGACCTCCTACTGGTAATGATTTTCCTACAGCGACAATAAACAAATCAAAAACTTTTTGTATTATTCATAGAGATCTTAATTAAAACTGTACTGTAAATGTGACCAAGGGCCCCTAACCATCATGTGCAGTGGGCTGCCACCTCAAGTGGAGTAGTCCCAGTGTGTAGGATGTGGAGTGGAATACTGTGGCCCAATGTTTGTGTCACGGTGCTCTTACCTTCAGGTTACTGCTTCCAGGGGGTCAGTCTCCGTTGCACACTTGGGAACATAGCAATCGTTTTTACTTTAATAACTTGAACTTTACAATACAATTGGTTTCAAAGGGTTTGGTGCAATACTCCTTTACTTGGTTCCAGCAGTATGCAATATGGTGGCAGGCCTTTTAAATGCTGCTCTCATTCCTAACTGGCTTTGGCTTCAATATAGTTTGCTGAGGAGGGTGTCTTTTTCCCATTTTCCCTGTACTGCAAGGACTCTAATGCAAGGAGCGGGTGCTCTGAAAGCTGATCCCAGGGGCTCATGCAGCAGAAGGGGCGACGCTCCTCTCACTGCACCATGTCTTGTCCCTTTGGACTCTAAACTTCAATTCACTCCTTCCTCAGTAACCCCTCCCTTGATGGGAAGCAGGGCCATCCCACTTCTACCCCAAGGGGGGATAAGAATGGAGTGGTTACTTCCATCCTATCTACAGCTCACTGCCAGACACACTGCCACCTGCTGGTGAACCAGGCACAGTACATGAACATAACAGTTTTTGCAACAAAATGACACTTTGCTGCTGGTGTTACAATACAATAACGACAAACAGGCTAGTAATAGAAATGTAGAAGCGTTAGTGTTCCTCATGTGCCTTTTATAATACCGATATCCTCCTATGTGGCAGGAGGACCACTAAGCCCCATAAGACACCAGGACCTGAGTGCAACTACAATTGCACCCTCTATAGCTCTGACCCTGATGGTATATAAGTAAAGGATAAAGACAATTGTACACTTATCATAATCACTACCTATAGGAGCGCTCATTGTGGCTTAGCTCACTGATCTGAACTGTTGGCTTACAGATCGGGGCCCTAAATTCCCTTATAAAACAGGGCATAGTATCCATGGAGTTTATATGATCTTATGAATGCCCCCCAAGGTTTCCTCCCATACCAGTAAACATGCTCATAATTTAGTTGTATGCGTGTGAGCTAGAGCTCCCATGGAGTGCAAAACGTAATGTAAAATATGGACATAATAAGGCTGGATCTACACAGCAATAAATATCTGTAAATTAGCTGTAATCCCTGTCGGGGAAATGTTTGATTTCTTTTCCTTATGGCCCCAAAATACTTTCACAGCCCCATATGGTATAACTGGAGCTGCATTGCTAGAAAACAGCACCACTCTTGTTCACTGGTTGTGTGTAGTATTGCAGACTAATTACCGTAATTTGAATGGGACTGAGCAGCAATACCAGATAACCTATAGACATGAATGGTGCTGTTTCTGAGAAAATAAAAGCAGACCCCTTTATAATCACTTATAAACCCTTTAATTATACAGATTTAGCAAATGTTAACACCTAAAGGGGTCTACTGGGAGTTCATTATTGATGACCTATCTTCAGGATAAGTGATCAATATCTGATCTCTAAGAGTTTGACTCTCAACAACTCCGCCGATTTGCTGCCGAAGGCTGCATCAATGAGGAAAAGAGAAAACATAAAATAACTATAATATACTTTAAATAGTTTAGGTTTAATACAGTTATCCTTAAAGGGAGTTCCTCACCCCCCTCCCCTTCCCCCGATGTGTGCTTGCAATGCGCTCCTGTAATACATTGAGAGGACTCATGAGTTCACATTCAGGAGGTTCTTTCCATTATGTGCACGAGGCTCATGAGTCCTCTCAGTGTATTACAGTGGTGCAGGGGAACTGTAAGGGAGGAGGAGTATGATAACAATTAGTGATTCCAGCTCAGCGGAAGCAGTACTATTCATGTAGTACCGCACCTAATAGCGCTCCAGGGTGGTGACAGATCCCTTTTAAATAGGTCAGTTAGACTGGTAATATCATCAAAGGGGCCGATTATTTTTGTAAGCCTATTGTCTCGTTGCACTTGTATATTACTGAGGTGGAGGACTCTCTGTCACTTCTGAACAGTCCTGATTTTACTGTATGCTTCCAGTGGCTTAATATTTCACGTCCTTTCCTTCTTATACAGGTGGCAGAAGTGGTATTTGCTGGCCCACCTTTGCGTCTGCCCATAACTTGGCACCTGGACACCCAAATGCAGGGATAATGAGCTACAATGCAATCGGTGGCCTAATGACTGTAACAGGTATACCTTTCCTTTATACTGTATCGTCTTTTTATAGATGTTTTATGTCTATTGCTGCTATCATCCTTATTGTTTCCTTTCAAGACACAACATTTGTGGCATACAGATCTGTATGCTCTGGAGAATCCAACGTCATGTTCATGACAAACCCAGAAAATGAAGATTTGCAGCACCCGGTCGAAGTTTCCAGGATAACAGCTGTGAACAGCTCAGAGGATCAGAAAATCTTCATCCATCGACCAGACGTGTCGTGAGTAGCTGTACTAAAACGGGCTCTATCTCAGCACATATATAACATACCATACTTCTGTCTGCCTGATGAAGAGGCACCTAGTCAGGTCTGTGTATTACAGAAAGGCAGTCTATAGTATAGCAAATACACCTTCTGGTTGCTTCTGTAATAGTCTTTGGTCTACATAGAACAGAGGGGGCCTCATAGTAAAGATCAAAATGAAGCCCCAGTTGTGGTGTTAGGTTTTGCCACTATGGACAGAAGAGCCTGGTGATTGTTCCCCCTTTTCACTTCTCTTGAGTAAATTCTCTACCCCCTTGCTAGTCAACAATGCAGGTTCTGCACAGCTTTTCTCCATCCTGTTGTGAATATGTTGGGATTAACCAAGGATGAGCCCTTCTTTCAAAGGACCCCATAGAAAGACTACATGGTCTGACTCTATGGTCTTTATGCCCTTGTAAATGATGGTCACCCAGATAAGAAGTCAAGTGGTGCCTGGTACCCTGGGTTGGCACACCTAGCAGAATACAGGGGCATAACTACATACCATAACGGGAAACCATATGACAGCTACGGGGCCCAGGACAAGAGGGGGTCCAGTTTTAGTTGGGGTTATCTTCTTTTCTACTGGAGGTGAACACTGGGTGAGGACTCTACCCTCTAAAGCAGGGATCAGCAACCTTCGGCACTCCAACTGTGGTGAAACTACGACTCCCAGCATGCAACCTTGATTGGCTGTTCTGAAAACTCCCATAGCGGTGGATGGAGCATGCTGGAAGTTGTAGTTTCACAACAGCTGGAGTGCTGGAGGTTGCTCACCCCTGCTCTAAAGGAACAACTTTTAGTAAATGAGGCAGTGGAAAAATGGCCAAAGGGTCATTGAAAAGTGTTTAGGTGGAAACCCTTCTGTCCTGTGTGGGGGGCCTGGTTTGATTCTTGCTATGGGGCCTTTACTTCTCTATGTACGTCACTGGCAGAATACACTGAAATGTATATTATACACAGTAGGTCTGTGTATGTGCTGGAGCTGTGACATGGTTATTATTTTTTTCTCTTGCCGCTACAGAAAAGCCAACCCATCTGACTGCGTAGATATGACCTGTGATGCTAAGAGGAAGACTTTGTTAAAAGATCTTGATGGTTCTTTCCTGGGGAAGATTGGGGCAGTTATCCCACAATCAGAATACCAGTGGAATGGAGACACCAGGTACGGTCTTGGAGACTACAGGATTCCAAAAGTCATGCTGACTTACCCTAATGGAAGCCGGATCCCTGTGTCAGAGGTGGCCCCAAACAAAGGTAACTACCCCAAGAAACAGTACAGAGTAAAGTCTTTTGCAAATATGGGACTAGGCCGTGCTTTAAGGGGCCTCTGTCTGCCTGATCAACCCTATTAAATCAGGCATACAGCCTAGTAGGAATGATGATGCTGATAAAAACTATGCCTTTATTATAAATATTCGTGGCCCATTGCTGAGAAACATACCTTTTTATTTATATGCTAATGACCTAAACTGTAGAACCGAGGGGCTGGCCAAAGTCCTCGGGGCACTAGTTTGTTACACCCCTTCACCTTTAGCCCCTCCCCACTTTCCCTGGATTGACAGCTCTTGACTTCACTTATAGCCATGTCTTTTTGTGCCTGGGCCTGCTCTCCTGGTCTCAGCGCTTGTTCTGTGTTCTCTTGCTGCTCTCCAGCGCTGAGACCTGTCATCTGTGCATCTCTTCCTGCACTGAGCAAGCGCTAAGACCAGGAGATATAGCATGGCACAGATGACAGCTCCCAGTGCTTGGAGAGCAGCAAGAGAACACAGAACAAGCACTGAGACTGGGAGAGCAGGCACGGACACACAAAATACATGGCTATACCCGATGACTAGTGTTCTCAATAATTGGGAAGGGCTGTAACAAACTGGTTCTCTGAGGGCTTTGGCCAGCCCCTCGGTGCTCCAGTTAGTTAACTGGCATATAAATAAAAATGTATTTTTCTCAGCAATGGGGCCATGGATATTTCTAATAAAGGTATCATTTTTATCAGCATCATCAACCCTCCCATGCTGTATGTGTGGCTTAATAGGGTTGATGCTGAAATGAAATGTAACACTGTAAGTTAATAGGATTTGTATCCTTTATTTTGAATTATATCTTAGAAATACAGTATTTCAAAAATATGTTTTTATGCTGCAACTCAGTTTTTCTGATACTAAGCTCTAACCTCTGTGCAAAAACATACAGTAATTGATAAAATTCTGGGTGCCTGCAGTCGCCACTAGAGGGGGCTTAGGAGTTTATTGCATACAATTAGTACATTGAACACAGCAAGAAAACAGTATGCAGTTAACTCCTAAGCTCCCCTTAGTGCTAGCTTCAATAAAGTTAATGTTTTTTTAACGACTCCATCCTCCCTGCTGGACTTCATTTTCCTGACTGCAGTGTGACTGTTGGAACTAATCTCTGGCCTTATCAGTTTTTTTTGCTACATACTGCTGAGGCCAGTGATTGGCCTCGATATATACGGGATATATAAATGCAATATAAGGGACATCAACACTGCAGCCAAACGTTATACCTTGTTATACCTTGTAGGACTACCTCAGCTGAATGTAAAGATACCTTTCACTCAGCAATCTGTACTGTTAATCCATATGCAAATGAGCAGTAAAGTGCACTGAGGGCGGGCCCAGTCACTCTGTGCACCCTTGGTCTTCCTGCTTGCTCTGCCAGTCCCACTCTCTCCTTCTTGATTGACAGGGCCAAGTTCCTGCATGGTCATCTCACCTGGCCCTGTCAATCAAGAAGAAGAGAGAAGAGCTGGCAGAGGAATCAGGAGATGCATGGGTGCACAGAGGTGCCTAGTGGATTATTACATATTCTGGTCTCTTGTATACCAGATTAAAATACTTTTACTCACATATGGTTTAAGCAAATCCATCTCCTACAGAAGATTTCAGGGACCACATACTTCCCTCCTCCTTGTATATAAATCAGTTCTGGACGCCCCTTCATCAGTCTGTGTTCTCTTCTATTAGGGATTATCAGGGATAACACGTGTGTAAACATGTCTGCCTGGGGAGCCTACAAATGCAGTGGCCTGAACTATGAGATGCTCGTCATTGAGAGCCTCGATGCTGACACTGAGACTAGACGCCTCTCGCCTGTGGCTGTGCTGGAGGATGGCTACGTGGACCTCATCAATGGTAGGTATATTTCCATTCCTAGATTTCCTCTTGGATTTCTTCTGTTGGTTTCATCACATTGTTCTATGTTTTCATTGTAGGGCCCCAAGACCATGGCTGGTGTTCTGGATATACCTGTCAGAGGAGAGTCTCCTTGTTTCACAGTATAGTGGCTACAAACAAGTCATTTGATGTGTATTTTAGCAGCACGAGCCCCCAGAATCTCAGACTGAAACTACTCAACATAGACAACACAAATGTAAGATACTAAAGGGGTTTTCTGGGATTTAAAGATTGATGGTTTGTCCTCAAAATAGGTGTTCAATATCTCATTGGCCAACTCCCAGCACCCCCACTGATCAGCTGAAGAAACTACAGTACTTAAGTGAACACCACAGCCCCTTCTTCGGCCTGTGACATCATGTCCACTGGTCACGTGGCCTTTCTATAGCAGTCATGGAAATCAGCTGCAATTCCAAGCATAGCCACTATACAACACATGGCGCTGTACTGTGTAAAGTATGAAGAGACAGTGGCAGATCTGGGGTAGACACCTGCAGCAGCTTTCCCTGTGGCCTCTGCATAGAAACTGTGACCAGGAGGGACTTAACCTTTTCTGATGCAATTTTGAAATCTGCATGGAAAAAAATCTGCAGCTGTATGAATGGCGACTTTGATTCCCATTGAGGAACAATGGGAGATGCAATACTCACATTTCTTCCTGTGAATTTTGGCGCACAATACACACTTTCTAAAAAGGCACAGGCCCATATTACTGATCCAGGTTTGACCTGCTATGGACCAGTAGTTACTCTACCTTTCGTTTTCCCCCCATTTTATACAGCACCGTGCCTATCGGTCTGTTCTACTGTACAGGGTGCACCTATGTAGCAATACTGAATGCTTGGACCCCTACACAAAAATGCTGGGGGTCATTTATCAAACAGAAATACTCCTAAATTACGCGTATTTCTGGCGCAATCTGCTAGGTCTAAAAAAGGGGGCCTGCTGTGGGCGGGAAGAGGACAAGTTGGTAGCCCGTCTCATTTACCTTTTTCTATGCCTGTTTTAGGCGTAAAAAAAAATATTAAATGTAAAACAGCTCGGAAGATTTCTTACATTTAGAACTGGCACCGGATGCATAAAAGTTATGAGGAGTCCGGCACTTCATAACTCCGGCGGAACCACCGCCAGCTTAGGGGTTATTAATAAATGTGCCCCATTATTTTTGGCTATATTCCATATTTCTCACCACTGACTTGATTACATTTCTTTTGTCGTAGGCTGTTCTTGTGGGAATCTACTTCTCAAATCCTCAGCGATTGGATGTCTATGTAAATTCTGCCTTTATAAATCCTACAAATATACAATGGAAGGGCTCAGACTACACACTGCAGGAACCTACTTATAAGGGTAAGTTATTGCATGTGTCCTCTCCACAACTGTATAGGAACAGGCATTTGGAATATTTAGTTTTTTAAGGATTACTGCAGTTTTTTACAGATGTGATCTTGTAGCTGTTTACCTCTTGTACCATGCTTTTTTTTTTTTTTAAATTAATCTCCTGACCCATTTTCACCGTATAAACCAATCCCTCTGGTTTGTTTCCATCCTGTATGTAGCACTTCCTGTTGCTGTTTCCAACCAAACCCATGATGCACTTCTCCTTTCTCAGCTCCAGCTCGTTTATAGCTCCTCCCACTAAACTAGTTACATAGACACTCCCCAAACACTCAGTCCATGGAGATAAAATCACAGGAAATAAGAAAGAGCGGCATGGACATGGTCATGTGACCACAGCCCCGAACGGGAGATAGGACCAATAAAGGAAAAAGAAATGCATTACAAAATTACAGCAACTTTCATAAATGACTATTTTATAGGATGTTGATGTAAGCTAGAAAACCCCTTTAAAGATGATCTGTCTGTAGAAGGATCATTACCGTCACAAAATACAAGGTGGTTCACAAGATAAATAGATATGAGATAGATAGAGAGAGATAGATAGATAGATAGATAGGCTGATTCTTAAAATATTGTAATTTCAAGACTTTATTGCCATTGCTTAAGGGGAACCTGTCGTCACCTTTATGCTACCCATACTAACGGCAGAATAAAGTAGAGACAGGTGAGTTGATTTCAGTGGTCTGTCATTTATTAGTTAAAAGTAAGTGGTTGCCTAGAACCAACATCACAAACATTGCAGACTAGGCCTGGAAAAGAGTCAATGTTCATGAGAAGAGTCATGGTCATTCATGAATTCCTGCTCTCCCAGCCCACCTGCAGATGATTGACAGTATTCTACTTAGTTTTCTCTCATTCTCTCTAGGAGAGAACTGCCAGTCATCAGCGGATGGGCGGGGAGAGCAGGGGATTATGAAAAACCATGACTCTTCTCAGGTAGATTTGACTCTTTTCAAGGCCTAAGCTTCAATGATTATGATGCTGGTTCTCAGCAACCACTTACTTTTAGCTCATGAGTGACACACTGCTGAAATCAGCATTTCTGTCACTAATTTATACTGCCCTCAGTGAGGGCAGCATAAAGTTGATGACAGGTTCCCTTTAAGAGATTAACCCTGTTGTCGTCAGTGACTTACAGACATAATTGGAGATTTATTAAAACTGGTGTAAAGTAGAACTGGCTTAATTGCCCAAAGCAACCAATTAGATTCCACCTTTCATTTTTCAGAGCTGCTGTTGAAAATGAAAGGTGGAATCTGATTGGATGCTATGGGCAACTAAGCCAGTTCTACTTTACGCCAGTTTGATAAATCTCCCCCATATTACCTCTATTAGTACACAGACACTGCTTGGTTGATGATCTGAATGTTGTCACTTCCTCTGATAGGACAATACATGCCTCAGCTCAACTCAACGGTTTTGGGGGAGAACTTCTTCGACAGAGACTATAACATGCTGTACGTTCTGGTCAGAGGATCTTCTCCAGTTGAAATCCGCACATCTCCTCTGATTGTTTTGGCATTTAATCTTCCGGCAATGACCGTGGATCAGTTCTATGGTGCCAATCTTGTCAAGAACCTTGCAATTTTCTTGAAGATCCCAGCGAGCAAAATACGTATTACAAAGATAATTGCGGAGGGCTCTAGACGCAGAAAGAGAGCCACAGGAGGACTGTCCGTATCCGTAGAAATTTCCGATCCACCGTCCCAACAATTGAACTCTTCTACAAACTCAACAGGTAAGTAGGAGGCTTTTACTAGTGGGGATGAGATAAGACATGTCCTCTGTCCTTTACACATGATTTCCCTTATAGAACAGACATAAACAAGTCCTTGAAATTTGGGGGACTGTAATGCCCCTTTCACACGAGCGGGAGACTCGCATGTCTCCCGCAACACATCTACAGGGCTGGACTCGGCACTGACTGGGATCGCATATAATACTATGCGATCTCTGTCAGTGCCGAGTCCAGCCCTGTAGATGCGTTGCGGGAGACATGCGAGTCTCCCGCTCGTGTGAAAGGAGCATAATAGAGCCAATTTGTAGATCTATATTTTTTTTAAAGGAACAGTACATCTAGAAACGAAGGTCTCAAGAAGACGATTGCATAAACCATAGTTTTCCTCATCGCTTACATTGCAACTGTCAAATGATTTGGGGTGGAGCTTGACAAATGGGCGTGGTCTAGCTTTGTCTAGCAGACAAAAGAATGCAGGAGGGCTCCTGCTGCAGACATAGACAGGTTTATGAGATAAAGAGGAAGAAATGGCTGATCTTCTGGGACACTTTCAGGAGAATTCATAAAGGGTTTCTCTCATTTCAGCAAATGGCATTTATCATGTAAAGAAAGTTAATACAAGGCACTTACTAATGTATTGTGATTGTCCATATTGCCTCCTTTGCTGGCTAGATTCATTTTTCTATCACATTTTACTCTGCTTGTTTCCATGGTTACGACCACCCTGCAATCCTGCATCGGTGGCCATGCTTGCAAGCGGCTGATGCCTATACAGGTATAGGCATCAGCCTCTCTGGTGGCCAGGACCATTGGAGTGCACATTGACTGGTGCTTTTTCCTATAGTGTGCAAGCACGACCACCACTGCTGGATTAAAGAATGGTCATAACCATGGAAACAAGCACTTTTAGAATAAGAGAGCCAGAAATCCATCCGGAAAATTTCTCATGTTCTGTCTCTTTCTGTTCCTGGAATTTAATGTATTGCAATGGTTTAATGTTTTTGTGCTAACTTCTTATTTAGATGGACTGACGTACACAGACTTCCAGACTATAAGTAAAGACCTGGCGTCTGCTGCGATTAATGGAAGTCTCAGCTCGGAGCTGAATGTCACTGTGTCATCATTGTCCATTTCTAATCCAGTTCCACCCCCCAGTGATCCTGCCTGGAGTCAGGTAATTCATCCCCTGGTTATATGCTATCAGGTCATTCCCTTATTCCTGCTCATAAAGGTCGCAGCATATGTATTAGGCGTAGTTCACACTTCAGTTATTTGTTCAGTTATTTCCATCAGTTAATCAGTTATTGTGAGCCAAAACCAGGAGCGGGTCAAAAATACAGAACAAGAGGAAATCTTTCCATTCCAGCTTCACTACTGGTTTTGGCTCACAATAACTGAAGTGTGAACTTGGCTTTATATGGCGTTACACGTTGCCTTTCTGTGTGTGTGTGAACTAGGGTTTATTCATTGAATCTCACAACACTCTATGGCCCTGTAGGGGTTAACTCCCTCTTGCTCTGTGTAGAGGTGCAAGGCTGTGTGGTGATCGGGGTGGACTGGGAACTTAAAGTGGCCCCGTTTTGTAGTTGGGTCCAAATTGATGGAAGGCAGGGCCAACACAAGTGGGTGTGGCCAATAACACCATATTGTGGCACATTATACCGCCCCAGCAGAGCCAAATACCACAGTCCGTCACAAATACTGCCATCAGCACAAAATACATCCCCAAAACTTCCACTGACCGGTCATGAGGAGGATCCAGACGGCCCCCTGGGCATCGGCCCACGGAGAGAATTCTCTGTAATGTCTATGGCCAATCTGCTCCTGGTGGTGATGCTTAGTCCTGCTATATATTCTGTGTTGTAGGTCCCACCACTTGCCGGTGCAGTAGATCTGAATGGATCTGGCAGGTTACTGCCTGCTGGAGCATGTACTAGTGTCATAATCCACTTGTCTGTCTCTGTACCCAATCTCTCTGTCTGACCTAACTGGCCCCCGTGATCCTGATCTGTATTCTGACCTAGTTCCATCTTCCCTGGTCCTGGACTGTATTTGCATGTACTCTGTCTGCCTGATCTCAGCTTGTTTCTGTCTGTGTTCTTTGCCTGTTCCTCTGTTGCTTTGCACTTGTGTCTCTGACCTTCGTAGGTGAGCTGCCAACTACACCAGGACTATTCCAAGTGATGCAAATAAATTACAATTATATCATTTTTCTTGCGGCGTGAATATTCTGTTTATTTTTTCTTTCTGTTCACATTAAATTGCAAAATTAATTCCTCAAATTATTACAGTTGTGTGCATACATAATAAAAAATGTGTTTCTTTAGTCTTTTATATAAAATGTATGATTCTTTTGTGGACAGGTTTTTTTTATATTATTCCTTTATTTTTATTTTTTTTATTCCATTAAAGTATGTCCATGTTGTAAACTGTAGTGAAGGTAATTTTCTTACCGGTGACTGTATTTGTGAGTTATCCCCTCCCTTCTGATGCTCAGCTGTGTCATGTGACCAGGACTCTGCCTCTCCAACTGATAGAGGACAGGAAGTCAGTTACTTCTTTAGTCATACCTATGACTGACATTGAGGCTCCTATAGGAACACATAGAGAAACCGGCTTCCTGTCCACACATAAGGCGCTGTTATATTGTGTTAGTCACATGACACAGCTGAGGATCAGAAGGGAGGTTATAACTCACAAATACAGCCACTGGTGAGATTACATTCACTACAGTTTACATCATGTACCTTTCTAACAGGCTAGAGAATAAAAAATTTTTGTGGGAGTACTTCTTTAAGGAATTACCATTTTACAATTTTATTTTATACTTATAGGGGGTCATTTATTCTAGTGGTTTGCACCTGTTTTTGTCAAATTTTCCTTGTTTGGATAGACTAATTGTTTTAGTCTGTTTTAGAGTCTTTTTGTACTCGTTCAACAGTTTCATGTGTGAATTTTGTGGGATAGCTTGCTGTGCAGTTTTTTTTAGACCTATTTATATTGGTGCGCCTTTTATAAATATAGATTTGGCGAAAAACAAGTCTTATTTTTACTCCACTCCAGGGGCAGCGTAGTTCGTCTGCAATGGGTTGGCCTGTGCAACAATTTCATTAAAATAGTTGCATCATCAGGTAGACGCGCACCTTTTCACAAACATAAAAATGTGCACATGGCTGTAACTTTTTATTTAATATGCAACTTTTTGCCGCACATTTGCACCTATTTGGTACACTGACCAGTAATCTAATGAATACAAAGACACCTCGCTTAATTTATCACCTGTTGTGCGTCCCCAGTCTCCAATTGAAGGAGGAGCTGTCCCTTGATCATGCCTTGGTCCCACGTGAAAGTAATCAAAAGGTTAAACATTCGGGAACTGAGGATCCTGTACATGATCAGGATCATGGTATAAAATGGGAACTTGTTGTTAGATCAGGGGCCAATAGACATCACTATGGATGAAGCCACCTGCACCACCAGCTGTCACAAACATCAAGACATGGCTATTTTCCTGAAGTGATTCTCTGACGTGAAGATAGCTGTATAAATCAGTACCAGGATTGTTTGTGGTTAACAACTGATATAAAGTACAGTGAGACCTCTTCAGAGGACCAACCCCTTATCCAGACATGTAACAGATTTTCAGTTCTACCATACATTATGTAAACTGGCCTTCATTTCTAAGAAGACCATTCCTAGAGGTTTTCAATGAAATTTTGGCCAGTCATCTTTAAGAGACTACGCTGTACCACACCACCAAAAAACTTTCCCAACACAGAGTGACATAGGTGATGTGTTGTCTTCCAGGTCGCAGCTGATCTTGCTAACAACACTCAGCCATCTACTGGAAACTTTTTGGCCACTGTATCTAAACTCATAGTCGTCCAAGAACCTGTGGCTGGACTTCCTGGAGAAAGGCTTTCCCAGCAGCCATCTATAATGGCTGTAGATTCCAACGTAAGTACTGTGCGGGCATCTCAAGTTGTCGTGATCTGTAAGACATAATAATGCATCAAAACTGTCAATGATTAAGCCAGCCGTACACTATTACACCTATGTACCCCATAGGTACTCATACAGTACTTGGCTATGCATGCCTTTATATGTTAATGGGGAGAGGTAAAAGAAGCTCCTGTCAGACCTAGAAGGTCCAAACAGAGTAACAACATTAAAACGGTTTTCCAAAATGTTACTATTGATTAGACAATTATCTAGGTTCATGGTCTTCTGAAGTCTAAGAGGGTTGTCCAGGATTTTAATACTGATGGCCTATCTTCAGGAGGGTCTGATTGCTGAGGGTCTGACACCTCACATCGAATATCAGCTATAAGCTTAAGAGCAGTAAGTCTGCTGGAACCACACAGTTTTATCCACAGTGTACTGGACAGAGCTGGTAACTGTAGTCCTGCTCCCATTCACTGCAGAACAGCAGATCGGTGTGGGGTGTTAGACCCCTGCCAATCAGATATTGCTATTTTTTTAATGTATTCTGTCACTTTCTTTTCTAGGGGAACTGTGTCTCTGTAAGTACAAGTTCATTGACACTGACAGCAACCCTGAAATACTCTAACAACACCATCGTTAGCAATGGATTGGATGGAAATGTAACCATCTTGTTTGACACCTGCTATGCTAACTACACCGACCTTGTTCTCAAAGTGCCAGGTACAGTCTATACCCCATTGTATCATATCTGTGAAAGCTACTTTTACAGGGAGTTTTTCACCTATATAACTAAGAGCAGTGCCCCACAGAAGATTGCAGACACATCCCAGACATACCTGTGTGCACTGTGTGTATATTACATGTCACATCCCAGACATACCTGTGTGCACTGTGTGTCTGTATTATATGTCACATCCCAGACATACCTGTGTGCACTGTGTGTATATTACATGTCACATCCCAGACATACCTGTGTGCACTGTGTGTCTGTATTACATGTCACATCCCAGACATACCTGTGTGCACTGTGTGTCTGTATTACATGTCCCATCCCAGACATACCTGTGTGCACTGTGTGTCTGTATTACATGTCACATCCCAGACATACCTGTGTGCCCTGTGTGTGTGTATTACACGTCCCATCCCAGACATACCTGTGTGCACTGTGTGTCTGTATTACATGTCACATCCCAGACCTACCTGTGTGCACTGTGTGTCTGTATTACATGTCACATCCCAGACATACCTGTGTGCACTGTGTGTCTGTATTACATGTCACATCCCAGACATACCTGTGTGCACTGTGTGTGTATTACATGTCACATCCCAGACATACCTGTGTGCACTGTGTCTTTATTACATGTCACATCCCAGACATACCTGTGTGCACTGTGTCTGTATTACATGTCACATCCCAGACATACCTGTGTGCACTGTGTGTCTGTATTACATGTCCACATCCCAGACATATCTGTGTGCACTGTGTGTGTATTACATGTCACATCCCAGACACACCTGTGTGCACTGTGTGTGTGTATTACATGTCACATCCCAGACATACCTGTGCGCACTGTGTGTGTATTACATGTCACATCCCAGACATTCCTGTGTGCACTGTGTGTCTGTATTACATGTCACATCCCAGACATACCTGTGTGCACTGTGTCTGTATTACATGTCACATCCCAGACATACCTGTGTGCACTGTGTCTGTGTATTACATGTCACATCCCAGACATACCTGTGTGCACTGTGTCTGTATTACAGGTCACATCCCAGACATAACTGTGTGCACTGTGTGTTTGTATTACATGTCACATCCCAGACATACCTGTGTGCACTGTATGTTTGTATTACATGTCACATCCCAGACATACCTGTGTGCACTGTGTCTGTGTATTACATGTCACATCCCAGACATACCTGTGTGCACTGTGTGTGTGTATTACATGTCACATCCCAGACATACCTGTGTGCACTGTGTGTGTATTACATGTCACATCCCAGACAGTGCAGTGTCTGTATTACAGGTCACATCCCAGACATACCTGTGTGCACTGTGTGTCTGTATTACATGTCACATCCCAGACATACCTGTGTGCACTGTGTGTGTATTACATGTCACATCCCAGACAGTGCAGTGTCTGTATTACAGGTCACATCCCAGACATACCTGTGTGCACTGTGTGTCTGTATTACATGTCACATCCCAGACATACCTGTGTGCACTGTTTGTCTGTATTACATGTCACATCCCAGACATACCTGTGTGCACTGTGTGTCTGTATTATATGTCACATCCTAGACATACCTGTGTGCACTGTATGTCTGTATTACATGTCACATCCCAGACATACCTGTGTGTTTGTATTACATGTCACATCCCAGACATACCTGTGTGCACTGTGTGTCTGTATTACATGTCACATCCCAGACATACCTGTGTGCACTGTGTGTCTGTATTACATGTCACATCCCAGACATACCTGTGTGCACTGTGTGTCTGTATTACATGTCACATCCCAGACATACCTGTGTGCACTGTGTGTGTATTACATGTCACATCCCAGACATACCTGTGTGCACTGTGTCTTTATTACATGTCACATCCCAGACATACCTGTGTGCACTGTGTCTGTATTACATGTCACATCCCAGACATACCTGTGTGCACTGTGTCTGTATTACATGTCACATCCCAGACATACCTGTGTGCACTGTGTGTGTGTGTATTACATGTCACATCCCAGACATACCTGTGTGCACTGTGTGTGTGTATTACATGTCACATCCCAGACATATCTGTGTGCACTGTGTGTGTATTACATGTCACATCCCAGACACACCTGTGTGCACTGTGTGTGTGTATTACATGTCACATCCCAGACATACCTGTGCGCACTGTGTGTGTATTACATGTCACATCCCAGACATTCCTGTGTGCACTGTGTGTCTGTATTACATGTCACATCCCAGACATACCTGTGTGCACTGTGTCTGTATTACATGTCACATCCCAGACATACCTGTGTGCACTGTGTCTGTGTATTACATGTCACATCCCAGACATACCTGTGTGCACTGTGTCTGTATTACAGGTCACATCCCAGACATAACTGTGTGCACTGTGTGTTTGTATTACATGTCACATCCCAGACATACCTGTGTGCACTGTGTGTTTGTATTACATGTCACATCCCAGACATACCTGTGTGCACTGTGTCTGTGTATTACATGTCACATCCCAGACATACCTGTGTGCACTGTGTGTCTGTATTACAGGTCACATCCCAGCCATAACTGTGTGCACTGTGTGTTTGTATTACAGGTCACATCCCAGACATAACTGTGTGCACTGTGTGTTTGTATTACATGTCACATCCCAGACATACCTGTGTGCACTGTGTGTGTGTATTACATGTCACATCCCAGATATACCTGTGTGCACTGTGTGTGTGTATTACATGTCACATCCCAGACATACCTGTGCGCACTGTGTGTCTGTATTACATGTCACATCCCAGACATACCTGTGCGCACTGTGTGTCTGTATTACATGTCACATCCCAGACAGTGCAGTGTCTGTATTACAGGTCACATCCCAGACATACCTGTGTGCACTGTGTGTCTGTATTACATGTCAACATCCCAGACATACCTGTGTGCACTGTGTGTCTGTATTACATGTCACATCCCAGACATACCTGTGTGCACTGTGTGTCTGTATTACATGTCACATCCCAGACATACCTGTGTGCACTGTGTGTCTGTATTACATGTCACATCCCAGACATACCTGTGTGCACTGTGTGTCTGTATTACATGTCACATCCCAGACATACCTGTGTGCACTGTGTGTCTGTATTACATGTCACATCCCAGACATACCTATGTGCACTGTGTGTGTATTACATGTCACATCCCAGACATACCTGTGTGCACTGTGTGTTTGTATTACATGTCACATCCCAGACATACCTATGTGCACTGTGTGTGTATTACATGTCACATCCCAGACATACCTGTGTGCACTGTGTGTTTGTATTACATGTCACATCCCAGACATACCTGTGTGCACTGTGTGTGTATTACATGTCACATCCCAGACATACCTATGTGCACTGTGTGTGTATTACATGTCACATCCCAGACATACCTGTGTGCACTGTGTGTTTGTATTACATGTCACATCCCAGACATACCTGTGTGCACTGTATGTGTATTACATGTCACATCCCAGACATACCTGTGTGCACTGTGTGTCTGTATTACAGGTCACATCCCAGACATACCTGTGTGCACTGTGTGTCTGTATTACAGGTCACATCCCAGACATACCTGTGTGCACTGTGTGTCTGTATTACATGTCACATCCCAGACATACCTGTGTGCACTGTGTGTCTGTATTACATGTCACATCCCAGACATACCTGTGTGCACTGTGTGTCTGTATTACATGTCACATCCCAGACATACCTGTGTGCACTGTGTGCCTGTATTACATGTCACATCCCAGACATACCTGTGTGCACTGTGTGTCTGTATTACATGTCACATCCCAGACATACCTATGTGCACTGTGTGTGTATTACATGTCACATCCCAAACATACCTGTGTGCACTGTGTGTTTGTATTACATGTCACATCCCAGACATACCTGTGTGCACTGTGTGTGTATTACATGTCACATCCCAGACATACCTGTGTGCACTGTGTGTCTGTATTACAGGTCACATCCCAGACATACCTGTGTGCACTGTGTGTCTGTATTACAGGTCACATCCCAGACATACCTGTGTGCACTGTGTGTCTGTATTACATGTCACATCCCAGACATACCTGTGTGCACTGTGTGTCTGTATTACATGTCCAGGAAAAGCACTTTTATTCTGCAGGAAAACAGCTCCCAAGTGCCGGCTGAAAGTGAAACTAAAAACAGCTTTCTCTCCCAACTCGATTTCTAACAGCTATATCTTCTGATATACTGGATATAATACTGATATTGGTATCATTTGAAAGCTTGTAATGCCAGCTTTCAAATAACCATTTTTCTATCTGCTACCAATCCCAAGATATGAGCAGCTAAAGCAGCCCTCCCCTCTTCAGTCTGGTTTGCTTTGGGCACTTGCAGAAGCAGAGCTGGGCACTTGGGAGCTGTTTTCCAGCAGAATAAAGATGTGCACATCCTAGCAATATGCCCCCATTGTCTAAAATGGGAATACCTTCCCTTTAAGATACAGCAGCTCTTTTTGTACAGAGATCTTGTTGTTCATCTTTCTGCCTTTACCGTCCAAAAACCTCTCTGAGTGTGTGTGCGCCCTCCACTGACCACTGCTGACACCACCGATGCAATACAACTCTTTCTATGGTTTGACGGATGGACCATTCATCTTCTTGAGGTCCCACTATTTGGACTTTTTCATAGTCTGTTAATTACACAAATGACACAAGCCTTCATCAAGCAGACATAGCGAACAGTTCAACAACACCCAATCAACAGTTCTGTAAGAATGAAGACAAAAAATAGTGATATCCGACAAAAGTCTGTGTATAAAGTAAGGAACTTGGTACTTGATCATTACCTGTAACATCCTCCAGCTTTGCCACATTGTAAAATAGGTTTTTATCTTAAAGGGGTTATCCCACGAATAATGTAAAAAATGAAAATCAGACATCATATAGCACATGACAATCTCTTTCTAGAACCAGCCCTGTACCTCACATGGATCCAGAGATCTCCCCATTCATTGCTCTGCTAGATTTATATCAAGCTGAAAGCTCAGGGGGTGTGTCTTTTCTGCTGCAGATCAGGGGGCGTGTCTCAGCTCCTCCTATCACAGCTCAGGAGACAGTTGAAAGATGAAACTGAGCATGTGCGGCCTTCTCAGTGAGCAGGTCAAAGAAATAAGAAATTAAGTGGCATTATACAGATACATTTTATTGAATAACTCAGTGGCTATACTAAATGTATAATTACATGCAATTACAAAAGTATTCAGATCCAGGTGCTGGTTTGAAAACTGTAGAATATTTTTCGTGGGACAACCCCTTTAATTACTTCTAGATTTTCATGTTTTCATTTTTCGGTAGTGTATATGTTATACAAAAAAATTCACTATGATGCCTATAGAAAAAAATAAGTCGCTCTACTGTATGTGGATTGTAGCCTGGATTATCTTTTGGGCTACTTTCACACTTGCGGTAGCCTCTTCCGGCGGGGGAACAGCCTGCTGAATCCGTGCTAACGCTAGTCCACAGTGCTGCCGTAAGTCCGCTCCAGCCTCATTCACTATAATGATGAATCCAAAAGGCAAACAAGCCGAGAGGAGGCCAGACAAAAAACGCAGCATGCTGCGTTTAGTCCGGCCATCTCTCGGCATGTTTGCTGTGCTGCGTCCGGACCTCCGGCCCGCCCACATTATAGTGAATGGGACTGGAGCGGACCTCCAGCAGCACAGTAGGCTAATGTTAGCACGGATCCGGCAGGCCCCCGCCGGAACAGCCTGCCAGAAAAGGCTACAGCAAGTGTGAAAGTAGCCTCAGCTACAGTGAGAATCAACCAGAAAGTGGGTCCATCGCTGGTGGGTCATGCACTCATTTTAATTGGAACTATCTAATGCTTCAATTCTCCTGCTGAGGTGCAGAAGTTCAATTTAACACATGATGTCAGGTTCTCCAAAAAATGAATGCTTATCCCTGGGGGTTATAGCAGCTTCTAACAAAAAAGGGCTTTTTCAGTGTGGACAACCCCTTTAAGTCATAAAATGTTATCAGAAGGCCACTGTGAGCCAATACCGTCACTGACCAGTAGAACCATAGGAGGGTGGTGTCCTAGCAAGTGATGAGACCCTTCACCTTCTGATGCTCTGACATGGTGTTTGGAGGGTTCCTGACTTTTCACTCTGTATGGGCTTGTTCAAATCACCGTTAGGGATTCCGTTCTAACGGATCCTTCTGGTTGCCGTTATGCTGGACGGAAAACAAAGTCCTGTCAACAAAACTTTGTTTTCCGTCCAGCATAACGGCAACCAGACGGATCCGTTATGCTTTCCCATAGGCTTCTATTATGACGGATCAAAACGGAATGCCTCTTAAAGGTGTCCGTTTTGATTTCCGTCCTAGGGATTCCGTTAAAGTTAGAATGGAATCCCTAACGGTGATGTGAACGAGCCCTATGTTACTTTTGAGGGCAATATCAGCAAAATTGTCAACTCTGACAGTAACACAAGAAAACACTTATTTACTTTTTTTTTTTTTTACATTAATTGCAGGAAAAGGGTACCAGCTTGAATTTGTGCTAAATAATGTCTATGCCCAGACAAGATCATTTGATGCCAAATTTGTAACAACCACCACCACTTCCACCACCACCTCTTCAACTACTTGTTCCAATGGAAATGGAGGTTGCGATGGAGATGGAGACGCTGCTATCGCCATATACAGTCCCTTCCAGGCATTGCTGACTTTGATAATCACTTTCATTACTGTGAATCTATTAATGGAGATGTAAAGGTGAGATCCAGGCTTCATATTCTACTTCTGTAAAAAACAATGTAAATTTTACTTTGAGTTATCTGCAGGCGGACAGCTTAGGTATGGCCGACCCTACATACATTTTGTCTTAAGAGGATTTTGCCTTAAAGAGGCTGTTCCATCTTAACATTTATGACATATGGATAGTGCTGGTCCAACTTATCAGACCAGATCTCATCTCCAGAATAATCCACCTAAGTGAAGGGAGAGGAGACACGCATACGCCAACCTCCATTTACCGCAGTTTCCAGTAGTCCCATAGAGAGGTTGCTGTGCTTTTGCCACTTGGTCTCTGTTTACTGCTATGGGACTTCTGAAAATGGCTGAGCGCTCTTGCTCGGCTGCTTTCGGTTGTCCCATAGCTGTGAATAGAGAGGACACCACACATGCACGGTGTGTTCTTCTTTACTTCAAGGGCCCATTTTGGAGACAGAAGGTCATAACAACATACCATAAATGTTCAAATGTGACAACTCCTTTAATGCTAAAATTCTATTGCAGTTTCTGCCAGGAAAGCGGGGTGGTGAGAACAAATATGGCTGCCATTAAGGATCTAAATGGTTCTCCTTCCCATTCCATAACTAGGACGATTCACCACTCAGATGTCTAAGGATCTGTTTATATTGTGAACATGATCTGCATATGCGTTTGGGAAGTTCCCGTCATGTAAGCCAAATGTAGCCATAGACCCCTCCCCCCATTCACTTAAAGGAGGACAAAAGAATGTCCTTTTAGTCTTTACTAGTATATTATTTTTTTTTATGGAAGCCTATGAGCAACGTATTCCACTGAATACTAATACAGAGACTTCTGTCTGAGGTATACGCGGTGAAGTCCTCCAAAGACAACACCAGGCCAGCCTTCACGGATGCAACATGCTGTGGGATAACATTTATTAAGACTGGTGTTTTAGACCATTATAATATTAATAAAGTCCTGAACTGGCTGTGGATCCGCTGCAGTTAAGAAGAGGCGCAGTGATCCACCACCACTTCTTAGTGTAAGACAGCTTCCAAGCTGTCTTACATTTAGACCACTTTCTACATCTAAAACAGGCATAGAAAATTGTAAATGCCTGCCTGCCTGCCCACTTTTTTAGACTTGGAGTAAATGGGGAAAATTTGCAGATTGTGGCGCAAAGGGCCATGAAAGGTGCATGAAATACACCTAATTTAGGCATATTTATTTAATAAATGACCCCCATACTCTCTACATTTGCACAGATTGCAGATCCACAAAACAAGGACACCGTCCGTGTGCATTCTGCATTTTGCGGAACGTCCTGGCCTCTATAGAACAGTCCTATCCCTGTCCATAATACGGAAAAAAATAGGACATGTTCTATTTTTTTGCAGGTGCCGTGGAATGGACATACGGTGTGCTGTCTACATCTTTTGCGGCCCCCGTTAAAGAGAATGGGTCCAGATCCAATCTGCAAAAAGTGCGGATCGGATGCGGAAAAACAACAGTCTTGTGCATGTGCCCTTTATCAAACTATTAATCTGCATCTTTCTGTTTCTACAGATAAGAACATTTCCAGAAGACTGGATTTTATGGTCACTGGTGGCATCATCTCTAAACCTGTAATATTTCTCAGGGCTGTGATTTAATCCGTGCAAATTCTCTATTTAAAAAAAAAACAACTAAATCAACAGAAGCCCCAAGGGAATAAATTATAATCCTCTTCGGAACTATTCTGTAAAATGTGTGAAATCAATAAATTTCTATGCAAAGAAAAGTGACGTGGTTAGAATTGTCCTTCCACTTCTAGAAATGATCAGAAGATAAAAACAGCCTAGAAAAAAGGATGTGTCGCTGTCTTGTTTTAACTGGCAGAAAAATATTCTTGACGCGTTCCCTTTAAGCTCTGCTACATCCTTACTTTGTATTAATACCGTACTAATTCATTGTCACCTATTCTAAAAGAATATTAAGCAAATATGCAGCAAACTTCTGGTATTTGTAGGACAGCTCAGGGACCCCGGCTCTGGACATATTGGGCTGAATTCACATGCGGCAGTGATTGCGGAGATTTCTGCGACTGTCCTATTCCTTTAAATGGGGCTTGCAGAAAACCATGTGCCTCCTACAGAAATGACTCCATTCAGATAAATGGAAGCGATTTCTAGTCACAGAAATTCCTGCAACAAATTGGCTACTTATGAAGTCACCCTCACATCTCCATCATCAGCTTTCTACAGAGGAGCATGGAGGTTTATTACCATGGGTCAGCGGGAAAAAATGGTGTCCTACAGCACTGCATGTGTCTTATGCAGGGGTGCACCACCAATGAGGCCAGGTGAGGCGAATGCCTCAGGCAGCACCAGGTAGGGGCAAGGAGGGGGGGGGGGCAGCCGAAGGGCGATGGGCAATGAGTGCTTTCATTGTGGTAAAGGGGTTAGGTCAAGAAACTGGCATTGGGGGTGGGGACAGCCTTTTTAGTTTTTGCCTCAGGCAGGAGAAAGGCTAGGTGCACCCCTGGTCTTATGAAGGGATTTTCCCGTAAAGGCATGACTCATGTAGGCACTATATAGCTGCACATAGAGTGCCTATGGTTTTGTAATATGCTGCCATACAGGATCTGTGCATTCAGTTGTAGAGCTCTTGGAAAAATATTGTTTGCATTAATGTCAAGCTGGAATCACATATGAATGTATGATAAGATGCAATGTTTTGTGCAGACACTTCTTAGTGGGACACCCTGAAGTAGAGACCCAATTGACTATACAAATTGAAAACATAATATTCTGGCTTCCTTTAGCCACCACTAGAGGGAGCTCAGAAGCTTACCTCATACTGTGTTATTGAGCTAAATGTCAGGAGTAAGCTTCTGAGCTCCCTCTAGTGGCAGCTGCATGTAAAAATCATGTTACATTTTGGGATTCAGAGCTGTGAAAAGATCTTGTTCACATTTGCACTACTCTCCGTTCCATCAGATTTCTGCAGTGTTTTAGTGTCTGCAGAGCTATTCTAAAAAATGTGGAAATGTGACGGAAATCTGATCAATGTGTGATTCACTATGAACTAGAGATGAGCGAATCATTGAAAAAAATTATCCGCCGAACATTCGCCGAAGTTTTCATAAGATTCGTATATTCGACGAATAGATTCGTTGTATTTGCGTACAAAATATACGTTATTATGTGCTATTAGCGAACATTCGCGCACTAATAAAGAACGTACAGTTAAAAAATGTACGCAACTTCTTAGAAGACGTACGTATGAGTGTACAAATAGCTTACGAATCCTCAGCGAACTATTGTGTACGCGATTACGTAATACGCAGGCACGTACAAGGAGAGGCCACGGTGTGCACTCCTCAGAGGCAGAGCGAATATTGGAAAATGGCATCCAGACGATCATCAGCATTTAGCTCTGCTGCACAGCTGAAATACATAGTCCGGCTGATGGACCGCCAGGATTACGATTTACGATTGCACACACCGCCACCCGAACCAGCATAAAAAGGAGGTGATCCAGCAGGTGATCCGAGGCTTGTGCCATTGTTTTGACACCTTGCGGACCAGATACAGTGTAAATGGTCAGATCTGATATCGCCCTCAGAGGCAGTATGTATATTTGAGGTAGAACAAGTAAGGTGCTGTCTATCCGGCTAAGTGCATAGTACAACCATCCACCATACAATAAAGTGAATATAAGGACACATCGCGGTTCCTGTAAAGAAATACACACAATGGTCAATATACTTGAAAACGTTGCTGGAAAGGTAAAAACATTAGTGAAAACAATCCAGTGCAAACAATATAGTGCAAATACATTATAGGTATAATGTAAACATTTTAAATATCACCTACCTAGTATGCTCACGGACACGTTTAAGTCTCTTTTCTTCTTTCTGATGCTTGTCATAGAACTGGAGCAGAGTCCCAAACTCAGTTGCAATTTGTAATCCACATAGGTAAAATTGTAATCCAAATGGGTAAAAAAATAGCAGCAAAGGTTCCTTAAAAAAACATCTTTCAAGGGGCTCCCCAATAACCTGAAAAGGGGGAAAAAGGGATGAGGCGCAGGTCTGCGCAACTTGGTTAAAGCAGCCTCGGGGACCATAGAATTTTGACGAAGGGAGTAGTCCTTCTGCGGCAGAGCGGGAACTCCTGCCGCCTCCGCCGTGTCAGCCAGTGGAGTGAACACCTCAGCGGGCACCTCAACCGACTTCTTAGGCTGCCGGACATATTGAGAGATGTAGATCTCCTCCGGTTCCTTCTCCTCATAGGGGTCGTGCCCCACACCATCCCTCCCCAGTCAGGACCTCGCTGTGTCGCCATCTTAATTTCCTGAGTTGCCTCGTCTTCCTCGCGCGCTGGAGAAGGGGGCGGGGCTACCAGGGAGGAGTCTGCATCGCAAATCAATTGAATTCGTACGCAACAGCGTATAGAGTAACTTATACGTAGCAATAGCGTATAATTGATAGGACAAACTACGTAGCGAATGCGTACAAAGCCGAAGCGAAGCACCTAATATTCGGATTTGCTTTGCAGCTAAAAAATCCCAAGATTCCATACGAATCGACGAATCGATTCGCTCATCTCTACTATGAACCATTTCAAAACTGACCCATCGCTGCTACCTCGGCGACAAGATGTTCAGCCTTATAACTGCTGATCACTAAATACTCCAACCTACTGAGTGCAGTAATTGAGGAAATCCAGGCTCCTAACGTATAACATCGCCCAAAACCAGACTGATGAAAACTTCAGATCATCGCGTCTGTTCGCTCTGCACCGCTCATCTGGCATCATTTTTTTTTTTTATTAGTGATTTTATTTGCTTTGTTAAAAGTAGAAAATAGTTTTGAAAGAAAAAATGTTTACAAATTTTATCCATTTTTGAAAATAAAAAATGTATTTGCGCTGTATGCCGATAGATACTCTGTGAAACAAATACTCTGAGAGCCTTTATTTAAAAGACGGTTTGTGCCCGTATGTACATGCGTCCTATGTCACTATTGATGCATGGATTTATATTATGCACTTATATAACACTACTACATCCCCCTGCGCTTTACAGACATTTGCATCACACTGTCCCCAGTGAGACTCACAATCTAAGATCCCTATTAGGGTCCATTAACATGTCCGCAAAATGGGTCTGCATCTGTTCCGCAATTTTGCGGAATGGGTGCTGACTAGAGATGAGCGATCATGCTTGTCCAAGCTTGGTGCTCGTTTGAGCATTAGGGTACTCGTACGTGCGCGATACTCGAGGAAATGGCATCTTCCTCTTCCTGCAAGTTAGGTGCCTTTTTCTCAGCCAATCAACATGCAGGAGAGTCTTTGGTACCCCCTAGCATCACATGGAACCCCTACAAGTTGATAGCAGGGATTGGCTGGCCAGATCAGATGACCTGGGAATATAAGAATCTGGTCCCGAGCTGCTCGCCTCAGACGCTGTCTTCATAAGATTAGGGATAGAGCTGCTGTCTGTCAGGGAGAGTGTTAGAGCCTCAATTTAGATTTTGGTTAGGCAGGAATCATCCTCAAAGAACTCAACAGCCCTTCAAAGGGTTACAAGCACCTTTTTTTTGGTCTCTTCCTGGCTGCTGGCTGGGACTTGTAGTGCAGCTACCGCCATCTTGGTGGCACACCATGCACAGCGACTGGTGGCAGAAAGGAGACAGCACGTGGTCCACACAGACCACATAGAAATTGCCCAAAGTGCTCTCAGTACTCATTTTTGCTGCTGCTGTACCTTGGCTTGCTGGGATCTGTAGTGCAGTCTAGGGAATATGTTTTTTCTCTTTCAGTTATATATACTGCAGTGCAGTGAACAATTCTGTAGTGTGCGGTACAGTAGCCGGAGTCTAGAAAATACGTTTTTTCTCTCAGTTATATATACTACAGTCCAGTGAAAAATTCTGTGGTGTGCGGTACAGTAGCCGCAGTCTAAAGAGTATGTTTTTTTTCTCAATTATATATACTACAGTGCAGTGAAAAATCTGTGGTGTGCGGTACAGTAGCCGCAGTCTAGAAAATACATTTTTTTCTCTCAGTTATATATACTACAATGCAGTGAACAATTGTGTGGTGTGCGGTACAGTAGCCACAGTCTAAAGATTATGTTTTTTCTCTCAGTTATATATACTACAGTGCAGTGAAAAATTCTGTGGTGTGCGGTACAGTAGCCGCAGTCTAGAAAATACGTTTTTTCTCTCAGTTATATATACTACAGTGCAGTGAACATTTGTGTTGGGCGCGGTACAGTAGCCGCAGTCTAGAAAATATGTTTTTTCTCTTAGTTATATAGACTAAAGTGCAGTGAAAAATTCTGTGGTGTGCGGTACAGTAGCCGCAGTCCAAAGAGTATGTTTTTTTTCTCCCAGTTATATATACTACAGTGCAGTGAAATATTCTGTAGTGTGCGGTATAGTAGACCCAGTCTAAAGAGTACATCTTTTCTCTCAGTTATATATAATACAGTCCAGTGAAAAATTCTGTGGTGTGCGGTACAGTAGCCACAGTCTAAAGAATACGATTTTTCTCTCAGTTATATATACTACAGTGCAGTGAAAAATTCTGTGGTTTGCCGTACAGTAGCCACAGTCTAAAGAGTACGTTTTTTCTCTCAGTTATATATACTACAGTCCAGTGAAAAATTCTGTGGTGTGCGTTACAGTAGCCGCAGTCTAAAGAGTACATTTTTTCTCTCAGTTATATATACTACCATGCAGTGAAAAATTATGTGGTGTGCGGTACAGTAGCCTCAGTCTAAAGAGTACGTTTTTTTCTCTCAGTTATATATACTACAGTACAGTGAAACATTCTGCGGTGTGCGGTACAGTAGCAACAGTCTAGAAAATACATTTTTTCCCTCAGTTATATATACTACAGTCCAGTTAAAACTTCAGTGGTGTGCGGTACAGTAGCCACAGTCTAGAAAATACATTTTTTCTCTCAGTTATATATACTACAGTGCAGTTAACAATTATGTGGTGTGCGGTACAGTAGCCGCAGTCTAGAAAATATGTTTTTTCTCTCAGTTATATATACTACAGTCCAGTGAAAAATTCTGTGGTGTGCGGTACAGTAGCCGCAGTCTAAAGAGTAAGTTTTTTCTCTTAGTTATATATACTACAGTGCAGTGAACAATTGTGTGGTGTGCGGTACAGTAGCCACAGTCTAAAGAGTACGTTTTTTCTCTCGGTTATGCAGTACAGACCAAAAGTTTGGACACACC
Organism: Rhinella marina; assembly: GCA_900303285.1. NCBI lineage: Eukaryota > Metazoa > Chordata > Amphibia > Anura > Bufonidae > Rhinella > Rhinella marina. The sequence goes on along the minus strand of ONZH01013021.1, from coordinate 254,366 downwards.
TTCTCATTCAAAGAGTTTTCTGTATTTTCATAACTATGAAAATTGTAGATTCCCACTGAAGGTATCAAAACTATGAATTAACACATGTGGAATTATATACTTATCAAAAAAGTGTGAAACAGCTGAAAATATGTCTTATATTCTAGGTTCTTCAAAGTAGCCACCTTTTGCTTTGATTACTGCTTTGCACACTCTTGGCATTCTCTTGATGAGCTTCAAGAGGTAGTCATCTGAAATGGTTTTCACTTCACAGGTGTGCCCTGTCAGGTTTAATAAGTGGGATTTCTTGCCTTATAAATGGGGTTGGGACCAGGAGTTGTGTTGGGCAGAAGTCAGGTGGATACACAGCTGATAGTCCTACTGAATACACTGTTAGAATTTGTATTATGGCAAGAAAAAAGCAGCTAAGTAAAGAAAAACGAGTGGCCATCATTACTTTAAGAAATGAAGGTCAGTCATTCCAAAAAATTGGGAAAACTTTGAAAGTGTCCACAAGTGCAGTCTCAAAAACCATCAAGCGCTACAAAGAAACTGGCTCACATGAGGACCGCCCAAGGAAAGGAAGACCAAGAGTCACCTCTGCTGCGGAGGATAAGTTGATCCGAGTCACCAGCCTCAGAAATGGCAGGTTAACAGCAGCTCAGATTAGAGACCAGGTCAATGCCACACAGAGTTCTAGCAGCAGACACATCTCTACAATAACTGTTAAGAGGAGACTGTGTGCAGCAGGCCTTCATGGTGGAAACCACTGCTAAGGACAGGCAACAAGCAGAAGAACACAAGAAATGGACATTAGACCAGTGGAAATCTGTGCTTTGGTCTGATCAGTCCAAATTTGAGATCTTTGGTTCCAACCACCGTGTCCTTGCGCGACGCAGAAAAGGTGAACGGATGGACTCTACATGCCTGGTTCCTACCGTGAAGCATGGAGGAGGAGGTGTGATGGTGTGGGGGTGCTTTGCTGGTGACACTGTTGGGGACTTATACTGAACCAGCATGGCTACCACAGCATCTTGCAGCGGCATGCTATTCCATCCGGTTTGCGTTTAGTTGGACCATCATTTATTTATCAACAGGACAATGACCCCAAACACACCTCCAGGCTGTGTAAGGGCTATTTGACCAAGAAGGAGAGTGATGGGGTGCTATGCCAGATGACCTGGCCTCCACAGTCACCAGACCTGAACCCAATCCAGATGGTTTGGTGTGAGCTGGACCGCAGAGTGAAGGCAAAAGGGCCAACAAGTGCTAAGCATCTCTGGGAACTCCTTCAAGATTGTTGGAATACCATTTCAGGTGACTACCTCTTGAAGCTGATCAAGAGAATTCCAAGAGTGTGCAAAGCAGTAATCAAAGCAAAAGGTGGCTACTTTGAAGAACCTAGAATATAAGACATATTTTCAGTTGTTTCACACTTTTTTGTTAAGTATATAATTCCACATGTGTTAATTCATAGTTTTGATGCCTTCAGTGTGAATCTACAATTTTCATAGTCATGAAAATATAGAAAACTCTTTGAATGAGAAGGTGTGTCCAAACTTTTGGTCTGTACTGTATATACTGCAGTCCAGTGAAAAATTCTGAGGTGTACAGTAGCCGCAGTCTAAAGAGTACGCTTTTTCTCTCAGTTATATATACTACAGTCCAGTGAAAAATTCAGTGGTGTGCAGTACAGTAGCTGCAGTCTAAAGAGTATGTTTTTTCTCTCAGTTATATATACTACAGTGCAGTGAAAAATTCTGTGGTGTGTGGTACAGTAGCCGCAGTCTAGAAAATATGTTTTTTCTCTCAGTTATATATACTACAGTCCAGTTAAAACTTCTGTGGTGTGCGGTACAGTAGCCACAGTCTAGAAAATACGTTTTTTCTCTCAGTTATATATACTACAGTCCAGTTAAAACTTCTGTGGTGTGCGGTACAGTAACCACAGTCTAGAAAATGTTTTTTCTCTCAGTTATATATACTACAGTCCAGTGAAAAATTCTGTGGTGTGCGGTACAGTAGCCACTGTCTCGAAAATAAGTTTTTTCTCTCAGTTATATATACTACAGTGCAGTGAAAAATTCTGTGGTGTGCGGTACAGTAGCCGCAGTCTAGAATATATGTTTTTGGCCTCATATAGTAATTCTACAGTTTAGTGAATACACAAAATGTTGAACCCCAGGGCTAAGGGTCGAGGACATGGGCATTCAAGTAGTGTAGGGGGCAGAGGCCATGGTCCTGGGCAGGGTGACACAGTACATGCTGATGAGGGAGCAGTGGAATGCCGCAGAGGTTCGCTCCCTAGCTTCATCTCGCAACTTACAGGGACACGTTGTAGAGCACTATTGAAACCACAACAGTGCGAACAGGTGATGATGTGGATAGCGGATAATGTGTCCAGTAATTTATCCACCAGCCAGTCTTCCACGCAGTCCACCCATGCTAGCCAAGGGAGTAGACCTCTGGCTCCTCCAGCTCAACCTCCTTCCCCCCAGCCTGCCCCCCCCAGAAAATATGGAATCCGATCCGGCATACTCCCAGGAACTCTTTTCTGTCACAAGTGGGCTTGCGTCTGGTATCAGACGTTCTGCGCGGCTTTCAAAAGTGACATAATTTGACATGCTTTTCCCTTTGTTTGGTTGCTGTTTACCACACCCTTCAGATGTTGTGGCTTTGGTAATTATCTTTCTCCTATTTACCCCTTCCCCTCCCAGTATTCCTTGCGGTTTATACTTTCTGCCTACTTTGTAGTGTGTGGTGTGGATCTCGGCTTAGATCCGGTTGCTGCGATATCTGCTTTAAGATAAGTGACATTTTCCCTTTTGTGGTTTTCCTTCTGGAGTCTCCTGTTCCTTACTCTTGGAGGAACGGAGTGACTCTTTCCTGTGTCACTAGCTGCAGGGTTCTTTAGGGTGAATTTATTATTAGGTTCCTGTGTATGAACTCTCCTACAACTAAGGCTTGTTCATACTGGTAGTCAGTCAGGGCCTAGTTTCAGGGTTCCCTGCAGGAGGTGACCGTTTCTCTGGTTTTGTTCTTTTACCTTCCCTCGTACGCTTGGTGTGGCTATTCCCTCCACACCAGAGCGTAACATTATAAACTGTCAAAACAAAAATTTATGTCATTTTTGTGCTGACATGGATGTTATTGCTGCACTTGCTGAACGGCTGCAGGGACTCAGTTTGGAGGTGGCTGACATCTGCAACCAGATTCAGAGACCACAGGCTGGTGGTTCTGGGGGTGCTGAGTGTCAGGCCTGTTTGGAGCCTAAGGTCCCCCTCCAGGATAGATTTTCTGGGGAACGTGACAATTTTGTTCTATTTAGGGAGGCGTGCAAATTGTATTTCAGACTGCGTCCACATTCTTCTGGTAATGAGGAGCAGAAGGTTGGTGTGGTCATCTCGCTGCTTAAAGGAGATGCGCAGTCATGGGCCTTTTCTCTGCCGACCGGATCGCAGTCTCTCCGGTCAGTAGATGAATTTTTCAAGGCTTTAGGGATTATCTATGATGACCCGGATCGTATCTCCCTGGCTGAGACCCAGATACGTGACCTTTGTCAGGGTGAGCGTCCGGTTGAGATTTATTGCTCTGAGTTTCGGAGGTGGGTGACCAATACTGAATGGAACGATCCGGCTTTACGTAGCCAATTCTCTCAAGGTTTATCTGAAAGGCTGAAGGACGCTTTGGCCTTTCAGGAAACCTCAGTGTCTTAGGAAGCCGCTATGTCTCTTGCTGTGTGCATGGATAGGCGCCTGAGAGAGCAATCTAGGGGCCCCTGCTCTCAGGACGTACTATCACATAGTGTACTGTCTTCCTATGACACTTTGGGTGAATATTCCCCTAGGTTGATGTCAGGGGATGAACCTATGCAATTAGGGGGAGCCACTACTGTTTCCAGTCGTAAACATTTTGGTAATAAAAAGGTGTGTGTTTTTCCTGTGGTCAGAAAGGTCACGTTATCAATGTATGTCCATGCTTTCAATCTCTAAAAGAGAGAAAAGAAAAGGGGGCGTTGAATTCTCATCTCACTCTTGGTGGGGTGGGTAGGGAGAATGAAAATGTGCATTTGTCTTCATCCTGTAGTACCTGTTTTCTCCTGACTGCTGAGGTGGCGCTAGAGTCAATGGTTGTGAAAATTGAGGTGTTTATTGACAGCGGGGCAGGGGTGAACTTGATTGATGCTCAGTTTGTCCATATGCATGGATTGTCGCCGAGTTCTTTGGATAAGAGGATTTCTGTGTTTGCCATTGATTCTGCACCTCTATCTCAGAAGTGTTTGTCTCAGATGGTGCATGATATCAAATTAAGAGTGGGTGAATTTCATCAGGAGCTTATTTCATGTTTTGTGTTGGAAGGTCTTCCTGCTCCTGTGGTTCTGGGTTTACCGTGGTTAAGCAAACATAATCCGTCCATTGACTGGCATATTAGACAAATTGTGGATTGGGGCGATTATTGTGTTGACAATTGCCTTAATACATCTTTTTCTGCTTTAACCACTAAGACTCTTCCTTCTTTTATATCGGATTTCTCTGACGTATTTTCTGAAGGTGGATGTCAGGATTTACCCCCTCATCGGGAATACGATTGTCCTATTGATCATATCCCTGGAGCAAAATTGACCACATCTAGGCTGTATAACCTTTCTGGACCTGAGAGAACGACCATGAAGGAATATATTGCTGACAGTTTGGCTAAAGTACATATTAGGCCTTCCAAATCTCCTGTGGCAGCAGGGTTCTTTTTTGTTAAGAAAAAGGACGGAACCCTTAGGCCATGTCTGGATTTCCGTGAACTCAATAGGATTACTGTCCGTCATCCGTACCCCCTTCCTTTGATTCCTGACTTGTTTAACCAGATTGTGGATGCTAAGGTGTTCTCCAAGTTGGACTTAAGGGGGGCATATAATCTGGTCAGGATCAAAGAAGGGGATGAATGGAAGACGGCCTTTAACACTCCTGAGAGCCACTTTGAGAACCTGGTCATGCCTTTTGGGTTGACCAATGCTCCTGCTGTCTTCCAGCATTTTGTTAATGACATTTTTCATCGTCTTGTGGGGAGGTTTGTAGTCGTGTATTTGGATGACATACTAATCTATTCTCCAGATATTGTGACACATCAGGATCACGTGAGGCAGGTCTTGCAAATCTTAAGAGATAACAAGTTGTATGCAAAATTAGAGAAATGTGTTTTTGCTGTACATGAGGTGCAATTCTTAGGATACTTGCTTTCATCTTCAGGTTTTTGCATGGATCCAGAGAAAGTCTGTGCTGTTCTGAACTGGGACCGACCTGAAAATCTGAAGGCTCCTATGCAATTTTTGGGGTTCACCAACTATTACCAGAAATTTATTAAGAACTATTCGACAATAGTTAAACCCTTAACTGACATGACTAAGAAAGGGACGGATGTCTCAGTGTGGTCTGATGCAGCGTTGCAAGCCTTCTCCGCTGTTAAGGAGTGTTTTTCTTCTGCCCCTAAATTGGTGCAGCCAGATGTGTCACAACCTTTCATTGTGGAGGTTGACCTCACCTGGTAAATGGCGCCAATGTACTTTTTTTTTCGAAAAAACTCTCTACGGCGGAGAGAAATTATGATGTGGGTAACAGAGAGTTACTGGCCATTAAGTTGGCTTTTGAGGAATGGCATCATTGATTGGAAGGGGCAATTCACCCAATCACGGTATTCACTGATCACAAAAATCTGGCTTACCTGGAGTCGGCTAAACGACTTAATCCGAGGCAGGCCAGATGGTCTTTGTTCTTCACCAGATTCAATTTCATTCTCACATATCGTCCTGGGATTAAGAATGTGAAGGTGGATGCCTTGTCACGTAGTTTTCCCGGAGGTGGTGATTTTGAAGATCCGAGCTCTTTACTGTCTGAAGGAGTGGGACACCCTGGGAGTAAATCCACTGTCAACCTCATCTCTTGTAGATTCTGGTGGCCAGGACTGTGTAAGTGTGTTGAGGACTATGTGTCAGCCTGTAGAGTCTGTGCACGCACTAAGGTGACACATACTCGACCTTCTGGACTTCTACTTCTATTACCCATCCCGCCCAGACCATGGACTCACCTATCCATGGACTTCATCACTGATCTGCCTGAGTCGTCTGGTAAGACAGTTAATCTTGTGGTTGTAGATCGTTTTAGTAAAATGGCGCACTTTATTGCATTACCCGGACTCCCCAATGCTAAAACTCTTGCACAAGTGTTTGTTGACAACATTGTGAAACTTCATGGCATTCCCACTGACGTGGTCTCTGATCGTGGGACTCAGTTTGTGTCCAGATTCTGGAGGGCGTTCTGTACTCGGCTCGGGGTACAACTGTCTTTTTCCTCTGCCTTTCATCCCCAGACGAATGGACAGACTGAGAGTACCAATCAGAGTCTGGAGACTTACTTGAGATGTTTTGTCTCTGAGAACCAGGAGGAGTGGTCCTCGTTTTTGTCTCTGGCTGAGTTTGCCATAAATAATCGCAGACAGGACTCCACTGGTAAGTCACCGTCTTTTGGTGCATATGGCTTTCACCCGCAGTCTGGCACATTTTCTGGTTCTGATACTTCTGGTATTCCTGAGGAAGAACGTTTTTCGTCATCATTGTCTTCTATATGGCGAAGAATTCAAAATAACTTGATAAATATGGGTAACAAGTACAAACGTGTGGCTGACAGGAGACGTATGAATGGTCCGGACCTAAGTGTGGGTGATTCTGTGTGGCTGTCTACTAGGAACATTAAGTTGAAAGTTCCTTCTTGGAAGTTGGGTCCAAGATTTATTGGCCCATATAAGATCATGGCCATTATTAATCCTGTAGCATTTCGTCTTAAACTTCCTCAGGCCATGAAAATCCATAATGTGTTTCACAGATCTTTGTTGAAGAGATATGTTGAACCTCTGGAGCCATCTCCCTTGCCACCCGTGCCTGTCTTAGTGGATGGTAATTTGGAATTCCAGATTGTCAAGATCATTGATTCTCGAGTTCTCCGTGGGACCCTTCAATATCTTGTTTATTGGAAGGGTTATGGTCCTGAGGAGAGGTCATGGGTACCGGCATCTGACGTGAATGCCAGTCGTTTGGTGAAAGCCTTTCACAGGTGTCATCCTGATAAAGTTGGTCCTGGGTGCCCGGAGGTCACCCATAAAAGGGGGGGTAATGTCACGAGTGGGCTTGTGTCTGGTATCAGACGTTCTGCGCGGCTTTCAAAAGTGACATAATTTGACATGCTTTTCCCTTGGTTTGGTTGCTGTTTACCACACCCCTTCCCCTCAGCTGTTGCGGCTATGGTAATTATCTTTCTCCTATTTACCCCTTCCTCTCCCAGTATTCCTTGCGGTTTATACTTTCTGCCTACTTTGTAGTGTGTGGTGTGGATCTCGGCTTAGATCCGGTTGCTGCGATATCTACTTTAAGATAAGTGACATTTTCCCTTTTGTGGTTTTCCTTCTGGAGTCTCCTATTCGTCCTTACTCTTGGAGGAACGGAGTGACTCTTTCCTGTGTCACTGACTGCAGGGTTCTTTAGGGTGAATTTATTATTAGGTTCCTGTGTATGAACTCTCCTACAACTAAGGCTTGTTCATACTGGTAGTCAGTCAGGGCCTAGTTTCAGGGTTCCCTGCAGAAGGTGACCGTTTCCCTGGTTTTGGTCTTTTCCCTTCCTTCGTACGCTCGGTGTGGCTATTCCCTCCACACCAGAGCGTGACATTTTCAGGACCCTTCCCAGAGTCACAAACCACTGCTCAGCAGCAACCTAAGCAGTTGCTCTGTCCCGATGCCCAAAATTTAGAACTTTCGCAGTCTGTCCTCCAACCCCTCCTCCTCCTACTCTCAATTATCATCCATGAGCACGGCGCCTTCAGTCGGTAGCTCTAGGCGCAGCAGCACTGCCGTGGGTAAGCGCCAACAGGCGGTGCTGAAACTGCTGAGCTTAGGTGACAAGAGGCACACTGCCCAAGAGCTGTTACAGGGCATCACGGCGCAGACCGATCTTTGGCTTGCGCCGCTGAACCTCTAACCAGGCATGGTTGTGTGTGACAACGGGCGTAACCTGGTGGTGGCTCTGCAACTCGGCAGACTCACACATGTGCCATGCCTGGCCCACGTGTTCAATCTTGTGGTTCAGCGGTTCCTCAAGACCTACCCCAATTTGTCTGCAAGTCAACCACAGATGCTGCCACTCTCGGGGCAGTGCAACGGCGCTTACAACTGCCAGCTCACCGACTGTTGTGCGACGTGCCCACGCGATGGAATTCCACGTTACACATGTTAGCCAGGGTTTACCAGCAGCGCAGAGCGATTTTAGACTGCCAGATGACAACTTCCACGAGAACTGGTAGTCAGGTTAGTCAGGTGTTAAGCAACTTTGAGGAGTCAACACAGATGGTCAGCGGCGATGCCGCCATTATCAGCATCACCATCCTGCTGCTTTGTCTGCTGAAAAACTCACTGCTCAGCATGAAGTCAGAGGCTTTGCGCTTGTCACAGGAGATGGGGGAAGAAGATACGTTGCTTGATAGCCAGAGCACCCTCAGGTCTGTTTCTCAGCGCGTATTGGAGGAGGGGGAGGAAGAGGAGGAGGATGAGGATGTTGGCAAGACTGAAGAGGGTACCAATGCTCATTCCTTCTTATCTGTTGAGCGTGTATGGGCTGAAGAGGAGGAGCTGGAGGAGGAGGAAATGGAGAGTCAGCCTATTGAGGAGAGGGAATTCTTGCGTGTTGGGACTCTGGCGCACATGGCTGACTTCATGTTAGGCTGCCTTTCCCATGACCCTCGCATTAGAAGCATTTTTGCCAACACCGATTACTGGGTGTTCACCCTCCTGGACGCCCGGTACAAGCAGAACTTTTCCACTCTCATTCCTGTAGAGGAAAGGAGTATAAGAGTGAATCAATATCAACAGGCCCTAGTGCACAAGCTGAAACTATCCTTCCCATCTGACACCGCTAGCGGACGTAGTTCTGTGGGCCAACTAGCGGGGGAGAGGAGGCGAGTAGGCAGCTTGTCAAGCACTGGCAGGGGAACGCTCTCCAAGGCCTTTGCCAGTACGCCTTGGAGGTGCTGGCCTGCCCTGCCGCTAGCGTGTTGTCAGATCGGGTCTTCAGTGCAGCTGGTGGCGTCATCACTGATAAGCATACATGCCTGTCAACTGACAGCGCTGACATGCAGATGCTTATTAAAATGAATAAAGCCTAGATTTCACCGGAATTCAAATCTCCACCGGGGGAAAGCAGCTAAACATGAAGATTCTTTATGTATCCTCTCCTCTCCTCCTCCTCTTCGTACACAAACACTAAGCCAACAGGCAATTTTTCAGAGGGCCAACTGGCGCTCTTTACAAACAATGTTTACGGAGGGCCACCTACAGGCCCTCTCTCCAATCAATTTTTTAGGAGCGTCAACTACAGACACTCCAAAACAATTTTTCAGGAGGGTCAACTACAGACACTCCAAAACAATTTTTCAGGAGGGTCAACTACAGACACTCCAAAACAATTTTTCAGGAGGGTCAACTACAGACACTCAAAAACTATTTTTCTGGGGGGTCAACTTCAGACACTCCAAATTAAATTTTTGGGAGGCTCACCTACATCCATTTGACTGCAATCTCAGTCTGACCAAGGCATTGGTGTTGTCACCGCCAGGCTGTGTCAGGGTAAATTTTTGGGTGGTTCACCTGCTACCTCAGTCTAACTTGGTCACTCTGTTGTCACCGCCATGCTGTGTCAGGGTAAATTTGTGGGTGGTTCACCTGCTACCTCAGTCTAACTTGGTCACTCTGTTGTCACCGCCATGCTGTGTCAGGGTAAAATTTTATGTGCTTCACCTGCTTCCTCAGTCTAACTTGGTCACTCCGCTGTCACCGCCATGCTGTGTCAGGGTTACATTTTTGGGTGGTTCACCTGCTACCTCAGTCTAACTTGGTCACTCTGTTGTCACCGCCATGCTGTGTCAGGGTAAAATTTTATGTGCTTCACCTGCTACCTCAGTCTAACTTGGTCACTCTGGGTTCACCGCCATGCTGTGTCAGGGTAAATTTTGGGGTGGTTCACCTGCTACCTCAGTCTAACTTGGTCACTCTGTTGTCACCGCCATGCTGTGTCAGGGTACATTTTTGGGTGGTTCACCTGCTACCTCAGTCTAACTTGTTCACTTTTTTGTCACCGCCATGCTGTGTCAGGGTAAATTTTTGGGTGGCTCACCTGCTACCTCATCTAACTTGGTCACTTGTTGGTGTCACCACCATGCTGTGTCAGGCTTATGCCTGCGTCGTGGGGTGGGGCATAGAACAGCAGTGCCAGCATGGGCAGTGGTGTCACCCACAGGTGGTCATAGACCTTCGTTGCAACGAGTTGGGTGCTTTACTAACATGTGATGGGCATGTGCCTTGCCCATCTTGGTCTGGGTCAGCACAATTGTCTTGAGGGTCACCACCATGCTGTTGCCCAGAATTTGGCGTAATGGTACGATTAGGCAGCCTCAGAGGCATCCATGCATGCTGCCCCTGCTGTTTCCTGTCCATTTCCATGGTGTTCCCATCATTTTCTGAGGTTTCCAGGTTTTCACACAACCTTCCCTGTGCAGAGCTTTGGTCCCCTGCAAAAAATGCTCGAGTTTCCCATTGACTTCGATGGGGTTTGTTATTCGAAACGAGCACCTGAACATCAGGAAAAATTCGACTCGAATAACGAGCACCCGAGCATTTTAGTGCTCGTTCATCTCTAGTGCTGACCCAATGGGGCCATAAAAGATGCAGACAGCACACCGTGTCCTGTCCACATCCGCACTTCCGTTTCGCGGCCCCGCAAAAAATACAGCATGTCCTATTCTTGTCCGCAGACACGGACAAGAAAAGGCATTTATAGTTCCGGCCATGTGCGGTCCGCAAAACAGTTGAGGACATGTGAATGGACCCTTAGTATGGCCGCTTTCAGACGAGCGTTTATTTAGTCTGGATTTAACGGAATCTGCTGCTAATGTTAATGAATGGAGCTATTCACATGGGCGATTAATTTCTGTCAGTATTTAAAATCCGCAGCATGTCCGAGTTTTTTACGGATTTGTTTCCAAATACACACATTACAGTCTGTGCATAAATAATGAAGGAAGGAAGGAAGAAATATGCATGTAAATCTTGATGGTATATATAGCCAGAATACTGACAATAATAATACGTTCGTCTGAAAGCGGTCTATGTCTTTGGATTGTGGGAGGAAACCCACAAAAACACTGGAAGAACATACAAAGACCTTGGTTGGATTTAAACCTAGAACCCCAGTGTTGTAAGTGCTAACCACTGAGCCACCCTCATAGTTCTCATTCTTATGTGATATTTAGTCATTTTTTGCACCAATTTACTTTTACATACTCAACAAATGTTAACCGGGGGAAGGAGACACACGGGTGATATGGGTTTGATACTTTGACTCTCAGCTCCATTTATTTAGGAGGTTGGTCCTCCTGTCCAAAGTTTAAAACACCCTTCATACATCGACCTGGGCTTTAATAAATTGCAATAATAATCCGGTTCATGTAGTAGTCTGGGGGAGGGGCTTGGGTATCGACAATAAGGCCAGGCAGTATGCGTGTGTCACAATAGCTGCATACCTACTGCACCAACTAGGATTAGAGATAATCAGATATCTATAGAATATGGAATCTGGATGGTTACCCAGCAGGTCAGAGGTCTTTCTGTCAGGGGGGCGGAGTTTCACAGCCAAGTTGCATACACTCTGCTCTCTGAGCTCCGCTGCTGGCCTAACCTTCCCGGGCATTTCACCAGCTATTAAACCTCCTAATTATGGGCAAGACCACCAAAAACAGATCGAGGGACCTACAGGGACCATCAAAACTTGATTCCAGCCAAGGAGACATTGATCGCTTTATCAAAAGATCATCAGGCAAAGCGGCACAGGAGGCGTCCAAGATGGCGCCGACCAAGCAGAGAAGCGGGTAAGAGAGTATTGCTGACGACTCAGAACTAGAAGGCGGGAGTGAAACAGACGAGCGATCGACTGCCAAAGAAGACCAGAGGATATCGAAATCCTTTCTTAAAGACCTGCTGACGCAATCGCTTCAACCTCTGGTACGTGAACTTACAGATATTAAACAAGATCTAAAACACATGCATTCGCACCTAGAGAGTCTCAAAACTACACAAGTGAGCATCATAGATTTCGACACTGAGGTGTCCCATAACCTCGATAACTGCCAGGCCCATGTCAATTACTTGTACTCCTTAATGGAGGATCAGGAGAACCTGGGCAGGAGGAACAATCTTAGGCTTAAAGACATACCTGAGTCAGTACTCCCAGACAGGCTTTCTTCGGCCCTTACATCTATTTTCACAGACCTATTAGGACAAGACTCAAATAACTTTGAAATGGACCGTGTTCACAGGGCCCTACGCCCCTTACCAAAACAGCATGAAGCCCCCAGAGACATCATTTGTAGATTGGTTCACTTTCAAACAAAGGAAAAAATAATGGAGGCAGCCCGCTCCTCAACGCCTATTACTTATAGGGCTCCAGCAGACATCACAAAGGTATGTGAAGCATTGGAGATTGAAGCTTTAGATATTCCTGACTGGAACTTTGCGCAAAATATAGCGCCACTGCCAAAGCTCCCAGAGTGTGTACCCTGGACAGTAACATCAGCCAAGCAACAACGCCAGAGGTTTGCCACACGCAAGCTGACCCCAAGAAAACTTCAATCAACTCATGAAGATTCTCCTGATGATACTTGAACTTACCTTAGCCTACTGAAAATTGTGTACTTGGAGGTTTATATATATCCTTTTTCTAAGCAGGACCGGTGAGGCGGCTTAAGGCCATACAGATGGAAAGTTCAACCCCCCATCATCAACTGATGGGGTTTCAGTTGTTATTGCATGTTCTTCCCCCTTTTGACCTCCTGTCGAGTTAGACAGCCATCTGACCCAGCCTATGTGATTTACTGGAGAAGCCTATGGAATACTCTTTTCCAGAATGCTCTAGTTGCAAGTTGGTATGAAAATGTCATATATTGTTGGGATTTCATACTCATAAGTATATTATTGGCATTGTTCTCTTTTCTTATCTTTTTACAATGACTGCTACCACAATCTGTTCCTTTAACGTGAAAGGGATGAATTTGCCAGCAAAGAGGAGCCAAATATGTACATTCCTGCACAAAAGTAAGGTAGGCATTGCAGGAAAGGCATTTTAGGCATAAACACAAGTCTATCACACATGCTATATAACCAATGGTTCCAGAGCACATCCCCTAAATCAGCCTCCAAGGGGGTTAGTATAGGTATCCACGAATCGCTTCCCTTTGCTATGCACTCATCCCAAATTGATCCAGATGGGAGATATATCTTTCTCAAGAGTGAAATAGGCTCCCAAATGTTTACCTTGGGAAACATATATGCCCCTAACACACTACAAGTGGATTGGTTGCGAAAAATATTAATTCTATTCAGGGATTTTACTGAAGGATGTATTATTCTAGGAGGCGACTTTAGGCTACATTCACACGTCCGTATGTGTGCACATCCTGGAAAACGGTCAGTTTTTTGCGGATCCGTTGTTCCGCAAAAAGCTCCGTTTTTCCAGGACATCCGTTCCGTTTTTCCGTAAAAAACGGAAAGGATGTATCCATATGTCATCCGTTTTTTGCGGATCCGCAAAAAACGGAAGGATGAATAACATCTTTTTTTTTCACCCCTCCTGGAAAGGAATCCGTAAATACGGATGACATGCGGATGCCTTTCCGCATGTCTTCCGCATTTTTTGCGGATCCATAGACTTTCATTTTGCTATGGACCGCAATTTGTGAGAAAAGTAGGACAGGAGGATTTCTGTTTGCGGATCCGATGAAGATAGAAAATATTGTCCTTTCAGACCATGCTCCGGTCTTCTTGACCTTTCGTTTACAGGGTCTCCCTAAAACAACCTACAATTGGCGTTCAAATTGCACCCTGCTTGGGAATAACACCCATATGATAAAATTAGAGAAAACATTAACAGACTATTTCACACTTAAAGGGGTTGTCTCACCTCAGTAATCACCATGTAATCACTTCCCTGTAGTCCTAAGATGGTTTCTGTAATATGGATCCATTTTCCAATTTGCCTCTATCACCTTTTATTCCTCTTTATAGTACCCCTAATTTCATGCTCGTTTCTAGGGGTTACGGCCACCACTGTAATGTTATCAGCGGTGGCCGCGCAGGCGCAAAGAAACCCTATCGGCCGGCTGCTCTGGTGGCCGAGTTTCACGGGAGCGCGCACATATTATTGTGAATGTGCAGTCACTCCCGGCCCGGCCACCTTGTCTGAGCTTTACTATTAGCTCATAGGATTTACAATGCGCGCACGCACGGAGAAGAAAAGGGGTGGGGTTGCATCCTCCCTGCCCTGCTGTGTCTTCAGCTCCGCCCCCAGCAAGAAGGGAACCGAGGCCCCAGGAGCCGCGTGGTAGACTGTGAATCAGGAGGTGAGACAACCCCTTTAATGACACACCTGATATTACCAGAGGACTTCTATGGGAAGCTATTTGCCAAGCTACTGGCCAATAGGCTCAAACCCCTACTCCCTGCCTTAATCTCCCCCGAACAAGTTGGATTTGGCTCAGGAAGGGAAGGCAAAATGAATACCACCCCCCTCCTTCATTTAATACAATTTGCAAAGAAATCCTCAACGCCCCTAGTCTTACTTAGTACAGCCGTGGAAAAGGCCTTTGATAGGGTCGACTGGCTCTTCATCCGGGGCGGATTGGCCATAGACCTTACAGGGAAATTTCACAGTGGGCCAATGCCCAAGGGGCCGCCTGGGCCCTCCTCATGACCGGCCAGTGGAAGTTTTTGGGGAAGTATTTTGTGATGGACTGTGGTATTTGGCTCTGCTGGGGTGGTATAATGTGCCACAATATGGTATTGCTGGCACTGCCTTCCATCAGTTTGGACCCAACAACAAAATGGGGCCACTTTTAGTATTTTTTCAGGGCCCCTTTAAGGTCCCAGTCCACCCCTGCTCTTCATGAATAAGGCCCTCCTGCGATTTGGTATACCCACATGTTTTATTACTGTGGTTATGGCAATGTATAATTCCCCTTCTGCGCAACTGTGGGTCAATAGCACATTATCCCCAGCCTTTCATATAAGCAATGGCGCTAGACAGGGCTGTCCTCTTTCCCCTTTATTATTTGTTTTAACGTTAGAACCTGTCTTACAAGCCATTCGTCAAGACGACAGAATAAAAGGAATTACACTAGGGAAAACACACCATCAACTTGCTGCATTTGCAGATGATGTTCTCCTGTTCCTAACTAACCCTTCTGAGGCCTTCCCCGCTATAATGTCCATATTAGATTACTTTGGTTCATTTTCCAATTTCAAAATAAACTTTAGCAAATCCCAAGTACTGAACATTTCCCTCCCTAAAAATGTAGCGCTAAGACTTCAAAAATCCACCCCCTTCCAGTGGACAGCTGACTCCATAAAATTCCTAGCTGTTAATATAACCCCGGAAATCTCTGCGCTTTACAAAGCCAATTACCAGTATCTCCCTAGCCTGACTGAGTCCATTCTGAACTCTTGGGACATCCCATATGTCTCTTGGTTTGGGCATAGAGCATTGGTCAAGACTGTGGTTCTCCCTCAAGTACTGTATACCATGCAAGTTCTACCGATCCCAGTCCCAAAGACGTTCTTTCTAAAACTGGAGAAGATCATATCCTTCCTCTGGAAGAAGCTCATACCTCGACTGACAAATAAGTTTTTAATACAGCATGTGAAAAATAGGGGAGTGGGACTACCTGATTTCAAAACATATTATTTTGCCATACAAGGGACTAGATGTCGGGACTGGCTTCGAGCTTCAAATGATAGATTAGATATTCAGACCGAAAATGTTATGAGCCCTATTCCTTTAAGAACAGTACTGGTAAACCTAAATAAAACCTCACATGTCACAGACAAAATGTACAATATCCTCAATAAACATACCCTACGTCACTGGTATGAACTAGGTCTTAGTAATACTCTGACTCCTGCCAATGTGAACCTCACGACGGTAACTGATGCTCTTCTAGACGCTACACAGACCTTTAGAGTTACCCTTCCTACCGCAGCGTACGACATACAAATTCCTATAATTGATCTGTGTCCCAATGAGACAACTCCTACCGTCTTAGAACTCGAGTCACACCCTCGCCTGAGGGGGCTTTCCCCTTTTCATATCCAACATCTCAATTATTATGTTAGACAATAAAATACATAAAGAGGCCGCACTACTCCTATCGCCAGAGAGGTAAAAAAATCAGTCCTCCTTTTCCAAGTCAGAAACGCTTGATGTAGTCACACATCGGTACTGGGGTAGATCTTCTCACTATGCCCCTATTGTATAATAAAAGGGCACCAATAGTGAAGCACCGCAAGTCTAAGTGTTATTTTTATAATGTATTATACTCACAAGCATAAAAAAGTCATAGACGCATCATAAAATAGCATGTCTTGCTTCCTCATAGCCTGACTCGGGTTTCGCTGCCGCTTCGTCAGGAGCCCCTGAGTACTTCTCCGCGTACTCATTCACCTATGTTTATCCCCACCCTACTTTACTAATATATGTAAACAATGAGATATATGGAAAATTTAGGCAGGGTAACCTTTAATGTACATGGGACATGTTTGATCTACTTTATTTGTAATCATATACTGTGGGTCGAAAGACCTTTGTTTGTACCATTGTACACTTGCTTGAAAATAAATAAAATATGTTATAAAAAAAAGAGGTCTTTCTGTCAGCCTTTCTACCAACATCCCCCTGCTACCACTGCAGCAATTTTACACTCCTTAAAGTAAGGCAGATCCATATCCCCTTGATCATCTGTTCCCTGCAGCCTCTACAGTATCCCAGAATAGGGTACTTGCAAAATTGTTTATTGGTATTTAACCTTATTTAGTTTTATGTGATGTTATGATGTGTTGTATTGTACCCATATAGTTTTGTATAGATCAGTCAGGGTTAACAAGGGTTTGCCCTTGTAGGAGGCTAGGAGATGGACTTAGGTCTGCCCCTAGTTCATTCTAGTGTTAGCTGAAAAAGAAAGCAGCTAAATGTGCTCACTCCTCAGAAGAAAAGTCCTAAATCCCAGATAATCACTATCTCTGTGATATTTGCATCAAGAAAGCCATCTCTACTCTACAGTACTCCAGAGACAAAAAGGAAGAACTAGAAGGTCCAGAATATGCAAGGTCGAACACTGAAGTCAGTCAGTAAGGTATTCGCTGTTTAAAGGGAACCTGTCATCAACTTTATGCTGACCATACTGAGGGCAGCATCAAATAGTGACAGAAATGCTGATTTCAGCGGTGTGTCTCTCTTGAGCTAAAAGTAAGTGGTTGCCGAGAACCAACATCACAAACATTGCAGCTCAGGCCATGAAAAGAGTCAAATCTACCTGAGAAGAGTCATGGTTATTCCTAATCTCCTGCTCTTGGTTGGGACCATCCGCTGATGATTGGCAGCTCACTCCTAGAGAGAAAGGGAGAAAACTAGGCAGAAGCCTGTCAGTCATCAGCAGGTGTGAAGGGAGAGCAGGAATTCATGAATAACCAGGACTCTTTTCCAGGCCCAGTCTGCAATGTTTGTGAGGTTGGTTCTCGGCAACCACTTACTTTTAACTTATAAATGACAGACCTCTGAAATTAACTCACCTGTCTCTAGTTTATTCTGCTGTTAGTATGGGCAGCATAAAGGTGATGACAGGTTCCCTTTAAGGCTGATAGAGACTTTACTGCAGTGAGGGGGACATTGCTAATACACCCTTCACACCCCAAATGGTCCTGGCCGGCCATATCTTAATCATGTACTCCTCAGCTGGGAATTACAGACAAGCTTTGAAAGAACTTTATTCCCAGCCTTAGATTCTGCACATAGAGAGGAGAAGTATTACAAACCCCATCATTGCTCATATCCACACATTGCTATCTGGGAATATTTGCACTGTGAATTGTTTTGAAACTGTTGGATGTACTACAACTCCCATTCTGTGTGTTAGTAAAGAGATACTTGTTTATTTTCTACAACTGGTCAGGTTATTGACTGCAGCACCATTCACCAGCCACATCTCCTGCCCTGCACCCCTACATAACACCAAGGGCACCCCATCAGGCAGGAGTCCCACCATCAGGGTGTGCCCTGAAGGAAGAAAGGGTGCGTTCTCTTATCACTGTCCGGCCCAAGGAAAGCATCGGTGTGAGGGCTGCCACTGTGATTTATGTGAATAAAAGTTGCAGCCAGAGCCACTACCACTCCCATCCTCCGCTCCTCCTGGGCTGAGGCACCTCCATGCACTGGAACTTGCACTTGGAATGGAACAGGAAGCACAGCTCTGTTCAAAGAGTAGCCTTACCAGGTTACTACAGCTCAGCTGCTAGTCAGTTCAGGGGGAGCTGAGTTGCAGTAACCCAGCATGGCCACTACACTGTGAATGGAGCTGTGAGGGAACAGCTGATCCATGGGGCCCTCACCGATCAGAGATTAATGGCCTATCCTGAGGATAGATCATCAGTATCAGGAGCCTTGAAACCCTCTTCAAGAGGCAACCTTTTCTGGAGTGTCTGCTTTGTGAAAATTCGACAAAATGTCACTTCAATTTTAACCCTTTGGATACCAGAGGTCTTTTCGGTTTTGCGTTTTCATTTTTCTCCCCTATTTTCCATGAGCCATATCTTTTTTATATTTTTGTTCACATAGCTGTATGAGGGCTTATTTTTTGCAGGACAAGTTGTACTTTCGAATGCCACTATTAATTACATAAAATGTAGTGGCAAGCGGTAAAAAAAATTCCAGATAGGGGGGAATTGGAAAAAAAACGCAATTCCTCCACCGTTTTACGGGTTTTGTTCCTATGGTGATCCATTTGCGGCATAGCTGACCCATGCCATTCATTCTCTGGGTCAGTACGATTACAACGGTTTGTTATGTTTAAATAGTGTAAAAAATAAATTTCAACTTTGAAAAAAAAATTTTTTTTTCTTACATCGTCATATTCTGCCCCCCATAACTTTTTTATAGTTACATCCACTGAGGCTTATTTTTTGCAGGACAATCCATAGTTTTTATTGATACAATTTTGAAGTTTGTGTGACTTTTTGATCACATTTTATTACATTTTTTGGGGGTAAGAGAAGTAATGAAAAAATGGTAAATCGGCCATTTTGACCCTTTTTTCCATTACGCAATTCGCCATATTGGAATTTTTTTTTAAAAAGTATGTTCGTTTTCGGTCGCTGTGATACCCATGATGTTTATATTTATTGTTATTTAGGTATTTATTTTTTAATTATACAGAAAGGGGCTGATTTAAACTTTTAGATTTTTAAAAAATATTTTTTAACATTTTTTAAAATGTTTTGTGATTATTTTAAGGCTCATATATGATCATATAGATAATGTTTTTGAATTTTTCATTTTCAGCTATCAGGGATTTTTAAAACTCCATTTTAAAGTGAACCTGTCATCACTTTTATGCTGCCCATACTAATGCCAGAATAAAGTAGAGAAAGGCGAGTTGATTTCAGAGGTCTGTCCTTTAAAAGTTAAAAGTAAGTGGTTGCCGAGAAATAATATCACAAACATTGCATCCCAGGCCTGAAAAAGAGTCCTGGCCATCTGAGAAGAGTCCTGGTTATTCATGAATTCCTGCTCTCCCTGCCCACCTGCTGATGACTGACAGGCTTCTAACTAGTTTTCTCCCTTTCTCTCTAGGAGAGAACTGCCAATCATCAGCAGAAGGGCGGGGAGAGTAGGAGATTAGGAATAACCATGACTCTTCTCAGGTAGATTTGACTCTTTTCAAGGCCTGGGCTACAATGATTATGATGCTGGTTCTTGGCAACCAATTACTTTTAGCTCATGAGTGACACACCGCTGAAATCAGCATTTCTGTCCCTATTTTATGCTGCCCTCAGTGAGGTCAACATAAAGTTGATGACAGGTTCCCTTTAAGTGGATTTTGCTCATTTCTTATCCTGGCCTGCCATCTAGTGGCCAAAATAAGAATTGCAGATTGAAAGCTGTAAACCTCGTCAGCGAGGTTTACAACTTTCAGATTGAGTGCAGATGCCCCGATTGGCCAGACGGGACATCTGTAGAACACCCAGAAGCGCGCACTTCCAGGTTTTAGCACTATAAAATGCTGTGAGCTCACGTGATCACGGCATCTAATGCCTTTAGTTAGCGATCGCCGATGGCGGTAAGTAGCGGCAGGTATCTGCTATTTAAAACAGCAGAGACTTGCCGGCCATCACACTCGCCGCACATGCGAGCGGGCGTCATGTTTCTACATCGCTCCAGCTCCGACATATACGGCGCTGGTAGCAAAAGGGTTAATCAGTCTAAAGTCTTATCATATTTATTAGGGCTCATGCACAAGAACGTATTTTCTTTCTGTGTCTGTTCCTGGTTTTTTTGTGGACCGTATGCAGAAGTATTTATTTCAATGAGTTTGCAAAAAAAAAACTGTTATGTCCTGTTTCCGTATGTCTGTTCTGCAAAAAATAGAAAATGCCCTATTATTGTCCGCTTTACGGACAAGGATAGGACTGTTCTATTAGGGGCCAGCTGTTTCGTTCCACAAAATACGGAATGCACAGTTCTTCTTTAACGCCCATAAGAGGGACGCCATTCTATAGACTGGGCATTAAAAATGCTCACATTGACTTCTATCAAAACAGTAAAGAATAAAACATGTCCTGTTTTTTGATGACTAGTATAACCTGTCAAAAAACCGACATGTGAATAGACCCATAGACTGCCATTGTTCTGAAAACGGTTATCACACGGCCATTCTTCACATCTTTCAATGTGAATAAGGCTTTGAGGTATTTACGTACTCTGGCAGAATTGCTTTACCAGTTGAGGTTTACTTTTTCTCCTTTTAACCCCCTGTGAAAATGAAAAATTTGAGGCTAAAGCAACATACTATAGGAAAAATGTAATTTTTCATCTTCACGGTCCAATGTCTATAATGGCTATGGAACACCTGTGAGGTCAAAACCATCACTACATCCCTAGCTGAATTCCTTGGGGAAGGGGGGTGTAGTTTCCAAAGTGGCGTTATTACTTGTGGTTTTAACTGTACTGTTGCCTCAAGATTGCGCCCGAGCCCATTCGAGCAAAATCTGCTAATCACTGACTGTGTTATGTAAACAGAAGACAGGGGGACATTGTTAACCCTTACACTCCCAGCGCCGCGATACGGGCACATGGCGCCCGCTCGCAAGCGCGGCGGGCGTCATGGCCGGCAAGTCTCTGCTGTTTTTAACAGCAGAGACTTGCCGCTACTTACCTGATCGGCGGCGTCTTGCTGGGCCTTTAGATGCCGTGATCACACGTGATCACGGCATCTAGTTGCGTCTGAACCCGGAAGCGTACGCTTCCGGGTGGTGTACAGACACCCCGAGTGGCCAATCGGGGTGTCTGTACACCTTATGAAAACTGTAATCCTCGCTGGTGAGGATTACAGTTTTCAAAGTGCAATTCTTATTCTGGCCACTAGATGGCAGGCCAGGATAAGAAATTAGCAATTCTTGGATTTATCTCAGTCTAGTAAATTCCTGATTGATCATAAAGAAAAAAAAACACAATATATGAGCTTATATTTGAGCTTTAAAATAGTCAAAAAAAATTAAAAAAATGTTAAAAAATATATAAAAAATAAAAAATATATAAAAGTTCAAATCACCCCCCTTTCCATATAATTAAAAAATAAATACCTAAATAACAATAAATAAAGACATCATGGGTATCACCGAGACCGAAAACGCCCGTACTTTTAAAATATTTAAAAAAAATTCCAATACAGCGAATTGTGTGGCGGAAAAAAGCGTCCAAATGGCGATTCGCTGTTTTTTGTCGCTTTTTTTTTCTAAAAAAAATTAAATGAAAAGTGATCAAAAAGTCATACACACCCCAGAATGGTATCAATAAAAACTTCAGATCGCCCCACAAAAAATGAGCCCCCATACAGCTCCGTACACATAAATACCAAAAAGTTATAGGGGGTCAAGATATGACAAGGAAAAAAAAAAAGGGCAACTTTCTAATTATTTTATCACTATCAAAACGCAGGAAAAACTATACATATTAGGTATTGCCGGATTCGTACTGACCAGTAGAATGAAAGTAACTGTCAGTTTTAATGCACATCGAACGCTGTAAATAAGAAACCCGTAGAACTATAGCGGAATAACGTTTTTTTTTGCAATTTCACCCGATTTGGAATTTTTTTCCCGCTCCCCACCACACCATATCAAATATTAAATTTTGGAAAGTACAACTTGTCCCGCAAAAAAGAAACCCTCATACAGCTATGTGAACAGAAAAATAAAACAGTTATGGCTGTTTGAAGTCAGGGAGCGCAAAACGAAAATGCATAACCGAAAAAACCTCCGGGAGTGAAAGGGTTAAGGCTCAAAATGGGCCACTTTAGAACAAATTTTCTAATAGAAATGTACGGTTTCGGTAATTAAAGTATATTACAAAAATGGTCAGTATCACTGCACTTATACATTACAAAAATTAAAAAAAGAATGACAGTTACACTTTAAATAAAAGCTCTCCAACGTTATATCCCCAAAAAGTGACATCAAAATGTCTTTGGCTGGAAGGGCTCAATGAGGATTTATAGTTGTTTCATTGTAGTTACATCTGAAAAATGTATTAAAAAATAGAAAAAAAGTTCAAATGTGCACATAACCCAAAAAAGCACACCTTCCAGCTTTTGCACACGGGAACGCGGTTCACGAACAGAGCAATGTCGGGAAATGTAGTTTCTCAAGGACTGTGGTTACTACAACTCCCAGGAACCAACGCTTCTCCTCTTCGTCACGTGACGGAAGCGCGCAGTCACGTCATGACGTTTAGAACGTGTGCTACGTCGTCGTCCTCCTGGGCAGCCGCTGGGCAAAGTGGAGGAAGAGAAGTGCTCTTATTTCCTCCTTGTGTGTGCCGGGACCTTGCCGCGCATGCTGCAGCCTGATGGGCGCTGCACACCCGCACCCGGGCGCACGCTGACCTGCAGTCCGTCCCATGCAGGTGCATTGTGGGTAAGGTGTTTTTTTTTTTTTGCTTTAAGGGGGAGAAAGAGTGCTGAGCTGGCAGATCGGTGCAGGGGGTAGGTCCTGTAACAGCCCCCCCCCACTCCATAACCATCATCATCTGTTCCTGGGAAAGCTGGGTGACATTGGCATTGCAGCAGAGCTGGGCAGGGCTGTGGGAAAGCTGGGTGGCAGCTGTAATATTGCTATATGGATGCCTTATGTATCAGTCACTGAGGATGCTGACATTCTGCACTGTTCAAATCACTGTTATTGCTTGCTGGGATCTGTAGTCTCACGACATGACGGTGACCCAGCGAGGAGCTAGGTCATATAGTCTAGGCTGCCATCTGATGGGTTGCTGTAGGCAACATTTTTTCCTTTTTTTTTTTTTATTTAAAGGATTGAGATGTTTTTGGGAGATCAGTGAACCGCTGCCCCGTCCCCCGAATATTTTTTGTTTTGTTTTTTAGCTTTTTTTTTTTTTATTTTAGCTCCATTTTAATTAGTTTATTTTATTAAAATTTTTATTTATTTTTTATTTTTATCTTTATGTATTATTATTATTATTATTTTATTAATAATTTATTTTTTTTACTAGCGTACTTCCCTCTGGTGAGGATAACGTGCTGTGTCTTCAATGCATTCCTATAGTGATTTAAAGGGGTTGTCTGTATTGGAGTGACGCTGGCTGGTATTGGTGCTAATATCAGTATATGATAGCGGAAGGATGCAGGTCGCTGGATCACTACAGGGGGTGATCTGCTTCTCCTAGGTCACAGCTCTGCTCCTGCTTTAGGCCCCACCCCACCCCCTCTGTGTGCCCTGAGCTGCTCCTTGTCTGCTTTATCCGCCCTCAGACTTCCACCAATCCCAAATAAATTTGTCCTATCCCAGGAATCTCCTAACTACGAGTTCCATCATCCTTGAACATGTCTACAGCAATCAGGGCATGCTAGGAGTTGTAGTTTTGGAGGGCCACAGGTTGGGCACCCCTGTTACTATCCCACGGCTGTGCCCGAAATGTAATAAGGACATCCTAGGCCAGGGATGCCCAACCTGCGCTCCTCCAGCTGTTGCAAAACTACAATTTCCAGCGTGCCTGCACAGGGCATCCTGGGAGTTGTAGTTTTGCAACAGCTGGAGGGCCGCAGGTTGTGCATCCCTGGCCTAGGGTTTGTCCACATGATGGAGTTTTCACCCAGGTTTGGAAACCAGTCCACGCTGAAATTCGCCTTTTGTTTTGGCGGCAGCACTGTACTGTAGTATCTGAATGACCCGCTTTCTTCTGCCCCCAGTGACTGCAGAGCTGCGGTGCCTGTGATCTGCTCATCACCGTGAATGAAGCTTCGAGGAGCCGCCGCTCAGAGGTGGGTGTCACCGGTCACATGACCCGGGTGCACGGTTGAAAGAACGCGCCTCGACCATAGGAGAAGGGAACAGGACGTGTATTGTTTAGTCTCCGGGCTCTACGTGTGATGTCAGTCTGAGGGCCGCAGGGCGTCCTGTGTGCGGGGGTTACATGGACAATGCTGTGTATTGACCCTTTGATGCTCAGAAATATTCCATTAACGTGATCTGGTTCCCCGGAAACTACATTTGCTTTTGTTTTCTAAGGGCTCATGCACACAAGCGTATTTTCTTTCCATGTCCGTTCCGTTTTTTTTTGCAGACCGTATGTGGAACCATTCTTTTCAATGGATCCGCAAAAAAAAACGGACGTTACTCCGTGTGCATTCCGTTTCCGTATGACCGTTCTGCAAAGCAATAGAACATGTCCTATTATTGTCTGCATTACGGACAAGGACAGGACTGTTCTATTAGGGGCCAGCTGTTCCGTTCTGCAAAATACGGAATGCACACGGACGACATCCATGTTTTTTGCGGATCGCAAAATATATACGGTCGTGTGCATGAGGCCTAATGGAGATATAAGGTTTCCGCTGTGTGAATGTCTTATGATGTCATCAGAGAGATACAATCAGGGCCGTGCTCTTTGCTTTGAGATCTAAGGCTGTCTGCACATGAATTCGCGCCATTTATTGTGGTTTTATGTCCTGTGTGTCCTCAGCTCTTAGGTCAGTGGATCTGAAGCGAAGTTTGGGGTTCAATGCTCATAGACTGCTGCAGGTGGGCGGCGTCATTTGGTTTCACCCTTAGGGCTCTGTTACATGAGCGTAAGGCCCCATTCACACGTCCGCAAATGGTGTCCGCGTCCGTTCCGCAATTTTGTGGAACGGGTGCGGACCCATTCACTTTCAGTGGGGCCGCAAAAGATGCAGACGGCACACAGTGTGCCATCCGCACTTCCGTTCCGCGGCTCCCGAAAAAAATAGAATATGTCCTATTCTTGTCTGAATCCACGGACAAGAAAAGGCATTTCTATTATGCGCGGTCTGCAAATTGCAGAACGCACATGGCCGGAGTCTGTGTTTTGCGGACACTCGGACTACTAAGGCTCCTTTCACACTTGCGTTGTTAATTCCGGTATTGAGATCCGGCAGAGATCCAGATCTATGGATAAGGCCTCTCGCACACGAACGTTGTGTTTTGTG
Organism: Rhinella marina; assembly: GCA_900303285.1. Lineage (NCBI taxonomy): Eukaryota > Metazoa > Chordata > Amphibia > Anura > Bufonidae > Rhinella > Rhinella marina. The sequence goes on along the minus strand of ONZH01013021.1, from coordinate 228,744 downwards.
GTCCGCAAATTGCGGATGCCGTCCGTATGGCATCCGTTTTTTTTTGCGGATCCATTGTAACAATGCCTATCCTTGTCCGTTTTGCGGACAGAATAGGACAGGTTCTGTTTTTTTTGCGGGGCTACGGAACGGACATACGGATGCGGACAGCACACTGTATGCTCTCAGTATTTTTTGCGGACCCATAGAAATGAATGGGTCCGCATTTTTCATGTGATCGGAGCCCGTAAAAAACACTGTCATGTGAAAGAAGCCTAAGATAGATGATGGGCTTTATGTACCGCTCTGAGGTTTAGGATCTGATTTAAACCTTTGTGTATTTGCCTTGTAGGTAAAGAGCTGTCAGGATGGCGGTTACACAGTTCCGCCTCTTTAAGATCTGCACTTGCCTGGCCTCCATCCTCGCCTTCTTCAAGAGGTTAATATGCAGGTACGGCCGATGAGCTCTTCTGAACATTTATCTCTGTTACTTTCACCCAGATTTACTAATGTCTCTGTGCCTAGAATCTGGCCACAAGGTGGCACTATTTGGTGCATTTAGGGGTTCTCCCTTTTTTCAGACTTACGTGGCGGAGGTGTGGCTTATCGGGGGGGGGGAGCGTGGCCTCAGGTGCCTAGATTAGCGGCAAACGCATGCCACAATTCTGGTGCAAAGTAAACCAACCAATATATAGAGAGTTTGTCCCTGCACCACATTTACCAGCCTGAGCCCCGTGATAAATCTGGGGCCGGTCTAGATATTTAAAGTTATCATTTACTGATGAATAATGGGTGGGGGGAATCTATGATGGGATTTATACCATAGAAACATTGCAAAATATGGGTCACGCCATGTCCCTGCTATATTTAGTGACGTTTCATACTTTTTAAAACTGAGGTGAAAAGTATGTGGGGTTTAGCAGGAGGTGTGGGGGCTTATAGCTATTCATCACCTCAGAGAGGGGAACAAATGTTCATAGGAGGCCTAGATTTCAAGTCCTGACACAAGACCATCCAGAGAGACCCAAATTTATTGAGGCGTCTCTATATAAGTCCTCTTGCACACATCCGTGGCCGTATTGCGGTCCACTGACCACGGATCTGCAAAATATGGACACCTTCCGTGTACAATTTGTGTTTTTCTCACTCCCATCGCTAAAAATGACTATTCTCATCCACAATACGGACAAAAATAGAACTTTGTGTACCTGAGGAATTGAATGGGTCCACGTGCAATGTGCAAAAACTGCGAATTGGACACGGATACAGAATACAGGGGTGTGCCTTGTACAAATTTTAACTAACGGCTGTTGAAAACGGGTACACTAGTGCAATATGGTGTTTTAGGGGTTAAAAAAACGCTCTCCTGATTCTGAAGGACCTGCGCTCAAATGTGATGACGTCACCAAGCTGGGAACGCGTGGTGACGTCATCACGCTTGAGTGCTGGTCTTTCACAATCGAGAGGGGAGAGACTGCCTCTGCGTGTGCAAGTGGGTGATGTGAGTGATTTATATATATTTTTCCACAGAGGACCACCATGGGGGACATTGGGGGCCACTATGGGGCATGTTATGGGACATTATTACTGCTGGGGCGCCATTATGGGGGATATTATGTACACTGCAGGGATTGGGATTTTATTCTGAAAAAGCCAATAAAATTCATCCATTTTTAATGGTCATGAAAAACGGACAGGAAATGGATGCACAAAAAATGGTTGAAAAATGTCCATGAAAAACTGACAGTGTATCAGCCATGTGCTGGCATTAGAAAGTAGTCTTAAAGAGGACCTTTCACCGCTCCTGACATGTCTGTTTTATTAGCTTCATACATTCTCCATGTAATAACAATTCTGGAGCATCTATTCTTATGTCTCTATGTTGTGCCATTCCTTTATTATTTCTACTAGAAGTTATGAATGAATTACTAGCAGTCTGCAGTAAGGGTACAGAGGGGAGGTAACCAGTTGGGGAGGTGTTCCCGCACAGTCTGAACATGGCAGCACTGATTGGATAGAGTCAGTCTGTGCAGGTACACACCCCCAACTTGTTACCTCCCCTCTGTTCCTTTACTGAGGGCAAATAGCAATTCATTCATAACTTCTAGTAGAAATAATAAAGGAATGGCACACCATAGAGCCATAACAATAGATGCTCCAGAATTGTTATTACATGGAGAATGTATGAAGCTAATAAAACAGACATGTCAGGAGCGGTGAAAGGTCCTCTTTAAAGTGTAACTGTCATTCATTTTTTTTATTTGTGTAATGTCTAAGGCAGTGATACTGACCATTTTTGTAATATACTTTAATAACTGAAATCATACATTTCTACTAGAAAAATAGCTCTAAAGTGGCCCATTTTGAGCCTTAGCAACGCTCCTCTGTCTTCTGTTTACATAACAGTGGAGACTTGCTAACACTGACTGTGTTATGTAAACAGAAGACAGAGGAGCGTTGCTAAGGCTCAAAATGGGTCACTTTACAGCTATTTTTCTAGTAGAAATGTATAATTTCAGTAATTCAAGTATATTACAAAAATGGTCGGTATCATTGCCCCTATACATTACACAAATAAAAAAAAAAAAAGAATGACAGTTACTCTTTAAAGTTACGTTCTGTGAAAGTATGACTTTTTTGGTTTATTTTTAACATAGTGTGTGGACACGGATATTAAACGTTTCTGTAATATAGTTTTATTAGGGAAAGATGTTTCTTTGTTCTAGAAAGAGTCTTCTTAGAAAGCTGTGAGTGTTACTCAGGAGAGTCTGTCTTCAGTGTTGTACTGAGCGCAGAAGACGCCTGTGTGTAACGTGCGGATCCTTGCAGACGCCTGTGTGTAACGTGCGGATCCTTGCAGGCGCCTGTGTGTAACGTGCGGATCCTTGCAGACGCCTGTGTGTAACGTGCGGATCCTTGCAGGCGCCTGTGTGTAACGTGCGGATCCTTGCAGGCGCCCTGTGTGTAACGTGCGGATCCTTGCAGGCGCCCTGTGTGTAACGTGCGGATCCTTGCAGGCGCCCTGTGTGTAACGTGCGGATCCTTGCAGGCGCCCTGTGTGTAACGTGCGGATCCTTGCAGGCGCCCTGTGTGTAACGTGCGGATCCTTGCAGGCGCCCTGTGTGTAACGTGCGGATCCTTGCAGGCGCCTGTGTGTAACGTGCGGATCCTTGCAGGCGCCTGTGTGTAACGTGCGGATCCTTGCAGGCGCCTGTGTGTAACGTGCGGATCCTGCAGGCGCCTGTGTGTAACGTGCGGATCCTTGCAGGCGCCTGTGTGTAACGTGGCGGATCCTTGCAGGCGCCTGTGTGTAACGTGCGGATCCTTGCAGGCGCCTGTGTGTAACGTGCGGATCCTTGCAGGCGCCTGTGTGTAACGTGCGGATCCTTGCAGGCGCCTGTGTGTAACGTGCGGATCCTTGCAGGCGCCTGTGTGTAACGTGCGGATCCTTGCAGGCGCCTGTGTGTAACGTGCGGATCCTTGCAGGCGCCTGTGTGTAACGTGCGGATCCTTGCAGGCGCCTGTGTGTAACGTGCGGATCCTTGCAGGCGCCTGTGTGTAACGTGCGGATCCTTGCAGGCGCCTGTGTGTAACGTGCGGATCCTTGCAGGCGCCTGTGTGTAACGTGCGGATCCTTGCAGGCGCCTGTGTGTAACGTGCGGATCCTTGCAGGCGCCTGTGTGTAACGTGCGGATCCTTGCAGGCGCCTGTGTGTAACGTGCGGATCCTTGCAGGCGCCTGTGTGTAACGTGCGGATCCTTGCAGGCGCCTGTGTGTAACGTGCGGATCCTTGCAGGCGCCTGTGTGTAACGTGCGGATCCTTGCAGGCGCCTGTGTGTAACGTGCGGATCCTTGCAGGCGCCTGTGTGTAACGTGCGGATCCTTGCAGGCGCCTGTGTGTAACGTGCGGATCCTTGCAGGCGCCTGTGTGTAACGTGCGGATCCTTGCAGGCGCCTGTGTGTAACGTGCGGATCCTTCCAGATGCCCCTTGTCACTGTCCCCTCCACAGCAAGAGATGCCTTTCTGTATCTGCTCTCCGCTCTGGCCAAAAGATGAAGATCCTGAAGATACCCCCCTCCCCCACTATTGTTCTTAAAGAAGAACTCCCGCAAACATTTTTATTCTCTGACCTGTTAGAAAGGTGCATGATATAATCTGTAGTGATTGTCATTTTCTTATCAGAGGCTGAAATTGAGAGTTTCCACTCTCTTCTTATTGTAGCTGGGTCATGTGACCAACTCCCTGACCTCCAACTGACCCAGGACAGGAAGCCAGTAACTGCTCTATTCATTCCTATGAGACTGAAAGTGAGGCTCCCATAGGAATGCATAGAAAATTAGACTTCCTGTCCACACATAAGTCTCTGTGTGAGTTGGTGGGTCTAATTCCTAGTCACATGACACAGATAAGAAACTTCAGGATGATATAACCGAAAAATTCAGCTACTGGTAAGAAAATGACATTGACTACAGATTACATCATGTACATTTCTAGCAGGACATGGAATAACACTTTTTGCGGGAGTTCTTCTTTAATAAAGTATGTGCTGATTTTCTGAGCCTCTTTTGTGACCTGTGACCACCATGTTGTCTGTCTCCTCTTTTTCTGAAGGTCTGGACGTGGCAGAAAGTTAAGTGGTGACCAGATAACGTTGCCAACCACTGTAGACTACTCCTCTGTTCCTAAGCAGGTCAGTGACGGTTCCCTGTCGCCTTACTTTTGTCTTTTACCCAAGTCTTCTTCATGATTGATGGACACCGTTCTGCTGGAGCGTGACATCACCGACTGCTCTTTTCTGTTCCTCGTGTGTTTCCCGTTTTGTTGAATTAAAATGGCTGCCTCCTACATGTTCTGCGGAAGTCATCACTTTAACGATGCATTGGCAAGTGGGGGCCATAGCCGCCGGGTTTATACTTTTTCAAACAGCATCGGCCATAGGGCTGATTGCAAACATTTAACCTCTAAGATGCCGTGGTCAAATGTGACTATGGGATCTGAGTGGTGCAGTCACGGGAGACGCGCACTCTCAGGCTAAGATGGGGACGCTGTAATACCCCGGTGATACCCATCTCTGGTATATACTAATACAGGCCAGCAGGTGGCAGCACTGTATTGGAATATAGTGAATGGTGTGTTCTGTGACGGGTATTAGAGATGAGCGAATCGACTTCGGATGAAACATCCGAAGTCGATTTGCATAAAACTTTGTTCTAATACTGTATGGAGCGAGCGCTCCGTACAGTATTAGAATGTATTGGCTCCGATGAGCCGAAGTTATTACTTCATGAAGTCTCGCGAGACTTCGGGTAATAACTTTAAAAATTAATTTTTACTGTTAGAAACCTTTGACCGGACTCTGTTTCAGTTCCAAGTGGTTCCTGGAAGCACACGGAATTGAAGTCAGTGGGTCCGCAATGTGGGGCACACACGGCTGGTGTCCTGCAATTTGCGGTCTGCAAAACGGATCTGGTTGTGAGAACAGAGCCTGCCTCCTGAAACGGAAAACTCATACTTACCTGCTCCACACCCCTCCGCCGCTGGGCGCTGTCTCCGCTTTGTTCATGTATCTGTCCCCACAATTTTCACATCCGGTACTGCACGGTCACATGCTCTGCTGCTGCCAATGACTGGCTTCAGTGGTGACATGCTGCTTGTGGCCACATCACCACTGATGCCAGGCTGGAGCGGTGTATGTGACCGTGTCAATGCAGCACCGGGCGGATACAGTGCGGAGGACCAGAGCAGGTAAGTATGAATCTTCAGTTTCAGGAGGCCGGTTGTGGGCACTACATAAAAAGTCATTTTTACGGAAAAAACCCTTTAACCTCCTAACAGTAACATTAAAATTTTAAAAAACCCTCCTGAAAATTCTAAATATATTAGAAAGAGACGCTGATCACACCGCCACGCTGTGACTACAGTCACGAGCCAAGTCACCTGAACACCTCTGAACAACATCGGACTAGCTGAAGTGATTGTAGTCACTGTAAAGTTTAATATGTCTACAGATTAAAAAATACATATAAAAATATACCAAGATGAACAGTCTCGGCCCCTAGTCTACAAAAACACTGCTACGGTTTTAACGTAGGCTGAGTTCACATCAGCATTCAGCCTTTCCATTCTCCTGCTCCGTTACAGAAGAACGGATTCTACACATAACTGAGCTGAACGGAGCCTACAAGCCCCATAGATTATAATGGGATCCGTTAGGTTTCCGCTCAAAGGAAGATTTTTGAAGCGGAGACCAAAGTCCTGCACGAAGAAACCTAACAGACCCCGTTATAGTCTGTGGGGCCCATGGGCTCCGTTCGGCTCAGTTATGTGACAAATCAGTCCTTTCTGTTCCTGTAATGGTGCAGAAGAACAGAAAGAGAGACCGCTGATGTGAACTCGGCCATATTAATGCCGCTAAGTTTAAATAAAAACAATGCAATGTTCAGTTTATAAATGTAACATTGTATCTCAGATAATGATAAATGTAAGAGTTCACTTAAAGAAGAACTCCCGCAAAAAAAAAAATTTTATTCCATGTCCTGCTAGAAATGTACATGATGTAATCTGTAGTGAATGTCATTGTCATACCAGTAGCTGAATTTTTGAGTTATATCATCCTGAAGTTTCTTATCTGTGTCATGTGACTAGGAATCAGACCCACCAACTCACACAGCACCTTATGTGTGGACAGGAAGTCTAATTTTCTATGCATTCCTATGGGAGCCTCACTTTCAGTCTCATAGGAATGAATAGAGCAGTTACTGGCTTCCTGTCTTGGGTCAGTTGGAGGTCAGGGAGATGGTCACATGACCCAGCTACAATAAGAAGAGAGTGGAAACTCTCAATTTCAGCCTCTGATAAGAAAATGACAATCACTACAGATTATATCATGCACCTTTCTAACAGGTCAGAGAATTAAAATTTTTGCGGGAGTTCTTCTTTAACTTTAGTCCTTCTGTTTAATGATTGTCCCCTTTGTCTATGGGTCGTCACTGGTTAAGCAGTAGTTATACTTCAGCTCATTCGGTCACTTGTGTGTATACAGCGCTAGTGAACTAACTTGTTGAAGCATAACTACTGTTTTAAGGAAACGTGTCATCAGAAAATGACCTATTGTTTAAATCACATAACTTTTTTTTTTTTAATTTTTGATATTTTTAACTTTCCATGTCACTATCTTTATTTAAACAAAAAACATAAAATCCTGCAGTTTTCACACTGGCCACTAAGGCAGATAATTGGCGCCACTTCTTGGTCTGTAAAGATTGCGTTACTGTAGTTATCTGCTTATCTGTACACAAAGGTGTTATCACTACAGGCAGAATGACAGATAACACAGGATCCACCATTTACTATAGGTGATTAAAGCTCATCTACTCCCTCCTGACATTGTCACAGGGCATGCCTAGAAAACTCTTAGTCAATGAGGTCCCCTCCTGACCATTGTGTATGGACCATGGGGCTGCCGTAAAGCAATTTCTTAATGCTTTCTAAATGCTGTTAAGAACGGCTCAGGCAAGATGGCCACCCCCGTAATCACATTCAGGAAATAGAATAGATAAATCTGCAATCAGAAAATAAAGAGATCAGAAAAAAGGAGACGTGTCACTGTCTGGTGTAACTGGCAGGTTTTGACGCGTTTCCTTTAAACAGTGACTTGACCGATGCTGAGAGATGAGCAACTAAAGCATCCCCCTCCCCCCGCCCCCCCGCGGCTGAACCCAGTCCTTTCTCCCTGCCGATCAGCTGTTTGAGAAGGCACCGATGCTGGCAGTAGCGCTGTGGCATTCTCGCTACTTTCCATAGGCCATGTGACGTCACGTTCATCAGTCACATGACCTAGGCACAGCTCAGATCCATAGAAGTGAATGGGGCTGAGTGCGATACCAAGCACAGCCACTATACAATGTACGGCGCTGTGCTTGGTAAGCTGCGAGGATACTGTGGGCGGCGGTGTCTTTTTAAACATATAATTGGCGGTGGGTTGAGGTGTCAGACCCCCACCAATCACATATTTCCTTGAAGTTGGGAAGTGTACGATTTGGTGATCTTCAAAGAAGTCTTTCATTGTTTTCTTCTAGAGATTGAGTGTCTTCCCCGGTCATGTGACACACAGACGCGAGCGTCTCCTTACAAGAATCGGCTCTGATCACCTTATTCAGCCGGGCACCCATCTGTCCATCCCAGATTTTCGGCCTTCGGGAAGCTCTACTGACTCTGTATTTATGGTTTTCCAGGATTGTACTACTGATGACCTATCCTCAGGATAGGTCATCGGTATCTAATTGGTGGGGGGGTCTGACCTCCGTGACCCCCGCCGATCAGCTGTTTGAGAAGGTACTGGCGCTCCTGTGAATGCTGAGGCCTTCTCTTAGCTTTTCCTAGGCCAGTGATTCAAGTGAATGGGGCTGAGCACGATACCAACCACAGCCACTGTACAATGTACGGCGCTGTGCTTGGTGAGCTGGGAGAAGATAGCGGGACTCACAGGAGTGCTGGTACCTCATGAAACAACTAATCAGTGGGGGTCCCGGGTGTCGGACCCCCACCGATCAGATACTGATGATATATCCTGAGGATACGTCATCAGTAGTAAAATCCTGGAAAACTCCTTTAATGGTGGATGGTACATTCCTCCCCCAAAAAACTATGATGGGTCCAGCAGGTGCCCCCCCCATAGGACAAATATCAATTCCTTTCTATCAGAGCCTGAAACGCCGTGGAGTACGTTGGTGCTATGTGCAGGTTCTTGCTGCTTGGCTCTCACTTTCTCCTGTAAATCTCATGTAGGTGGAGGAGTGGAGCTCTTGGGATGATGAGGTCCCCACAAGTGTGAAGATCGAAGGTGGAAATGGGGCTACACAAAGTTCTGAGGAAGAAGAACCTGATTACTTCAAGGACATGGCGCCGACCATCAGGAAAACACAGAAGGTCAGTTCATACAGGAGATCTGGACAGTGTGTGTGGAGCGATCTGACCTGCTGCTATACCACGTCTGCTCGGCTGCGCCGGCGTCTCCCATAGTTTTGCCCGTTTGACCACTGTGAAGGCAAATCTGCTGCAAAATCCTTGTGTAACTGTAGAGTTTGGCACAGATTTGGCTGTTTATTTGTCAAGACTTTCACCCCATGCGTGAAATCCGTTCTTGTCTGACTGAAACTCTGCATTAATCGGCTGGATCACCGCCAGACCTCATTGCAGTCAGTGACGATCCGTCGGTGAAGTAATGGATCCGGTGGGCTGCTCTGTGCCGGAACAGCCTGCGGGATCTCATAACGGAGATGTGAACGAAGCCTTAAAGGGGTTATCCAGTATCTAAAACAGCCCCCCCCCCCCCCCATGTGCTGGGCCCCTCCGTGGGAATATATTTACCCCTCTCCCTGCGGCGCTCCTGATCCCGGCACCACCTTTGCTGCTTCTCCCTGTACATGGATGAAAACATCCGGTGTCGAAGGGGAGCAGCCAATGGCATGCGGAGGCTGTCTGCCATTGGCTGCTCCCCTCCGACACCGGATGTTTTCATCCGTGTACAGGGAGAAGCAACTGCGACGTTGCCGGGACCAGGAGCGCCGCAGGGACGGTACATGGGAGGGCTGTTTTAGATACTGGATGACCCCTTTAAAAATCTACAGCATCCACTTGTATTGCACAGTAAATTGCTGTAAATTTGCTCTGCAAATACACCTTATATTACTGCAATATCTTACAGCCGCGTTCACACAGGGGGTCGGTGTAGCTTCTATCTGTCATTTTGCTCTGAAATGTGGTGTTACATGGCACTAAATCCAGCCAAACTCTGATCACTCTATGTGCAGATTGGTTCTGCTCTGCTACATCGGTGGTAATTGAATGTGGTGGACTTATTGTGCAGTGTCTTTATCCGGCCAGCAGATGGCGATGTCTTCAAAGCTATTCAGTAATGCAGATCATTAGAAATGTCTGCGCAGAGATAATGAACGCTTGGCCCGTTCTGTCCTTCATTGCCTTCCGCCGGCTGCAGTTTTTGATCTCCTCTCTCTGTCGTGCTTCTGTCTGCAGATCATTGTTAAGAAAAGGGAGCCAATCAATTATAGCATGCCAGATGGAAGCCTAGGATTTTCAAGCAGACTGGCGGCGACGCAGGATATTCCTTTTGTTCAATCGGTAAGTGATTGATGATGAGATGACTGATGTCGCAAAAAATTGTTGATGTGTAAATTAAAGAGCTGTTCTCATCTCTGACATATATGGGATATCCACAGGATAAACCGTAAATTTATTATAGATGCTGGTCCCACTTCATGGACCCGCACCTCTCTCTAGACCAGAGGTCCTTTCATCCTATCCCGCTAGCCACTAAGGCTGTGGGAGATGGCAGAGCATACGGAAATAGCAGAAAATATAGCAGAAAATAAAATGAGCGGACTACCAACGTGGTTTCCCATTCTCCCAAATTCCATAGATATGGAAGCTAGAACTCGGGAGAAGCTGTTAAAGGGCATCTGTCAGCAGATTTGTACCTATGACACTGGCTGACCTGTTACATGTGCACTTGGCATCTGATAACATCTGTGTTGGTCTCATGTTCATATGTGTCCACATTGCTGAGAAAATGTTTTGATATATGCAAATGAGCCTCTAGGAGCAATGGGGGCGTTACCATTACACCTAGAGGCTCAGCTCGCTCTGCAATTACACCTCTCCTACTTTGATAGGGCCAGGTGTGGTCACATCTACACTGCCTGGTCCTGTCCGTGAAAGTGCCAAGGGTGCAGCAATTGCAGAGAGAGCAGAGCCTCTCTGTGTACCAGCCACGACCGTTTGTCTTAGAGGCTCATATATTAGGCTTTGCATATATTAACACGTCATTTTCTCAGCAATGCGGACACATATGAACATGGGACCAACACAGATGTCTTCAGCTGCCAAGTGCAATGTAACAGGTCAGCCAGTGTCATACGGACAAATCTGCTGACAGATGTCCTTTAAAAAAGAAAAAAAACATCACAAATAATCTGTACTCTCCTTTACTCTGCCGTTCTGCCACTGCTTCAGGTCCTCACTGCTCTGCACTTCCTTTCCAGCTTAGGACTGGCAAAAAGACCCACTAGAGCAGGGATGCTCAACCTGCGGCTCTCCAGCTGTTGGAAAAGTACAACTCCCACCATGCCCTGCTATAGGCTGATAGCTGTAGGCAGTCCGGGCATGATGGGAGTTGTAGTTTTGCAACAGCTGGAGGGCCACAGGTTGGGCACCCCTGCACCAGAGTGATTGGTAGAGGGCCTTTCTCAGTAATTATGGCTTTGTCAAGCCCTACAAGAAGTGTAGAGTGATGGAGGATCAGTGAGGGGCAATTTTTATTTTTATTTGTTTTTCTGTCCCATTTTCCTCTAAAGAAAAAAACGTCCCCTTTAAACCCCTGGGCGCTGCAGGCTTTTTCTGCTGTATGTTTTCACTTCCTCCTTGTCTTACCAAGAGCTATAACTTTTTTTTTTACATTTTCTATTCACATAGCTGTATGAGGGATTGTTTTTTTATGTTTGTGTGTGTTTTTTTTTTTCTTTTTCATGGCACCTTTCAGTCTACTAAGAAAATAATCCTTGTGGAGTGACATTGAAAAAACCCTGCAATTCTGCTTTTTCAGTTCAGTTTTTGCTGCCGTCACTGCGTTAATGATATATTGTCTTTGTTCTGTTGGTACGAGTACAATGACACCTAATGTACATAGTTTTTCTTATGCTTTACTACTTAATAAAAACGGCAGCGGAAGCCTTGACCACGGCATCTGAGGAGTTAAGTGTCTGTGATTGGTTTTGGTGTGAGCTCAGCTCCTGAGCAGGCGCCATTTTAAACTCCCACTAAGGGGTTAACCTTTTATGTTTCTAGGCAGAATTGGGCGACTTGGAAACGTGGCAAGAAAATTCAAACGCTTGGGAGGAAGAGGAAGACGCTGCCTGGCAGGCCGAAGAGGTGCTAAGGTAATAACTCATTAAATAGTGTGTGTGACCGGCACATCTGTATAATACCCTCACCCTACTATAAGGCCGGTTTCAGACGAGCGAGTGTCACGCTGCCGACTCGCAGCGCAGCACCCGTCCTGAACTTCCAGCACTGCTGGAGTCACATAGCATTCTACTGATTTCTGATGCTATGTAACCCTTACAGCTATGGAATATATAGGATAACACTGACATAATGCTCTCTGTGTTATCTAATACATTCCAGAACTGTAAAGGTTACATAGCATCATAAATCAATGTAATGCTATGCAAGCCCGGCAGTGCTGGAAGTTCAGGACGTGTGCTGCGCTGCGAGTCTGCAGCGTGACACCCGCTAGTCTGAAAGCAGCCTAATTGTGGATACTTAAAGGGGTTCTTTACTTTGGACAATCTATAACGTGTAAGATCTGGTGCAAATGCTGGCTGTTGGCTGGAAAAAAAGAAAAGAAAACTTGCAATGGTTTTTGTCTGGCCAAAACTCACTATTTATGTCAGAAATTGCCCATATCACTGCCGGCGGTGAAGTAGAGTACCCGGTAGGCTGCTCTGTGCTAGAACAGCCTGCTGGATCTCCTAAACCAAGATCTGAACATAGCCTACGCTTGTTAGAAAGATTCCTCCTCAATAAGGCCTCATGCAGACTTCCGTGGAGCACGGTCCGTGAAAAGTGCAGGAGTGGAGTGCAAGGTGTCATTGGTTGCTATGACGCCGTGCGCTCCTGCACTCAGCAGGACCACAGTCCGGGTTTTCACGGATTCTGCTCCACAGATGCCTGCTTGAGGCCTAAAGCAGAGCAGTGTCCTCCAGTGATCATCTGCAATCTGTGGGAAAAGATTTAGTTCTCAGTTTCCCAGCAGCGCCACCACAGGAGGAATGAAGCATTACACAGTGTCCATTCAATTCAATGCTTTTTCTTGACATGTCCTCCAGAAAGAGCTCTTTGCTCTAAGCCTGTGATGGCTAACCTCCGGCACTCCAGCTGTGGTAAAACTACAACTCCCAAGATGTACACTTGCTTGGCTGTTGTCAGAACTTCACAGAAATGAATGGAGCATGCTGGGAGTTGTAGTTTCACCACAGCTGGAGTGCCGGAGGTTAGCCATCACTGCTCTAGAGGATCCTGTACAGGTAACACTCATGTTCTATTAAATCAGAATTCATCTTCAAATCTGGACAGACACTTCGAAAGTAATCCTTTGCCCTATTCACCGCAGCCGGGAGGTCGGGAGCTTATAAGGTATAAGGACATGCACTGTACTGAGTGGTCTTCAGTGGTGGTCTTGTGCTGGAGCTGTTCTGTCCAGATTTTAGTAAAATGACTGGGGTTTGTTCAAGAAAGTGATCCTCGGCAGGGCAGCATAAACCTGAGGGCAGGTTCCCTTTAACCCCCTTGTGTTATAAGCTATCCGGCAGCACGTCTCATGTACATGTTCCTAATGTCAGAATCTAATTTAATATGTAAATGATGGGTGACTTGTTTTACGGATGTCATTTTGTATGTCTGGGTCATTGGGCGTTTCCTCGTGTAAATAAAGGTGGTGACTTTTTGGACGGCCGCCATCTGTTTTGGGTAAACTGCGGCCATTTTCCAGGAGCTCGCTGCCCTCCACATGCAGCAGCTTGGTAATACTTACCCTTCTCCTGAGTTAGGGCTCATGCACATGGACATATTTCCTTTCTGTGTCCCTTTTTTTTTTTTTTTTTTTTTTTAATGAGTCTGCAAAAAAAAAAAGTTACTCCGTGTGCATGTTTCCGTATTTCCGTTCCGCCAAAGAATAGAACATGTCCTATTATTTTCCGTATTACAGACAAGGATAGGACTGTTCTATTAGGGGCCAGCTGTTCCGTTCTGCAGTATACAGAACGCACACAGACATCATCCGTGTTTTTTGTTTTTTTGTTTTTGCGGACCACAAAATACCTACGGTCGTGTGCATGAGCCCTTACTGTGTACATTGTTCTGCAGTCACATTCAGTATGGTTTCCAGTAAGCTCTCCGGTTGCCCCCTGTAGCGTCGGTCCAGACCATGATCGGCTGCAGTGCACCACGGGAGATGCAGTGTCTACAGAAGACAGTCCTCCCCTCCTGTGTACCGCACGACATAGGAGCCCAGCTAAGCTGTGCGCCCTCGTGCTGACCTATTCCAGCAGAATCCCAACTGCAGCTCTGGATAAGCCTGGAGCAGGACACATGATATAACTCGGGATCAGGGCAGGAAGGGAAACACTTGCAGGTTTACTCAACATAATTCAGGAACATAAATTTACTCAACAAACTTCATGGTCTCAGGAAGAGCATCACCAGGGAGAAGAGGTTATCACTTGGGGAAGCTTCTGCTGTTCATACATTTCTAGAGCAGCAATCAGCCATGTCATGATGGGCTAGATCTGCAGATATTACTTGGCAGCGCCCCACTCTGGATCATGGAGTTGGGGACCCCCTCATCGACCTTCAGTGGCTAACCTCTGGTACTCCAGCTGTGGTGAAACTACGACTCCCAGCATGCTCCATTTGTATGGCATTCTGAGAAGCAAGTATTCATCTTGGAAGTTGTAGTTTTACCACAGCTGGAGTGCCTGAGGTTAGCCCTCATAGGTATATACTATGGACGTGGATTCAGACTTTCGGCCTACACTATGCAGCATGGATAGAAGACATGACTGAAGAATATAGTTGGGATACCTGGTACTTCCTCAGTGCTCCTGCTCTACCACAGGGGGTTTCTGGAGATGTAATACATCAAAACTAAAATGTTGTTAGTCTTCGGTAAATATAGGAAATCTAACTTTTAAATTAAGTTGGAGATAATCGTGCCCTCGTAGTTTGTTGGTCGGCAGGATTTACAGAAATCGTGCACTGGTTATTTTCCTTCAGAGGTCTTCCATTTCTACCGATAAAACATTAGTAGTTGCGACTTTGCCAAGGGGCGTGGCTTAAAGGAGTTGTCCAGGATTTTGATATTGGTGCCCTATCCCCAGGATAGATCATCCGTATCTGGTGGGTGTCCGACTGCTGTCCGATGATCAGCTGCTTGGAGAAGACTGGAGAACCGCGGCCTGCTCCTTGCAGCTTACCAAACTTATCGCCGTACGTTGTATAGTGGCTGTGCTTAGTATTGCAGCTCATGTCCATTCACTAGGGCATGTGAGTGACTTCACATGTCCTATTCAAGCAGCTGATCAGGATTATGAAGGGTCAGACCCACACCGGGATAAGCCATCAATATCAAAATCCTTGACAACCCCTTTAATGGGGTCCTCTCACTTCAGCAAGTGTCATTTATCATGTACAGAAAGTGAATACCAGGCACTTACTAATGTATTGTTATTGTCCATATTGCTTCCTTTGCTGGCTGGATTCATTTTTGCAACACCTTATACATTGCTCGTTTCCATGGTTACAGACCACCCTGCAATCCATCAATGGTGGTCGTGCTTGCACAACATAGGAAAAAGCACTAGCCTATGTGTGCTCCCATGGTCCGGACACCAGAGAGGCTGACGCTTTTTCCTATATTGTGCAAGCATGGCCACCACTGATGCTGGATTGCACGGTGGTCTGTAACCATGGAAACGAGCAGTGTATAATGTGATGGAAAAATGAATCCAGCCAGCAAAGGAAGCAATATGGATAATCACAATACATTAGTAAGTGCCTTGTATTAACTTTCTCTACATAATAAATGCCACTTACTGAAGTGAGACAACCCCTTTAAGGCTTCGTTCACGCAATTGTTTTTTGAGTCTGCATCTAAGTCGTGTTTTTTGTGGCTCGGATGCAGACCCATTCAATTCAATGGGGCCTCAAAAGTTGCTCCGTTCCATGGCCCCGCCAAAAAAAATCTGTTTTGCGCACAAAAATAGGCATTTGTATTCTATGGGCGGCCCTTTCCGTTCTTTGCGGGAACGCACGCAGGTGGCATCCGTGTGCATGTAGCCTAACAGTTTCTCCTATAGCAGAGCCCTGGGGGGGGGGGGGTTCCTTCACAGGATTGTGCGGAGGAGGGGCAGCACAGAATATTTCTTTGTTTCTCACTTTAGATGACGTGTTTAGTGTCCCTCCACGTTGCACTCATTCTTGAACTCTTTAAACAGGCAACAGAAAATGGCCGAACGGGAGAAGCGAACGGCAGAGCAGCAAAGAAAGAAGATGGAGAAAGATGTGCAGCGGCAAATGAAGAAGGAACAGAACAAAATCGGAGTGAAATTATCCTAACGGGCCACGGATCCGGATGCAGCGGGCGCCGCTCATCGGACAAACACTTTTCTCTGTCTTACAATATTTCCTTATCGGTGGATGGAGACACTCGCCGCACACGGTCACTGGGATTTATGGGAACTCACAGCCCCTTTAATAACTTTTTAAGACTTTGGATTACAGAAGCAGATGATTTCTTTGCCTCCTCGCACTAGCGCATGGAACTCGTACAATTAAAAGATTAAAGAGAAAAAAAAGGTGTAAATAATTATTGGTGGAAATCGACTGCTCCATTATGCTGTGTGACAAATGTAATTATTAATTAAAGACTTTTAAAGAACTTCCTATAATGTGATTGTGATGGTTGTTTTGTCTTTAAAGCGTAACTGCAGTTTCACTACCAAAAATGACATTTCTAACATATGTGATGCTGCACGGCAGATATTCATGAATCTGTATTTTTCAGTTAACTTTACCTTCCTGATGTCTGTATTCAGCCCTTAGCAACCATATTTCTCTGTGCCTCTATTTCAGCATCTTTCTAAGATGGCCTCTGCTGCTCTTCCTGTGGTGATCTTTGCCCTTCCTTGAGGCCATTCTGTATTCCCTCACTTCCCATAAGCCCTTGCTCTCCTCACATGAACTAGCATAGCGTTGCTAACGAATCGCGACTTCTCTTTCACTCGCAGTAAAAGTACGCCAATTAGGTGAATTGGTACGCATTAGCGTACAATGAATAGCATTAGCATATGAATGTGTACACTACATGCTGGCAGGGAATGGGGAAAATGGAAGGAGACACATGAGGCAGAAGAGAAGAAAATAAGATAGCTGGGGCTGTTATATGCAATACCTAATTAGCTCTGATGGGCAGGCATCACATACTGTACTCCTTGCAGGCATTAAGGCTGGGAGGAGGAGCCAGTGTCCTACTACACTGTGAACGCGCATCCAGGGCTGAGCTCCTCCCCCCCCCCCCAGAGCTCACCCGTCTCTTGTTTATCAGATAGAGAAGACGGACTGCACATGGCAACAGTGTGAGAAGAGCCCTGCACAATGGTAAAGTGGCACACATTTCTCAGTTTTTCTCATGTGAAACTGAAAATGATTAAATTTTAAAACCCTAAGGCACATATACTATATGGTATACTATACCATTACAGTATAAAAAATGAAACGGCAGTTACATTTTAAAGGGGTCATCTAGGATTTTTACTGTTAAAGTTCTATCCACGGAATACGCCATGAATATCTGATTGAGTATTGGAGTATTTGGAGTAGCCCCAGCACCATCCCTTGTGTAGTGGACAGCCCCGTTACTGTAGCACTTCTTCCACTCACTTCAGTGGGAGTAACCAATCCGTCCACTACACAGTGGGCATAGCTGGAGCTACCACAGAACAGCTGATCCACATAGGTGTCGGAGCACCACTGATCCCGCTGATAGGTCATCAATAATACAATGCTGGACAACCCCTTTAAAGGAGTAGTTTTTTCCTTTTCAGACCGTCACCACTAGTTTAGATGCCATACTTGGTTAGAAAATGTGAAAGCAGGGTTGTGTGAAGAAGAAAAGTTTAATCCCTGTATGTGCTGAATGATGACCACCTGGTTGGAGTTGTGGTTGTGGAAACATTTTAGAGGAGAGTCAAACAAGCCATGGCCTAAACCAGCCCAGTTTCTCCTCAAGGATATTAGTCAAACCAGAGTATGTCGTTTGAAGCCAGTCTAAAATCCTACACATCTAATATTGGCTTCTAGTTGCCTGTGGTATATTCTGGAGCATGCTCCTGATGCCACCAGCCTATTAGAAGAAGACTTGAACTGAAAGGGGTTCTGCAGTTCTTTTTATCTGATCGGCGGGGCAACGTCTCCCACCAATCAGCTGTTTGAGAAGACCTCGGCACTCCAGGAGCACAGCAGCCTTTTTGCTGTTTACCACAGGACCAGTGACATCACAACTGGTATCACTGGCCTTGGCATAGCTAAGGTCGATTCAACTTAGAGCTGAGCGATATGGCCGAAAAAAAACCTTTTTTTTTTTTTTTTTTAAATTTTGGACGATTCACGATTTAAATCTCGATTTTCTTATGTTATTAAAAATATAAAAAAATAAATAAAAAAGCCTACTGTGCCCCCATCAGACCTCAGATCAGCCCACTATACCCCATCAGACCTCAGATCAGCCCACTGTGCCCTCATCAGACCCCATTTCAGCCCATTGTGCCCCCATCAGGCCCCACATCAGCCCATTGTGCCCCATCAGACCCCACATCAGCCCATTGTGCCCCATCAGACCCCACATCAGCCCATTGTGCCCCATCAGACACCACATCAGCCCATTGTGCCCCATCAGACCCCACATCAGCCCAGTGTGCCCCCATCAGACCTCAGATCAGCCCACTATACCCCATCAGACCTCAGATCAGCCCACTATACCCCATCAGACCTCAGATCAGCCCACTGTGCCCTCATCAGACCCCATTTCAGCCCATTGTGCCACATCAGACCCCACATCAGCCCAGTGTGCCCCCATCAGACCTCAGATCAGCCCACTATACCCCATCAGACCTCAGATCAGCCCACTGTGCCCTCATCAGACCCCATTTCAGCCCATTGTGCCCCCATCAGACCTCAGATCAGCCCACAGTGCCCCCATCAGACCTCAGATCAGCCCACAGACGACACAGTAGTCCCCCTTCAGACCTCAGATCAGCCCACAGTAGTGCCCCCTTGAAACCTCAGATTAGCCCACTGTGCCCCCTTCAGCCCTCAGAACAGCTCACTAGGCCACCATAAGAATAAAATAAAAAAATCCTTTACCTGTCCTGCGCCGCGGCTCCGCTCCAGGTCCGGCGCTCCTCAGTCTTCTTCTCCCGTACGCGGTCAGGACAGTGCAGCGTGGCCCTGGAGAAGAAGAGGAGCGCCGGACACCGGAGCGGAGCCGCGGCGCAGGACAGGTGAGAGATTTTTTTTATTTTATCTGGCGGGCGCCATTTTAGGAAAATCGAGTTCACGGTTTTCCTAAAAAATAAAATCGTGAGGCTTTCAATTGGCGAATTAATCGAATTAATTTGATTAATCGCCCAGCCCTAATTCAACTTAACATGGCTTAGCCACGCCCAGGCCAGTGATGCTAGTTATGACGTCACTGGGCCTGAGGGAAACGAAGAGAAGGCCGCTGCACTCTTGGTGCGCCACTGCCTTCTCACACAGCTGATCGACGGGGGTCCTGGGTGTCGGACCCCTGCCTATCAGATGCTAAAAAGAACTGCTGAACCCCTTGAAGAAAATGGCACATGAGCAAGATTTTGGACTGGGTTATAAATGATGACATACATGACATCAATCAAGATAGACCAGGGCGAGATTAGGACATGGCCAGCTCCCAAGTGCCTTCACTTCCTTGATTATAGTGTGCACGGGGATTAAAGTGCTTTGTCAACAAAATCCTGCATTCACTTTCCTGATAATTACACCTTTAGCAAGCACAGCAGCTCATCTAACAGCTTGTGGTGGTTTGGAGTGGACAAACCTTTTGAGATTTTTCTTTTTACATATACCTTTAGGTCAAAAAGGCATCCTCAGAATAGGTCATCACATTAGCAGGGGTCCGAGTCTCGTCACCCCCACAAATCAGCTGTTTTAGATGCAGGCTTCTGACACCTATCCAAGCACAGTGCCATACTCTGCAGTTATTCTGAAGCGAGCTTTGAATCCTAGATCCGAGGTTGCTTCGCTCAAAACTTCGGTTTACTGCTGTACGAAGATCCGTCTCCATACAGCATTAAAATGTACAGCCTCCGACGAGGCGAAGTCAGTTATTCCTAAAGTCTTGCGAGACTTCAAATACCGAAGTTATTCACCGATTTCTAAACTGAAAAAAACATTTTAAAACTTGGTGCTGAGGTACCAGTCGGAACTGAAGCCAAGTTTGGATCCAAGTTTTAAAATCAAAAACTGAAGTTATTCACCAAAGTCTCTTTAGGAATAACTGACTTCGCCTTGTCGGAGGCCATACGTTTTAATGCCGGACGGAGACTGATCAACAAACAGCATTAAAACGAGGTTTTGAGCGAAGTGTCTTCGGATCTAGGATCCTAAGCTCTCTTTCGTCATCCCTAGTGGCAGTGCTTGGTATTGCAGCTCTGCCCTATTGACTTAAAGGGGTTCTGTAGTTCTTTAAAACTGATGATCTATCCCCTGGATACATCATCAGCATCTGATCGGCGGCGGTCCGACACTTGGGACCGCCGCCGATCAGCTGTTTGAGAAGGCAGCGGCGCTGCAGGAGCGCCGCGGCCTTCTCTTTGTTTTCCTCAGGCCCAATGACGTCACAACTAGTTTCGCTGGCCTGGGCGGGGCTAAGCTCTGTTCACTTGAATGGAGCTTAGCCCCGCCCAGGCCAGTGATACTAGTCGTGACGTCACTGGCCTGCGGTAAACACAGAGAAGGCCGCAGCGCTCCTGCAGTGCCGCTGCCTTCTCAAACAGCTGATCGGCGGGGGTCCCGAGTGTCGGACCGCCGCTGATCAGATGCTGATGATGTATCCAGGGGATAGATCATCAGTTTTGCAGAACCTCTTTAAATGGGGCTGAGCTGCAACTAGGCCATGTGATCGATGTACAGCGACGTCACATGGCCTAGGAAGAGGCTGCGGCACTCACAATGCTGACCCCCTCTGGTCTGATATTGATGACCTATCCAGAGGCTAAATCATCAATATAAATTCCCGGATAGCCTCTTTAATTGTACAAACTGCTGAGTCCTCATTAGTTTAATTAATACAGCCACGTCGCAACCGTGGCACACGTGGTTGTACCCTTACCCCAATCGTAATCTGGTATATGGGTGTTCCTGCAGTCGGGTCCTGTTAATAGCTGATTGATTTTAGTTAGAAAAATCCCTGCAATCCATCAATGGTGGTCGTGCTTGCACAACATAGGAAAAAGCACTAGCCTATGTGAGCTCCCATGGTCCCGGCCACCAGAGAGGCTGATGCTTTTTCCTATATTGTGCAAGCATGACCACCACTGATGCTGGATTGCAGGGTGGTCTGTAACCATGGAAACGAGCAGTGTATAATGTGATGGAAAAATGAATCCAGCCAGCAAAGGAAGCCATATGGACAATCATAATACATTAGTAAGTGGCTTGTATTAACTTTCTCCTTCACAGGATTGTGCGGAGGAGGGGCAGCACAGAATATTTCTTTGTTTCTCACTTTAGATGACGTGTTTAGTGTCCCTCCACGTTGCACTCATTCTTGAACTCTTTAAACAGGCAACAGAAAATGGCCGAACGGGAGAAAAATCCCTGTAAGAGTGGTTTCATATTTCGTACCACACACATATATATATATATTTTTTTTTTTTTTGTGACAAAAGCCCTGCAGAATTTTTGTAATTCTTTTTGGAGCACAAAATGCCACCGCCAGATCTTACATGCTGGTGCTTTTTTGTAGTATTTTGTAGCATTTTAAGACTATTGCCTTTGTTTTGCATTTTAATCACTGCATGCTCTAGATGTGTTGATTTTCCATAGATTTCTGTATAGTAAAAAAAAAAAGTTTGACTACAAAAGCCACCGTCCACAAACAAAAAAATGTAAATGTCATGATTTATTTTTTATTCACAAGATTCTCTAGGTACTGGTATAGTGCCAAGTGACTAGTGCAAGGCAAATGTGGTGCCCATATTCAAAAAGGGCTCAAGGTCCTCCACAGACCAGTAAGCTTAACTTCTGTTGGAAGAAAAATGTTTGAAGGACTCTTAGGCCTCTTTCACACGAGCATGACGAATTAGGTCCGGGTGCGTTCAGTGAAACTAGCCCCATTTTGCAAGTAAGTTCAGTCAGTTTTGTCTGCAATTGCGTTCAGTTGTTCCCACGCGGGTGCGATGCGTTTTGATGCATTTTTCCCGCGCGTGATAAAAAAAACTGAAGGTTTACAAACAACATCTCCTAGCAACCATCAGTGAAAAACGCATTGCATCCGCACTTGCTTGCGGATGCAATACGTTTTTCACTTCTATGGGACCAGGGCTGCGTGAAAAATGTAGAATATAGAACATGCTGTGTTTTTCACGCAACGCAGAAGTGATGTGTGAAAAAAAAACACTCATATGCACAGACCCATTGAAATGAATGGGTCAGGATTCAGTGCGGGTGCTATGTGTTCATGTGACGCATCTTACCCGCGCGGAAAACTCGCTCGTGTGAAAGGGGCCTAAAGGGACTATATACAGGTGTATATAGCTTTAAATAATATAATAAGTGATAACCAACATGAGTTTACAAAGGACAGAAGTTGTCAGACTAACCTGATTTGTTTTTATGAGGAGGGGAGTAGAAGCCCGGACAGAGGAAAGGCTGTGGATGTTGTGTTTCTGGATTTTGCAAAGGCTTTTGATACTGTCCCTCATAGACGTTTAATAGGTAAAGTAAGGTCTTTAAGTATAGGCTTGGAAAGTATAGTTTGTCATTGGATTGAAAACTGGCTGAAGGACTGTGCCAAGAGAGTTGTGGTCAATGATTCCTATTCAGAATGGTCCCTGGTTAGTAAGTAGTGTACCCCAAGGTTCAGTGCTGGGTCCTCTGTTATTTAATTTAGTTATTAATGATATCGAGGACAGGATTAATAGTACCATTTCTATTTTTGCAGATGACACTAAGCTATGTAGTACGGTACAGTCTATGGAAGATGTCCATAAACTACAAGCTGAGTGATTGGGCATCAACTTGGCAAATGAGGTTCAATGTGGATAAATGTAAAGTTCTGCATCTTAGTAGTAATAATCTCTGTGCTTCATATGTTCTAGGGGAGGTAACACTGGGAGAGTCACTTATAGAGAAGGATTTGGGTGTCCTTGTAGATCTGGAATATGGCGTTCAGTTCTGAGCACCAGTCCATAGAAAGGATGCTCTGGAGCTGGAAAAAGTACAGAGGAGGGCGACTAAACTGATGAGGGGCCTGGAGGGTCTTAGTTACGAGGAAAGATTTAAAGGGGTTGTCAGAGTTAAGTAAAAAAAATATATAGCACTGTAAGTCCTATAAGCAGCAATATATACATAAGCTAATCAAGTTTTAGGCAAAAAAAATCTATATTTCCTCATTTCCCTGGTTCTCTTCTGGCCTTTGTTTACCTGCAATAACCACAATCTCTGTCCCTCCCCCTGCTCTGCAAAGGGAGTGAATACAAGTGCTGTCCTGAGTGACCTGTCTGCCTGCTAGGATACTCAGCAGCATGTTGTATGTGTAGGACTACAAGTCCCAGCTGTACAATTACACTGCTGATACACACAGGAACTCCCCCCTACCTTTCTTCTGCAATGCTCTACAGATCTCCAGTCTGTCAGCTCTGTGTCTGCAGGATGAGGAGGTCAGATCCTGTGTCTCTTCATTGCCAGCAGCTGCTCAGCAAAGCCTTGAGCCCTGAATGTGTCTACAGAAGGGTTTAAAGTTGAAGAAGTCCTGAAGAATCCAAGGAAAAGGAGACACAGAGCAGATGGCAGTGCAGGGGGGCATGGCCAGCACAGTGTGACGTCTGGTGTACAGACTCTTATCTGCTTGTGCACAAAACATCAGAGCAGGGAGAGAAGCTGACATCACAGGTCATGTGACCCTCAATGAAATCTGAGAAAGGGGCCACTGAAGTTAAAGTAAGGGGTTGTTCACATATCAGTTATTTGATCAGTTATTTCCATCAGTTATTGTGAGCCAAAACCAGGCGCGGGTCAAAAACACCAAACAGGTGCAGATCTTTTCATTATATCTGATCTCTGTTTAGTGTCCACTCCTGGTTTTGGCTCACAATAACTGATGGAAATAACTGATCACATAACTGATATGTGAACAACCCCTTAGTGCATTGAAAAAACATTACATTTGCCTAGTTAGAAACATACAAAGAACAAAAAAATAACTCTGACAACCCCTTTAACGAATTTAGGCCCCATTCACACGACCGTATGTATTCCGTGTCCGTATAAAAACGGAACGGAAGACATACGGAATGTCTTCCGTAGTGTTCCGCATTTTTGCGGACCCATTGACTTTTAATGGGGCTACGGACGTGTTTTGCGGCCAAGTATAGGACATGTTTAATTTTTTTGCGGGAGAACTTCTGTAATATACGGATGCGGAATGCACACTGTGTGCATACCGCATTTTTTTTTCTCCTATGGAGAAAATGCGGATAAGATACAGAAATGAACATACGGTCATGTGAATGGGGCCTTAGTCTTCAGAAGAGATGCCTAAGAGGGGACATGATTAACCTATACAAATATGTAAATAGGCCATACAAAAAATACGGTGAAAAACTGTTCAATGTAAAAGACAAGGGGGCACTGTCTCCGCCTGGAGAAGAAAAAGTTCAGTCTCCAGAAGCGTCAAAGCTTCTTTACTGTAAGAACTGTGAATCTGTGGAATAGTCACCTCAGGACGTGTTCACAGCAGGAACAGTGGACAGTTATAAAAAGGGTTTAGATAAATTCTTAAAAGTAAATGACATTAATGCTTATGAAAATGTGTAGAAATCTGGGTTTTCTAAAATTTGCGTCCCCACCTATCCCTTGGTTGAACTTGATGGACTCAGATCTTTTTTCCAACTGTATTAACTATGTGCTGCAGAAGCTTCAAGGGGCATCCTGGTTCAGGGTGTTGATGTATTATCCCCAGGATAGGTCATCGATATCAGATCGTAGGTGTCAGTCTTTTGGCGTGCAGCTGTTTGAGGACTTGGCCATGATGCTTGTGAGCGCTGCAGCCTCTTCATTATTTACAGGGAGAGGTCTACTTAATAGTGTGGGTGAAAGGAGAGGGCCAAGCTGTAATTACCCTGCAGCTCTACTACTACTGTAGGTTGAATGCCCCATGCACAATGGCTGATCGATTGGGGTGCCAAAGAGTCAAACTGCATATGAAATACTGATGGCCTTTCCTGATGATAAAAACCTGGAAAACGAACCATTTTAAATACATTTTCCAGTATTTAATGAAAGTCTGTCCTCAGATATTGATGGCCTATCCTAATTGGCAGGGGTCTGACACCCCTTTTCCATCAGCTGTTCTGCAGTATCTTCGGCACCAGAAGTAGGTGCTGGAACGACACAACTCTGTCCCTTGTGTAGTGGACAGGGGCAGCGATCATTTACTTCAATGCAGAACATCTGGTTATAGGGGTGCGGAGCATTAGACACTTGTCAATCAGATATTGCTGGCCTATCCTGAGCATCAGTGTAAAACCCCTTTAAGCTCAGTTCCTGACAGTACAATATTCTCTTGCTTGTCAGACCACCTTTTAATAACCCCAGTCCTGTCAGATCCATCTATTCTCTGCTGCTCTGTAGGTGATGAGTGTGGTCCTGGCTGCTGCCCACAACCATAGCAGTGTACAACCTGTATCTGTGGATCCTCAGTGCTACGGGAGAGGCTGCGCTCTGTGACCGAGGCCATGCCGGTGGGTTAAGCATTAGAACAAACTAATAAGAAAGTCTAGAAAATGCTTTGGCATTTCTGAGTGAGTCATGTTATATGGGAGCCATTCATTAGGATAGCTGGCACACAATACAGCCTAAGGGCTCATTCACACTTGTGCATTAAGGATCCGTTTTTATAATGTTGCAAATACATTTATGATTTTATCAATATTTCCATTATTTTCAATATGCAGCGTTCCAATAGATCCACATCATAGCCCAGAATGGTCAGTGGATTGAATTTAAAAAAAATGCATGTTCGCTGTATGCGTACGGTAGGTCACTTGCGTGTTTGTTCTGTTTTTTACCATTTGTATTTCTCAAAAAAAATTACAAACTCAGGGGAAAATCATTTGATCCATATTTTCATACACAAGAGTGAGCCCAAAAGCTGCATTTTAGTAGGTTGCACACTTCGGTCTCTTGACCTCCAGTGAAATCTGCGGTCAGTTTTATTTATTCTGACCACTAGGGGGCGCCCAGCATTACTTTGCTTTTTTATTAATAAAGACTTTATAAGACTTTCTAGAATGTTCTTTCAGATCGGATTCAACGTAAGGCGTTTATTAAACTTTTTTTTGTGCCAGTGTATATAGATAAGGGGGATGGAGAGAACGGCACCTGATTTATGAGACACACACCTCATAATAAACCTCTGCATATCTGAAGTCTTTGTACCCCTGCTATCAGCATCCATGTAGTTGAAGAACCTACAGTTTTCCTTCCTACATTTTTTTTTTTTAATGTGAGGTGAACTGCTTGATGAGACTGGTCCACAGGCCGCGCGTTACTGCAGTGGAGGCTGGTGTGGTGGCCCTGCTTCTGGAAGAAAGCAGCCATGTTTCTCTAATCTAGGGAGAGTTCGCACATGACTAGGGATGAGCGAACCCGTGGAAGTCAAAGTTCGGGTTCAGGACCCAAACCCCATTAAAGTCAATGGGGACCCGAAATTGACTATTATTTTCCATTATAATGGAAAATAATAGCATTCTTAAGATAGAATGCTAAATAAAATGTCCATAGAGGGTAAAAAAAAAAAAAAAAAAAAAAAAAAAAAAAAAACCACACACAACACACACACACCTCACGTCAAACCGCTAACCCACCCTTATTACTTGTCCCACCAATCGATCATCCCCGCTGCGCTCACACAAGCTGCGGGCTCTTCTCCCTCGGTCCCAACTGTATGTGTGGATTTCTTTGGGTGCACGAGATTCCTCTTGTTGATTCAGTTTTCTTACCATTTTGTTCATCTAGCCGCAGGTCTTTGAAGCGGGAGTATAAATGGTCTTCCTGCTTCTGTTTCCACTAAAACAGGAACAAATGGCACTAGAGAGTTTTCTTCCTTCTAGAGGAGAGCCAATTTCC
Source organism: Rhinella marina (assembly GCA_900303285.1). NCBI lineage: Eukaryota > Metazoa > Chordata > Amphibia > Anura > Bufonidae > Rhinella > Rhinella marina. The sequence continues at coordinate 201,743 of ONZH01013021.1, read as the reverse complement.
ATTCTTTCCCAGAAAGCATTGCTTGTAAGACTCTTTATACCAAAGCAAGAAGTCAGCCTAAGGCCTGTATTACACCTGCCGATTGACAGATCATAGCTAACAAATGTTCATTTAAACACTCATTAACAATGATCTGGCAGTGTAATACTGCCACCAATTACACGATGAACGAGCTTGTTCATTGGGGAATCTAGATTTTTAAGCATGCTTCAAAAAAAAAAAAAAAAAAAAAAAAAAAAAATTTGTTTGCTGCCAGCAGATCATGGTATTTAATCACTACCTGCGGCCAGCAAAGAACTACTCCAGGGATCAGCAAATTTTGGCACCCAGCTGCTGTGAAACTACAACTCCCAGCATGCAAACAGGCTCAGCTGTTCTAACTCCCACTGAAGTAAATGAAGCATCCTGGGAGTCGTCGTTTCTGAACAGCTGGAGTGCCGGAGGTAGCCACTCCCTGAACTAGTCAGTATGGGGATGAGCAATGGCATAATGATCACTCCTCCCCATCTCTTGTAATAGCAGTGGTCTCCTCCACTAGCGAGCCGGTGATTGCTGGGAAGGAACGCTTCCCTCCTGTTCCACCGCCATAGCGGGGTCTAAAACACCGTTCTTTATAAATGACCATGCAGAAAATCAACCTGCATTTCAAATTGTTGACGAGTGTGGAGTCCGCACCTTCTATAGAGTGGTTTTCCCCATAGAATTCAACGGGGTTGTTAGGATAAGCAGAAAATACACAACAAAAACGACATAAAAATGCACCAAAATAAATAGTGCGGATTTAGTCTGGACAGAGGGCAAAGTCTCTAGAACACCCCCATCACAAGTCAATACTCCAGGCAGGATGTAGAGAAGGTCTTTTTTATTGAATCTGTACATACAGACATCCGGCAAGCTGTGTTTGCATACAGCAACACTTAATATATACTTAATAAATATGGAAATGGTCCACTTCTAGAATTTCTTATACTTACTATACACTGGATCTATAAATACGTCTTGCATACTATGTTACGCTGTAAACACTTTGCAATAACCTCTTAAATACAGGCACGACTCTCAGTACAACATGCTCTGACACAATGCAGTTACCAAGAAGACTTACATTACCATAGGTAACAAGAAAATACTTCACAGACAGCCAAGCGCACTTACAGCGGAAACCGGGGCACTATGAAATGGTGCGGAGAACAGCGCTGCTAGGAATATCTGGAATGCAATGGATAGTCATAGGTCATACACGAATACGCCAGCAAGTGGGTTACATAGAAGAAGGGTATGGCGAGGTCAGTGAATGTGTCAGGTGCTAGTGCAGGGCAAGAAAAAAAACGAAAAAAATATCACAGAAGAAGCACAGCAATAAAGAGCAGCAGGAAAAGTCAATTGTACAAGTGCAAGATTTGGAATTGTCACATTCAAAAGCAAATTGTTTTTCTTTACAAATTCAGTGCAATTTATAAAGGGGAGGGAAAGCTATCAATTCATTATTAATTTTTTCTTTTTTCTTTTGTATTTAGTAAGAAACGTAAAGTGAATTATTATTTTTACTTTTTTCTTTTGTATTTAATAAGTGAATTAGGTGATAAAGTGCAAATGAAAACCATTTTAGGTGCAAAAGTGCCAAATTGAAATTTATTCAATTTAGTAAGTGCTCTATGCAATCGCAGCAAATGTCATTAAAGGGGAAGTAACACACTAAGATTATATTCTGGAAGTGCTGCATAAGAGATGGCAAATGAGTAAAAAGTCTCATTCAGATGAGCGCATTGTACACTTTCAAACATACGTAGTTTGAATGCAACATCAGGATCCCCTACTGAACTGAAATCAGGCGGCTATGCTGCTGTAAGCTCAGTTCCAGCAGACCCAAAGTGGACCCAGTTGTTACATCCAGAATAGTTAGTCACTGGTACAAAACACCCACCTGAATAAGGCTTTATAGCATTCAATATTTCTGAAATCCCAGAGCTATATATTTGGCTTATTTAAAGGGTCTATTGGTTGTGACTATATCAAACAAGCCATAGAGAGTACCAAACAAAAGCAAAAATTAGGAACGTAGTGGGTCCTTTTTAAGAGATTAAAAAACTGGGAGATCATTTACAGTTTCCCCTTTAAGCAGTAGGACAGGACACTGTCCAGTCGATGGTATAGGTCAAAGTTCTACAAAACGTCAAGAATTAAATATAAGTGTTGGTGGAGGTTTTCCGAAGAGTATGTAAAGCCATCAAGCAACAACCTCGCATCATCGTACCAAAGTTATACACCGGGTCAGGATTTCCTCTTTGGGTAGTGAATGCCCATAAAACGGAAGGAATTACAGGCACAGCCACAGCCAGGAGGTCGGTCAAAAAACGGTCACTCCAGTGTTTCTCAGCTATACAGGTCTGTGCCGTCTCTGTACTTGGCAGCTGAACTGAAGGTCCATCAAAATCAAGTTCTTTCATGGCACGGTTTGAAGTGGGAATTAGAAGAGAATCATTGTGCTGAGAATCCGGGGATAGAAGTATGACAGAATTTGGATCATCAGGGGTCAAGTCTATTAAGTTAGTAGAACATTTCAGTTGGAGTCCCTGCAAAACAGAAGATTGACCAATCATCTTGTCATTATGGGATTTGAAGATCTTCAGGATGAGATTTTCAAGATCAAGGCTGTAAGGAACAATATCGGTCTGGATTGCCTGTTCCATCCAACTTGAACCTTGAGCCCATTTTGAATTAAATTTCTCCCTCTCCTTTTCAAAACTGACCAGGCCCTGCAATGTGGTAGAATTCAAGTTTGTCAGACTTCCGCCATCACTCATGGTATCCATGATGACATCATCATACAAACAGTCTCTGTTTGCCAGATCATCATTCAGGAGGTCACAATCTGCCATTTCCTCCATTGCTTGGTCTTCCATTAGAAGTCCATCCGACATTTTATCGTAAATGGCGCTTTCTGTAAGAGACGCCCCTGGAGAGTTACATATGTAGTCCAAACAGGAGTCATCTCTAAATGCCCCATCTTGAGCCAGCTCCATGCTACGCAGCAGAGTCTCCAACTTCCGGTTCTGAATATTAATGTCTATAAAATATTTCTGAATTCCTTTATCCTTCTCAGCTAAACTGTTCTTCATGGTCTCAATGAACTGCTTTAGTTGTCGGATTTCCTTCCGGGCTTCTTTTAAGGCGAGCTGGGCCTCCACACGATGACATTCCTCTTCAATCCAGTCTTCTCTCATACGAGCGAGCTGAGATTTAAGGTCTTCTATTTCTGTTTCCCTATAATTAGAAAAAAAGCCATATCTCAGACAAGAACCACACAAGTAACCAAAACCTTACAATTAAGGAGTTTTCCAAGGTTAGAAAAATAAGGCCACTTTCTTCCAGAAACAGTTTAACACTTGTCCACAGGTTGAGTCTGTATTACAGTTCTGATCCATTTAAGTGAATCGTTCCAAGCTGCATTACCATGTACAACCTTTAGAGAGATGCGTTGTTGTATCTGGAAGAAAGCAACCACGTTTCTCTCATCCTAAACAAACCAACTATGATGGCAAAAATAACAGAAATGGTCACATCAAACACACAAGGGTTTTATGACGTAGCTAAGACCAAGGTGGCTCCTGAACATTGCCCAATGGTCCATGAAATCCTACGTGAATAATGACCTTTGTTGCTTGGTTCTTTTGGTCCATACTGCAATATCAATAGATTGGTGTTGCAGTTCATTGAATATAATAGCTTACATGTAAGTGAGGGGGGCCCATTGTCAGGATCAAAATGGTTTTGCTACCCAGGAGAGGAGAAGCTGTTGCTTCTCCTTTCATGCCCTTTCCATGAATCTAGGCCATTTGCCCACTTATTTGCCAACAATACAATTCATCTGGAGGGAGGAGACACACACACACACCTGTGCCGATTCTCCTCTCCAAAGTCCCAAGAGCAGTCACATATTCTGCCCAGGGGCAGACTGGGAACTTAAAGTGGCCCTGGAAAAAAATACTAAAAGTGGCCCCGTTTTGAAGTTAGGTCCAAACTAATGGAAAGCAGGGCCAGCAATACTATATTGTGGCACATTATACCACCCCAACAAAGCCAAATACCACAGTATCATAAAATACATCCCCAAAAACGTCCACTGGCCAGCCATGAGGAGGGCTCAGGTGGCCCTCTGGGCATCAGCCCACGGGGAAATTTCCCTGTAAGGTCTATGGCCAATCCGCCCCTGATTCTGCCCTAAGACAAAAATAAAATGTGAACACAAGTTACATGGCTCCAACCTCCAGTTCAGCCTTCTGGGCTCATGTAAGTTATAGAGGAGCTTTGTGTTGGACATATCAGACCTTCTGGAATAACCATTACCAGATTTAAAAGTTTTTTTTCTACAATGAACACTTATCCACTACCAACAGGATAGGTTCTAACTGTTGAGACCCCCTGTGATCACAAGAAAGGAGGTCCCCAATTTACCATGTGACCACCACTCCATTTACTTCCATGGGAATGGTGGAGGTGGCTCCACCTTCAAAAGTCTCTTAGAAGTAAACAGAGCAGTGGTCTGTTCTTTTAAATTTGAGCAGCAAAATGACTGTCCATTGGGACCTGAATTTATGAAATTTTGTTGCACACTAATCAGGCTTTTGGTTTGGGGGAATTTGGGGTGTGTGACCTATGCAGAAACATGGCTCCTCTTCATTTGGGCCAGTGTTCACATGCTGCCCATACTGATGACGTGTCAACTGGCTTTAGTGGGAAATATCTCTACTCAGTTCAGCTCTGACCATCACTGAACATGGAGGTCACGTGCATCATGAAAAATATACGTAAATGAAGAATACCTTTCCTCCAGTGTGCTCTGCGACTCCTTCAGCTTTGCTTTCAGGTGCCGTATGGAGACTTCCTTCTGCTGAAGTGGGGTCAGATATTGTTCAGGAGACGGCGGCTTGATGCCATGGTTATCACCACAAGATGCATATCTCATGGTACGTCTACAGAGAAACACACAATGGCCTAAATCAGTCTGTGCATGTACAGCAGGATACTATAACATACATTAGCGCTGTAGCCGAATCCAGCGGTATGGACCAGGCAAGTATGATCACCACCGTGGGTCAGCCACTCTGCAAGGTTGGACAACCTTTTTACTTTGCAGCATTTTTTCCACACCTAAAACTTTTGCACAATGCAGTATGTGGCTGTGTGTGTAGAGTACTCTTTACTATATAAAATGAAGTCTATGGCGATTAAAGTATTAGGTTTACCGTAGAGTAGGGCTGGTATCGCTGCCCTTGTAGGACCCAGAGTTACTGCTGCTCGGAGAGGAGACACCGTAGGCATCATTTATTGGGGTAGTCGGATTTCTGCAGAGAACTGAAAAGAGATCCTTCTCCCGTGAGACAGGGGGACTGTGTACAAGCTTTGTTGAGGAGCATGTATGACTTCGTCCATGGGAGACACGACTACAGCAAGAAAATAAAAAAACAAATAAATAAAAACGTAAAAAAAAAAATAAAAAAAAATAAAAATCTAAAAAAAGAACAGTCACTTGATATGGCTGCGATTCTCCATAAACTGCAACATGCCCATGCAGTGGGGTGCTGCTTTTGGTAGAAAGCAGCCATTATTTTGTAATCCTGGAGGAGAAGGATGGTGAAAACTCAACAAAATGAGGCATCCAGTGGGATATGGCAATATGATCCGTGCACAGTATGAGCAGGTGAATTTTTGGGTTGTGCATGTGGGGGTGGAATCCTTCTCAAAACAGGCTTAGGTGGCCGGGTGGTGAGTGTTCCAGGAAGATTTTTTTTTTTATTAGGAATGAGAAAAATGAAATTGCAAAATTTATCTCTAGAGGAGACCGAAACAAAATGTTCTTTTTAATGAAGTGACTGGCAAAGCTACAAGACGCCGTGTGCAACAGATGTGCGATAAGCCAAGGACCGGAGTGTTACAAGGGTTTGCTATTTGCGGATAACTTTTTTTTTTCTTTTTTTACAATCCCAGTGTGAGTTTTGTGAACTTTGCTTCTATAGGAGTCTGCAAAATAATGGCCCAGTCCTCCCGTTTATGGTCTTTTGGCAGGAATGCCGCTTACCTATGAACGTTGGGGGAGAATGGGACGCGACACGGATCCCGAATACGGCCGTGTGCTTGGGGCCTTAGCGAGCTGGAGTAGAGAACCAAGGGGGGGGGGAAACAAAACAATGCTGGATAAATGTCTTTTTCATGGTTTACTACCTTGACATGTTCCAAATATTCCAATCCTACATGATCCGGAGCATTAAGGTCGGTTCACACCACATTTGGCAAAACTTTTTTCCCCCTATTTTAAGACATAGGGTACAGTTACACTGCCGGTCTGATAACCAGACACACTATGGATGTTGCGCCTAATTTATAATGAGGTGTAGCATCCACCTGCTCCTGCTTGGTGTAGATTTCACTGTTCTTTCACTGGCATAAAAGATGAGAAATGCGAAGGGGCTGTGGCCCCATCCCTTCCCTCACCATGCCCCTTTTGGGCAAAATAGTAACTAAACGTGGTCAACTTTATTTAAAAATTTCCCAAATGCCCTTAAAATAATTTTCCTAATAATTTTTCAAATATACAAGTGATCCCTCAAGATACAATAGTCTCAGAATACAATATTTTCAAACCATGGTCTTTTCTGGGCCATCACAAGTTGCAACCAAACTCAACAGGGCCATTTCTCTGGTGAAACACCTGTACTGGTTGTTTGGCAGCTCTTCCACGGTACAAAATATTCTGTACCGACCCCTGTGTGCCAGGATCAGCTGCTCCTTTGGACACCAACTGGGTGTCAACTCCATTTTATTTTCCTGGTACATCTATTGCTATACAGAACCCTGAAGAAGCTCCTGCCCTCACCATACAAAGTGATTTACAACTTCCAGCATCTGTTCCTATCAGTTTTAGATATTGACTTGGTTATATGTTCATTTTTCTTAAAACTTCACTTTTTCTTATTCTGGGATGAAATTTTTTGGGCTTTGGAAGCAATTACTAGTTTTCCCATATAGTAATGGGCTCAAGTTTTCAATGGTTTAAACAGACAATGGTCATCTGGGAAACCAATTAATATTGTAATTTTAGGGACCACTTTACTTTATTAAGTATTCAGGTGCCTATTCCGCTATGAAAAACAAAAAAATCCTTTAATAAAAGTATATTAAAAAAATGTATTTTTAGGGAATTTAGAACATTTGACTAAAGTTGACTAAAAGTTTAGTTGCTCTTTAAGTGATCTACAATAAGGTAAAAGTAGAGGTAGCAGAATAGAATGTGTCATATCTATCCATATGGTCAATTAGGATATATGGATATCACAGGGGGAAGGGGGGCAGGGTCCCCTGTTCATTACCCTACTCAATGAGCCAGGATGGAGAGCCACCATGCCTCCCGACCTTCCTGGATCCAGCAGGACAATCTCGGATTTCAAATATTGTCTCGTGGTTCTGGGAGGGCTGTGGCATGTCCTGATTTCAACTGTATCTGTGTCCAGAGGACGCAAATACAGTTGAATACAATGGTAAAGCAGGCAGCAGTTCATGCCTTGCTCCACCATTCACTGGCCTGTGTGCTCACCAGAAGGCAGACACAATGCAATGATGGCAACACAATGCAATGATTCATCAAGGCACTAAGGGAGCATTCTACTATATAGGGGAACTAAGAGAGAATACTACTGTTCAGGGGAATTAGGAGTGTAACACACACACTGGTCAAGTTATAGGAGTGGCTGCGCGCGCCACTGATATTGTCCCTTCTTTGGCTTTTCAAAAAGTTTGTGGTCAAGCAATACATGTTTGGTCATACATCTGGATTAGAGATGAGCGAACCCAAACTGCAATGTTTGAGAGTTCGGGTACCCGGACTTTTTCACTAAAGTTCATGTTCAGGTGATTTTATTATTTTCCGTTATAACGGAAAAGAATAACATTCTTAAGACTGAATGCTAAATAAAATGGTCATTCAGGGGTTAAAAATTACTAAGAAAAAAAAAAAAAAAACACAAACTCCTCATCCACTTGATTGCACAGCAGTTATCCTCTTCTTTCTACACGACCTGCAAAAGAACCTGCAATGACGTCACCGTGCTCACCACATGGTGATGTCATTGCGGGTCCTGCAGAAAAAAGAAAGAATAGGATACCAGCTGCACAATCAAGTGGATGAGGTGAGTTTTTTTTTGTTTTGTTTGTTTTTAATTATTTTTAACCCCTGAATGTTTGGGTCCACATTGGCTTTAATAGGGTCCAGGTTCGGGGTGAAGTTCGGGTCAAGTTTGGCTCCTGACCCCAAACTCTGACCTGTAGTTCGGCCGAACCCGAACTTCCATGGGTTCGCTCATCCCTAATCTGGATGGTTGTCATAATACTACATTTCCACAATGGAGACTATCATTTTAGCATCCCTGTGGTAGGGGGGGGGGGGGGGAGGAGGCAAGTGTTGAGTGACCCATATTAACTCCACCTCACAGTTCAGATAATGCAGAATATTTACCCGAGGTCCCATATAAAACCCATTAACATGGTGAGGTCACCACAAGTTGTTCCTTGGGACCGCTATATTGTTAAAGGCCAGATTACCATACCTGATGGATCGGTGTTTTCTCTGGCTGCATTACTTTTCTGTGATTAGACCAACGTATGATCACAATGAAGACAGCACTAATGGGTACATGGAATTAGTATGGCAGATTTACTATGAGGCGGTATACCAAAACTCCACAGGGTTTACAGAATATGATGGACACAGATATGGCAGAGGTCCACATGCAGTCACCTCTCAGTGGTACTCCTGGAGACGCGTTTCTGAGGCTCGGTACGGTAAGGCAACCTTCCACAGCAGGAGAGAGGAGAAATGTATGCCATCAAGAATTCATATACTATTTATAGGAATAAATAAGGTTGGCGCTCAGTGCAGAAGCCTGGGGATACTGTCATTGATAGATGGTTATTGATAGATTATAGGCCATATGAGAACCATCAGTCTCCCCGTCCTCACAAGTTCTATCACTTTGCAGCTTAACTCTTGACGGTTGGGTTCACCTCAACATTTCCAACATGACTCCTAGGCCAATGATGGTTTTTGTAGTGGACATGTGAGCCCCATGCTGCTCAGTGTCCAATACCACTCCCAGTGTGTAGGGAACTATCTGATAGGAACAATAGTTTAGGTTTGGCACTATGACTGGAGCAATTTAGGGTTGGGAAAAATGGCCAGATATAAATGACCAATTCTTAAAAGGGTTGTCCAGGTTTTTTGTTTCAATTCTTCCCCTTCCCAGCAAACCGGACCTGTGGAGAAATCTACACTCACCTGCTACCCGCCACTCTGTTCAGACTCCAGGACTCTCGTCACTGGACATTTGGTTGCAGTCTGTATACTTCCACATAGAAGAAGTCACGTGCTGCTATAGGACACATCACTGCTGAGGCCAGTCATGGTCTCCAGTGTTGCATGTGACCCCATCAATGCAGATGTTGACAGACTCAGACCGGAAATCCAGTGACTCTCAAACTATGTAGTTGTAATATCAGGTAGTCTCCGACACACCCCTAAACACTGTGCAGACGCTTGTAATAGACGTCTCCAGAGTCTAGTGACTAGGTGTGCACCACCAATGAGGCCAGGAGAGGCGATCACCTCAGGCACATACACCTTCACTTGTTTTCCTATTTGACCAATGCATCTAGAACTAAGGAACTTCATATAATCTTGAAAAAAAAAAACAAAAAAAAAACAAAAAAAAACACTGTAGTCTGATCCTGTAGTCATACTTCCAAACATCTGTTCTATACATTTGGTATGTTAGGAAGAAGTGGGGATAGCACAAGAGCTGTGGATACAAGAATTAATCCAAGTCATATATTTGTAAAGTGGTTTCACATTTCATTTTAGGCGCATGGGAAAAATAATAAAAGTTCTTGCAAGGTGGTCATAGAATTTCAGGTATTTCACGTTCTGCTCATAGAACTAGTTATTTACTAATTTAATATTGTATTTTCTTAAAGTCTATTGGACTACGGATTGTTTTATGGTTAGTTTTATCTGCGATAACGTCCGCGCCACCTTACAATAAACCCATTCATGAAGGTAAACAATATGGAAGGTTTATCGGTCATGAACCTGGATATAAAAACACACATATCAAAAAGATAAGCGTGAAAATCTAAGGCATGTATAAATCTAAGGCGCCCGCCTGCAATACAATCACTGTACTGTGCTTCTTATCCACAGGGTGTGGGAACAGATAAAACAGGGTGTCACCCTCCTCTCTGAATCTGGACGACCCCTTTAATATGGTGCAGGGGTGCTAATTTTTGTTTCATTTTGTACTTTGTTAAGATGTATCTTGCCATAGCAAGGCCTCATATAAGACAAGTACGGATGTAGCAAGTACTATCTTTCAGACTCTATGAGCTCCAGAAAAGAAAATATATGCCTGCTCACAGCCATAATCTCCACTGTCTTCTGATGTTAAAGGGGTTGTCCGGGTTCAGAGCTGAACCCGGACATACCCTTAATTTCACCCAGGCAGCCTGCCTGATGGTAGCATTGGAGCATCTCATACTCCGATGCCCTCCCTTGCCCTGCGCAGGGCAAGAGCTCTTATTTACAAATACACACTGCGGAGGCGTCGGTGACGTCACCGGCTGTAATGGGCCGGCTTTAGCAATTAAAACGGCTAGGGCAGTGCTAAAGCCCGCCCATCAGCGCCTGTGATGTCACCAGGATCACTGCTGGGCGGAAGCCTCCGCCTAGCAGAGCCTGGTTCGTCACAGGAGCCGGGCTAAATGCCTTTGCCCTGCGCTAATTAGCGCAGGGCAAAGGAGGGCATCGGAGCACGAGATGCTCCGATGCTTTAGTCAGGCGGCTGCCTGGGTGAAATTGAGGGTATGTCCGGGTTCAGCTCTGAACCTGGACAACCCCTTTAAGTCACGGTAAATCCATGGAAAACTAAACTAAAATCACACACACAATTTTTGCCTCACTTATAAATAGTATTGGAAGCAGCACAAAATGATACATTCTGGGATAGTGGGTGTATACATGCAAATTGTCCCTTACTCCCTCTAGTGGCCAGAGATGCATCCACAGCTGGTAGTATATGTTTACATGTGTCACAGTATCCTGTTTTAAGATGGCCTAATTCAATGCCTGAATTTGCACTGGCAAAAACCATGGTCCAAAGTTCTAGATTCCCAGATCTTGCTCTATGAAATATGTAAAGGATCAACTACATGCAGTGGCATAGCTATAAGGGGTTGTAGAGGTAGCAGTCGCTACCAGGCCCAGGAGCCCGAGAGGGCCCAAAGAGGTTTCAATTTTTGCCTCAGGCAGCATGAAGGCTATGTGCGCCCCTGCCCCTATTTTCAAGGGTTACGGCGCCCTAACAGATATCCCCCTTGAGGTCTAGGGGGAGTGTGTGTGGCCATCCCGGTTCCGCACTCCCCTGCAAACCCCATGGTCTCCCCTTCCGGTGGGAGACCAGCGTAGTTGTCGAGCTCTGTGCTGACTCACCTGGGGTGGCGCCTGGGAGAGAAAGCCGGAGCACAGACGGGGCGTACCCTCGGCTTTGGCTGAGGGTTGCCCATTTGGGTGTACACCCGGCTTCGGCTGGGAGTCACCATTTTGTCCGAGTCCCTTGCAGGTGCCTTCTGGCCCGGAGGGATGAGGAAGGTTCTGGGGGGCCCTTCTTTGGAAGAGGGCCTGCGATGGACTGTAGCCTTGGGCACTTTTTTGTGTGGCACGCTGCACGATTTTGTTGCACTTGGTTTTTGTAAGCACTGGCCACAAAGCACTGAGGGAAGGGGAGCCCAAGCTGAACTCTTGCACCAGTGCCCATGAGCCTTTAGTTACGCCCCTGACTACATGATCATGTAATGGGCCACACAGGCTTTTGCTTCACTGCCAGAATATAAACGTTGGTCATTTGTATGATTCAGTACATGAGATAAGATTGATTGATGAGAAGCTCTAGATGCTGGGCAAATCATTGAATCATCATAGAATTTGCCTTTTTGTACTAGTGAAATAGTTGACAATTTTTTGTATTTTTTTTTTGCAAATAGTTTTTCATATCATTAAGCATTAGCTGAGACTTCATTACGATGGCCATTAGAATTACCTGGAGAACCTTAGGTACTTTCTAGTTTAAAACGACTACTTTTATAATTTCATATGCACACAAGCGTGTGCCCCCGTGCCCGTATTGTGGACATCAGGTCCGCAATATGGAGTGCACCCAGTCGGTGCCTGTATATCACAAATTGACTTGAATGGGTCCACAATCCTCAACATATGGAGCAATGCACATCAGAAGCTTAGATCGGAAGCACCATGAAGTGCTTTTGTGGGATTTGGTCCGCAAAAAAAAAAAAAACAAAAAAAAAAAAAAAACAAAAAAAAAACAAAAAGGACTTTTTTTGCGGTGCAGACCATCTCTTGCAGATTGTGGACCTATTCAAGTCAATGGGTCTGCATCCACAAACTGCGTTCACACAGATGGTGCCTGCGAATTGCAGACATGGGGCACACATGCTTGTGCGCATGAGACCTAAGTAAGTATATCCCCAGGCATCAAAAATTTAAAGGGAACGTTTCACACTGAACATGCTGTCCTTTCTCTGGGCTGCAGGTTCTAGAGCAGAAGGAGCTGAGCAGATTGATAAAGATTGTAAGAAAGGATTCAGCATAACCTATTTTATTCACATAAATTCCTGCTCATTCTGGGTACAGGAGTCCAGTGGCGCTCTTATAAGTGATTGACAGCCTTCCCTGTGTAAATGTACATGCTGTCAATCACAGATTAGGACACTGGACTCCTAAGCTCAAAATGAGCAGAGATATAAAAGGGTTGTCCCATGGTAACAAAGTGTCTGACAGCTGGGGCCCCCTTTGATCACAAGAAGGGCACGCACTCCCTCTATGAATGTAGTTGTGGTCACGTGTGCTCGAGCTCAATTTAGCAATATGGGACTACCGGAGATAGCAGAGCGCGTACACTCTATCTCCAGCAGTCCCATAGAGTTGAATAAGGCAGTGGACATGCCTGCATGGTTGTCTCTACATTCAAATGGGGACCATAAGCCCCAGTTTTTGTGATCAACGGGGGTCCCAAAACCAAAACTGTATATTAATCTGCTCAGCTCCATAACATTCTGCCTGCAGATAGGACTACATGTTCAATGCAACAGGTTCCCTTTAAGCAAGTATAAGACAAACATAGTGTGATGAGACACTCAGCCAACAGCATAGCAGAATATTCTTACTTGCGTGAGAATGACGTCTTCTTGCCTCCTGACACAGCATTTATATGGACCTCTGGAGCAGATATGCTGCCAGTACTGCTAGAAGAACTGAAGTCTGCTTCACTTCCTAAAAACAAAAAAACAGAGCAAAACCTGAATACTGGGACAAACCCCTGCAGGAGGGGCAAGGACGTACGAGGTCTACCATAAGATTGGCAAGTTGAAGGATTTTGGAGGTCGGGAGTAACACGATTTGGAACATTCTCATTATTTCAGTGTAATTCTTCTGTTATTGTGGTCACCTGCTGCCTTTTGGAGCAGGTAAATGCTCAAGATATATAGTTTATTAGAATGGGAAGACATTATCCATCATGTGGTGCCGTGATATAATGAATCCTCCGCTTCATACGTCATTTAAAAAAGGGACAGAGCATGGCCAAGAAGCCAGTGAAGGTAATGCACTTTAGGCTATAGACTTCACTGCATTGTCTGGGTTTGAAGCTTCAGGCTCCCCGGCTTACGCAAGAGACACACTGACCATCTGTTAAAGGACTACACCCTGCAGCTGGGCATTGTAATGCCGTGGATAGGGAGAGAATTCTACTGTGTACAGTGGAAAATTTTACTATGAATGGACGTACTACAACTCCTATTTTACACATGAGTAAAGAGACATTTATTCTTCTACCTCTGGCCTGATTTTCTGACTCCTACACCATACACTGGCAATTGCATCCTACATGCCCTGCTTTGCACACAGACTCACTTATCACAGGCTCCCCTAACTCCCCTCGGGTAGGAGCCCCAGAACCAGGGTGGGGGAGGGGCTAGAATGAGTGCACCCTCCTTTCACTACACGGCCCTAGGGAGCAGCGGTGTGAGGACAGCCGCCGTGATAGACAGTGACAGCCAGAGACACTACCACTCTCATCCTCCTCCACGACTCGTTGCAGAGTTTGTCCCCGATTTTGGGTGGCGCTTATCTAAACCCGCCTACAAGTGGTCAGTCCTGAATGGGTTTGGGGGTGTTCCCAGAGTCACAGTTTACATGCCCCAGAGTTACCATTACAATGTCGGAAAGTATGGCATTATTACAGCCGCACCATCCAGGCCTCCAGCAGGAAACAAGCAGATCCGCGGAAGTTAGCGCTACGACTTTAAGATGGATGCTAAAATATGGCGGCATTATGTTCACCTGCATTTTAGGTAATCTACTCCTCCTGTAAACGGGAGATTTAATTGCATTTTTTATGGTGTAAATCATTTTTTTCAAAAAGCTGGAAAACAAAAGGCGTGTGGGTGGCGTGCACTGGATACCAGATGCACCGTACATCTATTCTCCTCCTGGAGGAGCACGCGTTTTGTGCTGGCGTCGTCATGGAGACAGACATTAATGCATCCTTGTGCTTGCAGGTCAAGTAAGCAAATGGAGACGGCTCCATGACAACAGAAAGGAAAAAGACAAACCTCGACCTATCAGCAGACGGAGAGAGCAGCCGAGCTGAGAGGTTACAATTTACATTATCTCCAGCCATCTGAAGAGAGGGGACGAGATAATGGAGACGATGACTGAGAGGAAACCTTTCCAAGTCACACGATGTGGTAAAAAGACAAGGCTAAGGCTGAAAAGGGTTAATTTTTCTTATTTGGCAGTTTATTTTACTTAACGATATCTTATGTCCTGTTAGGATAGGTTGAGCGAATGGGAAGTATGGACAGGGATGCGGTCACCCCCCAAACCTCCCCAGCAAGGCTTTATTAACTTAGAGATATTAGAACTTAGAAAGCTGCTGTGAAGACAACCAATATGGCCGCACTTCCTGTTGTCACTATAAAAAATGTCAGGGCACGAATATTTTTATTACAGCATATAATAGGTCTCCTTCCCAGAATAGGAAGATCTATTTTAATAGCTACAATACACCCTTCCTTTACTTTTGTTCATTTTTTGAATGTGAGTGCCAGTGAGGTGGATAATGAACCTCACCCTTTCCTTAAGGAACATAGGGGAAACAAAAAAAACTAAAAAAAGTTAAAAAACCATCACTAGTTTAAAAGGGATATTCCAGTTTCAGAAAATATAACGAAAAGTTAGACCATCTCAAATATACTAGTATCAATTCATCACCAGTTTCAAAATCTCTGCTTGCTCCCAGCTGATGAAATTAGTCCTGGTTGTGCGATGGACACAGGTGTGTGGCTCTTTGAAAGACACAGCTCTGATAACTGCACTGTAACAAGCCGAGCCCCTGTGTGTCCATCACATGACCAGGGCAGATTTTATAGGTGTAGTAACCAGATTGATTTGTCAGGCTGTTATAACTTATCCATGGTGGAATACAATTTTATCGATTTCTGGGAAAGCTGTGTGGCAACCAATGCAGTCCCCATCACTGCTTATACACGGGTGGTCACACAGCTTCCTAGTCTTCATGCCGGAATACAGATGTAGCAATTTGCTTAGCATGCCATTCTCATACACTTAAAGAGGCTCTGTCACTAGGTTGTAACCTATGCATTTAAATACATAGGTTACAAGTCCTAGTGACAACTTTTAAAATCATACCTTTCATGCAGAGTTCTGCGCAGCGGTCGCGTAGAAATCTAAACTTTAAAACATATGCAAATGAGCCATCGGAGCACCGGGGGGGCGGCCTCTTTCCTCTGGAGCACCGCTCCTTCACCGCCCCAGCGGGCCCGAGGCACATCCCCTGTCTCTAATCACGCCCCCTCCTGTATTTGATAGACCGCGCTAGACTGGTAAGTCTAGCGCTGAACTCTCGCGCATGCGCCCTAAAATTTTCCCGGCGCATGCGCAGTAGCGCTTGCAGTGTCTACACTGCAAGCGCTGTCTTCTCTTCTGCGCACGCGCCGTCACTTCGCTAGTCCCGGGAGTGACGGCACGTGCGCAGAAGAGAAGACAGCACTTGCAGTGTAGACACTGCAAGCGCTACTGCGCATGCGCCGGGAAAATTTTAGGGCGCATGCGCGAGAGTTCAGCGCTAGACTTACCAGTCTAGCACTGTCTATCAAATACAGGAGGGGGCGTGATTAGAGACAGGGGACATGCCTCGGGCCCGGGGGGGCGGTGAAGGAGCGGTGCTCCAGAGGAAAGAGGCCGCCCCCCGATGCTCCGATGGCTCATTTGCATATGTTTTAAAGTTTAGATTTCTACGCGACCGCTGCGCAGAACTCTGCATGAAAGGTATGATTTTAAAAGTTGTCACTAGGACTTGTAACCTATGTATTTAAACACATAGGTTACAACCTAGTGACAGAGCCTCTTTAAAGGGGTATTCCAGGTTATCCTGTATCCACAGTATAGGGGATAACTAACCCTCACAATTTAATAGCCATCCTCTTTTCTATGTATATTAGGTAACTTAATATAAACGCAATACCTCTTTAAGCTGCCGATATACTTAGAAGTTGACTGAAATTGCTGCTTCTAGGCAAACATCATTTGCTAATTTTACACAAACCCTCATTAACAATGGCTGACAGCAAGCTTCTGTCTGCCAAATTGCGGCTGAGACTACATATACTGTAAAGGTGCAGTACACCAGAGCAGGGAGCATCTGCAAATGGTTTGTCATGTAATATACTATTATGTATTGTTGTTTAATGCATTGCACCCAGAATAGCCATGTATGGATGGCACAGTTAGGGTTAACAATCCTAGCTCACCCCTTGTAGGAGGTTAGAAGTGGGCTGGCCCCACCCCTAACCTTAGGTCAGTCTAGACTAGTGGAGAGACAGACAGACCCACAGCACAGCTCTGCACTGGACCGGACCTTCCGGACCCATTCAAGTGAATAGGCCCGTATGCGCGATGGGGTGCACAAACGTCTGGCGACTGTATGTTGCGGACCCGCTGTTTGTGGGTTGCAATACAGGCATGGCCAGGCCATGTGCATGAGCCCTAAGTAAGGTAACCTTCTACCAAAGGCTGCAGAGACTTTACTGCATTGAGGGACACCATTAAGACCAGTCAACCACTTCACAGATGGTGTCAGTCTGTTTTTATGGCATCCACAGATTTAGGACCCCCTTATATCAGGAGAATGGAGGTCCTGTGATCCCAATACTGCCAGGCAAGGTAGGCTTGCTTAGTTTTTTTTTCTGCAAGTGCCACAGATTTCAATGGAGATGTCGACATACAGGCCGTGGCTGCTGTTTTACTGATCAGTGAGGGCCACCTACCTATCAGGCATTTATAGCATATCCTTTGGAAATATCATGTGTCTGATATGGCAGTCTTTTTAAAGGGGTATTCCATTTTCTGCAACTAAATGCTACGTTTTGCATAATAATATGTTCTACAATTATTCTATATATTTTCTGTATGTGTGCCTCACATCACTGCTTGCTGTCATTGACTAGAGACCCTAATTGTTCAGTTCTTGTTGATAACAAGCTGCCTTGGTTATGTGACAGACGCTTGTATACAATACATCTGTTACAGTTATCTGAGCTCTGTCATGTGATGGAGACACAGGTGCATGGCTTGTCACATGGCCAGGACAGATTCTTCTTCCTCATTAAAGAATAATATATATATTTTATACACACTAGCAGATATACTAAAAAAATAAAATAAGAAGTGGATACAGAAATACATTAGGAAATTGAATAACATCTCATTATACAAAGGAGGACATTTTATCACAATATATGGAACACCCCTTTAAGGCCTTCATTTTACTGCTTTTTGTTTTTTTTAAAGGGGCAGATACATTTTAAAGTCCATAAATAATCCGAAAAGCGGACAGAAGGGACACCAGTGTGACTGACCATTTAACCAGTGATGATTTGGAATCATCTATAGGAGAAGTGAAAGAGCTGACACGGAGAAGAGCAGGAATTTGCAGAGCGGAGGGAATGTCAATCGGACATGTGCCGGGGGTGAATGGAGACATTGTTAGAGGGCTGGACCATCCATCTCCCTGCGACGTGTTTAACTAGAGACAGTTTCTAAAACAAAATATTTCCAGGGCCATGACAAACTAAACTAAGCCACGCTCACAGCCAGCGATCCTTCACACGAGCCAGCACCTTCATTAGCAAGTGGCATGGTTCTAGAAGATCCTCATAACTGTACACCAGCCGAGATGAGTAAAAGGAATCTGACATTTTCCAGAAACAGCACCACTCTTGTCCACGGGTTGCATCTGGTACTGCAGCTCAGTCACTCATGAGAGAATAGAGCTGAGCTGCAGTACCAGACACAACCACAGACAAAAGTGGCGCTGTTTTTGAAAAAAATAAAAAATTTGATCTAGGGTAGTGGTCTACAACCTGTGACTCTCTACAGCTCCCAGCATGTCCTGGGAGTCTCTGGCTGGGTGCTGTAGTTTCACACTGGTCTTGCTCTAAAGGAAGGAGCGCAGGAGAACACCAGATACGAAATCCAAGCCTTTGTAAGCAAGATTCTAGGAGAAGCATTGGAGGCCACAAAAGTGGCTTCAAAGAGGTTGTCTGAGATTTGGATCTCGAAGACCAACCACCTATTTATATCAGATTGGCGGTGGTCCGACTCCCAGCACGCCTGCTGATCAGCTCTTTGAGCACTGGAGCCTCTTCCGAGGCCAGTAGCACCACGTTGATCAGTCACATGGCCTAGACGCAGCACAGTCCCGTTCAAGTTATTAGGGCTGAGCTGCAATACCACACACAACCATTATACCATGGAGGGCGCTGTGCTCACTGCACCAGAGAACCACAGTATCTTCAAACAGTTGTTTGGTGCTGGGTGTCAGACCATAGTCGATCTGATATTGATGACCTATGCTACACGCTATAGGAAGGAAGAGGGAAAAAAAAAAAAAAAAAAAAAAACACGCTGCTGGATTGCAGGGTGGTCGTAACCATGGAAATAAGCAGTGTATAATGTGATGAAAACATGAATCCAGCCAGCAAAGGAACCAATATGGACAATAACAATACATTAGTAAGTGCCTTGTATTAACTGCCTCTACATAATAAATGCCATTTGCTGAAGAGAGACAACCCCTTTTAAAGAACCCCTATACCGTGCTTAAGTACTGATCGATAATAGGACAAGAGCACGACATATGGCGGGTTTACATGGGCCATTATGGGGGAGGAAGCGTTTCTTCCCGACAGTTGGCTGCTCGTTCAGTGAAGGAGACCTCTGTATTTACATATAGCAATCACCTCCACAGTATGAGGACGAGGGATGGATGTAGCAATCCCTTGGCCTCATACAGAATCACTGTTTCTGGTCACAGATCTCTTTTTAGACCACACAATCTGCGGTCCAGGAACGATGATTGATGTGCTTCCATGAACGACAAGATCACCTGATTTCGCTCGTTCAATCGGGTAATTGGTGGCCCATTTAGATGGTCACATCATTGGGAACAAGCGTTCACAGGAACATTCGTTCCCGATAAAATGGCCGACTACTGGTACGTGTAAATCCACCTACAGGCAAATCCGATTTCCATAAGCAAATCAGGGCTGCTGTTACTATAGCGACACTGAATTCTACCAAATAATGCTCTTGATACCTCGTCACGTCTGGATTTGTTTTCCGTTACATCTTGATAACCTAGATGAGATAGGGCAGGGATCATCAACCTCCGGCACTCCAGGTGTTGTGAAACTACAACTCCCAGCATACACACTTGCTCTGCTCTTCTAAGAACTCTCATAGAAATGAATAGAGCATGCTGGGAATTGTAGTTTCACAACAGCTGGAGTGCCGAAGGTTGCTGATACCGGAGATAGGGAGTTGCTGCACCTATAGGAACTCACAGGGTTTGACAACCACTGCAGAAAGGTTAGCGGCAGATGCAGGAAGCTATACAACAAATCGGGAATAGGAGGTGTAGAGCATTGGGAGACCCTGCCATGACTACTGTGGGAGGGGAGACCTGATGTGACCAGTGGAGGAGGACACAGCTGTGACTACATAAGGGACCTCTGACTTCTAGAAGGGGTGTTAGTTATGACAAGGCTTCAGCATCTTTGTTTTACTCCTCATTAGGGTTGTGTGGACCCATCTTCCAACATGTACTTGTTGTCACATTTGGCTCCTGTCATATCTCCTTGCCCTGTTTGATTCAAAAGATCATAGCTGCTCATCTATACCTGTAAGTGATAGCCTCCACAATTCAGATTTTCTTGCAAAATTGTGCTCAGCAGGTGCTTCTGGTGGAGGTACGTCATGATGCTCTCTAAATAGTCTAGAGCCATTGAGACCTCAGAGCACATACAAGTCCCGAGTGACTTCCATAGCTTTCTGGCAATACAAAGTAAAGTGCAAGAAGTCCCTACAGGTTTGAGTTAGGCTTTTAACAAGCTTTATGGAACAGGGTGTTGATTACATTTTTTTCTTCCATGGGTTGATCTATATTGGTGATGTTCTGGCCATGATGATGCAAGATTTTTGCTGCTTATGGAGTATCTACACCAGGGAATCAACAACCTTCGGCACTCCAGCTGTTGTGCAATTACAACTCCCAGCATGCACACTTACTCAGCCGTTCTTGTAACTCCCTTAGACATGAAAGGAGGATTCTGGGAGTTGTAGTTTTAGAATAGCTGGAGTGCCGGAGGTTGCTGATCCCTGATCCACACACACAACAATAAGAAATCTGTAGACCGAAAAGTTTACCTGTCTTTAGGAACCCGCTCTTCAGTTCCTTTTTGTATCGAGCCTGCTGAACGTTGCCATCTGCAAAAGTGCCGATGCTGACCCTCTTGTGGCTGTAGTCGTCCTCACTTCCGGTGCAGAATCCCATTGGGCTCATGCCAGCATCAGAGGGCGTCTTGACTGGGGACACAGACTGACTACTGGGGCAGCCTGTATCGTCTAGACAGAGAAAGAGTGAAGACAGCTTCATAAAAATCATGCAGTCTCACTGTATCGCCCTTTTTTGACACCATGGGTATGACTTGAACCAGTCACATCTACAGTATCGTCTATCTAAAGGTCTTCGAGAAAATGTGGCCTTCTTGAGACCATCATTCATCTTATGCATTACTCTCAAAAAATAAAAGATTGACTGGTTGGTGGACAACAAGGCCTCATTTTCTCCGAGAGATACCTCGACCCATTTCCTGGGTCTTTCGTGGAGCAGGTTCTCCAGATTTTTTGAAAGCCAGCTTTGCCTCTATGGCAAGGAACCTTTAATAAAAGGCCAGAATTGTACAGATTGACTTGTTTCTTCAATGATCATAATTGATGGTGGCCATATTTCCCTGGAACAATTCAACTTTGCGATTTATACCACCAGCACTCCTGCAGGGCATATGGACATCAGAGTGGTCCCTGACTTAGGAACCCCTCTACAGGCTCAGCTTGGTCATTTTTACATGAACAGCTGATCCCGGGAAAAGGACTTATCTTAATGAGAACCCCCTTTAAAATCTGCTTAGAGAAATTTCTGATCAATGGTTACAAAATATGAAAAAAAGTTTCATCAGATGGTATTCTTTATATAATAAAAAGTTAGCATTTTTCTAATATACTTTCTGTATCAATTCCTCACATTTTGTAAGATCTCTGCTGGAAGTCACACAATGGGAACCTTTATTGCGTACCACTAGTGAACAGTCCGTGATGGACACAGGTGCACAGTCCGTTTGGCTGGATTTACACGTTGCAGTGCAGTAACATGTTTTGCTTGTTAAAAAAAACAAACAAAAAAAAAAAAAAGTGCAGACAAATGTACATGGTATGGCTGAACAGAACCGTATTGCAATGTGTAAAGCTAGCCTTATCCACATGTCTGTAGCCATGATGAGATCCATGAGAAAACAGCTAGTTTTATCCATGAAGAGGTCTGTGATGGGTCCGCTTGTCCGTTTTTTTGCCCTGTATGTCATCAGGATATACTGCTAGGCTGAAAAGAGGATTTTTATGCTGTGATTATTGTAAAAAATGAAAATCAGACATCATATAGTATAGGACAATCTCTTTCTAACAAAGCTAGAACCAGCCCTGTACCTCACATAATCACATACAAAATAGGGCACACCTCCACGGACCATATCAAAACCTCAAGGTCAAATGGTGCACAAGTGGTCTGTGAAGACCACAGACAGCAAACACGTGTGAATCATTGACCTGTGAAAGAGACCTTAGGTGGTTTTTCCACTGACCCATAGTACGTGGAAATCCACTGATGTGTGAACAAACATTACAGACAATGAATCCGTGTGCTGTTCGTGGAGAACATGGACAGAACACGCCCATGATTCACAAGTCAGGATTTGTTCAGTGTTTGATCAGCTATTTCCATCAGTGACTGGGAGCCAAAATCAGGGGCATGTCAAAAATACCAACCAGGTGCTAATCCTTCCATTATATCTTATCTCTGTAGGCGCCACGCCTGGTTTTGGATCATAATCACTGATCAAACACCGCCTGATCAAACACCGACTGTGAAATCGGCCTAATACCCCTTTCACACGAGCGGGAGACTCGCATGTCTCCCGCAACGCATCTACAGGGCTGGACTCCGGCACTGACAGGGATCGCATAGCATTATATCAGTGCAGAGTCCAGCCCTGTAGATGCGTTGCGGGAGACATGCGAGTCTCCCGCTCGTGTGAAAGGGGCATAAGACCTTAGAAGACAAAACTCTGAGGGTACGACCACGCGGTCAGGTTTCCTGGTGCAGTTTTGGAAGCCAAAATCAGGAGTGAATCATAAAAGGAGGGAAAGTGTACAGGACAGATTGAATTCAGAAGAGAAGTCCTCTCATGTAGAAACCTGACCGCATGGCCATACCCTAATACACATACTGCAACCATGTGTCCATCACATGACCAGGACAGGTTCACCAGGAGGAAGCAATATTGTTTCTTACTGAGACTGCATGCAGGGATCTTGCAATCTGTAAGAAATTGATACGGAAAAGTATATTGGAATATTGTTAGAAAAAAAAAAAAAGTTTCATTACACAAAAAACAACAAAGAAGAACATTAACTTGAAAAACCCAAATACCCCTTCAAGTGTAGGGTCACATGTAGGTTTTGCGAGCGTTTTTCATCACCTTTGCACTTGTGTTTTTGCAGTAAAACTAAACAAAAAAAAACAAAAAACAAAGCTCTAGATGTTAGGTCTCTGGCAATTATGCAGTACACAAGTGTATTTTTGTTCACCTGCTTTTTCAAAAACACAGCATGCTGTAACTGTAGGAGTTTTTTTTTTTGTTTTTTTTTATTCCTGCATTTTTCACATCACCTTTTCTACAGGTGAAAAATGCAATGGAGAAAATTGTAGCGGTAGGACACTGGCCCAGATGTACACCGAAAGTCTGTCTAAAAAGTGGTGCAACTATTGTTTCTACAGCTTCAGTCTTGCTTAAACAGGGGGTTAGGGCATCATCAAAAGAGGTGTGGCCTAAGATGTGCCAAAATTCTGGCGTCCAGCCTGAGTGTACGTTTATGCCATCTATAGAATTAGTAAGTGTTTGCAAAAAACAAAAGACACCCTTCTCAATAGTGGATAGTGGACAAGTATGGAACCCACTTTTGTCTATAGGTTCTATTACAGTCCAGCCCATAGACAAGAATAACGTGTTCTGTGTTAATCCCATGCAATGCCTGTAACCATAGGTAGATTGGCCATAGACCCTACAGGGAAACCTCCCAGTGGGCCGATGCCCAGGGCGGCTCCCAAAGCCTTTATGGCTGCCAGGTGGCACTTAAAGATCTGAGACTAGGAGCATCAGGTACTTATGCACTTGGCCGTTGCCCTCCTGAATTCAACGGTATTGCCGGGCTCAGGAGAATGACAGTGTCGTACTGTGGTGAAGGTAGCAGCATTTTGTGCTGCACTGTGGTATTTGGTTCTGCTGGGGCGGTATTTTGTACGGCACTATAGTACTCAAGAGATGAGCAAAGTTAAGAAAAACTCGATTTGGCTGCTTCATCGAATGTCACAAAGAAATTTGATTCATGACGAATTACTTCGTCACAAAGTGCATTTCTTTGTATGTAGCAGGCACAATGACGGAGGAACCCCTCAGATGCCGCGTTCATCACTGCTCGCGGCACCTGATGCTACAATTGAGACCTTTTAGGGATTAAAACAAAACACACTCACCTTACCTATGCTCACGGACTGGCTGTCGCGGCCATCTTGATTAAAGACATTGCACTAAATCTTGCACAGTGATGCGATGACATCATCGTGCTGGCCAGCACACTGGCTTGTTGATGTCACACGTACCCCTTGTGAGATTTCACATGGCATGTTCACATCAAGATGGCCACGACGGCCTCTCCACGAGCACATGGATGAGATATGTTTTTTTTTTTTTTTTTTAACCACTATTTCAAGCAAAACAGATTCATTACCATGAAGAGTGACAAAATACGGCTTCGCAGCAAATCACATTTTTTCCAGAAATTTGTATCAAAGACAATTCATTTGGCTTCAATTAGTGCGACACTAATTCTAATCATACTATACTGTACTAAAAAACAAAAAACACCCTAAATATATAACTGCCCTGACAGCAGAGTGCTCTTTACAGCTGCAGTACAGGGAGTCTGTTCAATGTGAACTATTTTTATGACGGTCAGGCACACCGCTCTTCTGCGTATTATGTGTCTATGGAGACCCTCGTCATAACACTCCGCAGAGAGAGATGGATCTTCACAGTTATACAAAATAAAAATCGGCGAGTTTTTATGCTGGCTCCTCAGAAGCTGAAGCGAATTTCTCTTTCCGACATCCCGATGAATAAAACGTACCTTGGGAGTTTCCAGCAGAAGCCATGTATTAGCTGCTGACTGTACAGCCAGATGCGGCAGGCAGAATGTTTTCCACAGCCTGACATCTGAGCCCGGTGGCCTCTGTCCAAGCACAGTGATGAAGGGAAGGAGGTGGTTCTGGTGTCATGTGGTAAGTGCGGTCTCACATGTTACTAGCTGGAACATACACGCTGGCAGGGAGTATTACCAGGGGGTGTGCAAGCGTATTACAGAGTGCAACTGTTCACTTCCAGGAGGGAGTGCACGCCTAATATTTGCCTTGCTCAAAAGAACATAACAGAAGGATCAGCTCTCACCGATCTTTTGTAAATGTCTCTGCTAGAACACGTTATCCCAAAATTATGTCCTTGAACCTATGATTGCAAATATAAATATCCAAGCTGGTCAAAAGTGAAGAAAGATTAGCACTAATCCTAAAATCTTCAGGTTTTAGTACTTGCGTATGTGCAAGATAAAGGAGCAGTCATGTAGGTACATGATGTAAAAAAAAAAACAAACAAAAAAAACCCCATAAAATACTAAATAGTACTTTCATACACTGCCCACAGGGCTCTAATACTACCAGTGTCTAAATGATAACTTCATACAGTAACCAAATAATACTTTCTATAGTGCCCACATAACACAGCCATCTTTCCCCCCCCCCACCCCGTGACTACATGCCCAGATAGAACAGCTATTCACTTTCCAAATACCGCCATATGATGTCCAAGTAATGAAAGTGCTAATAGTAAAATCCCTTTTGATCTAAGGGTATGGGCGCAGTCGAGGGGTGTGGCTGGCCTGCATTCAAGAACCCCGTGGCCGTATCGGGCTCTAATTCAACTAGTGAGACCACACTGTTTAGCCAGTCTGCATTGTTAATGGCCACGTGCCCTCTGCAATAACACACGGCTGTTAACAATGCAGACAAGCTTAAATAGTGCTTGATTAGGGCGCGTGGTTCTTGATCACATCATCACCTACGCGTCCTGAATGCCACACAACCATGGCATGTGGTTGTACCCAAGGCAGGGAAGTTAAGGCTACTTTCACACCAGCGTTTTTGCTGGATCCGGCAGGGTTCAGGAAAAAAGCTTCCGTTACTGATAATACAACCGTCTGCATCCGTTCGGAATTGATCCGGGTTGTATTATCTTTAACATAGCCAAGATGTATCAGTCATAAACTCCATTGAAAGTCAACGGGGGACGGATCCGTTTTCTATTGCGTCAGAGAAAACTAATCCGTCTTGCTCTGCATCTCAGGACGGAAAGAAAACTGCAGCATACTCTCCGGTATTGGAACACAACCAAGCAGAATGCATTCTGGTGACTCCGTTCTGTAAAGTTACATTTTGTCCCCATTGACAATGAATGGGGTCAAAGCGGAAGCGTTTTACTCAGTATTGAGACGCCATGATAGATCTCAATTCCCGGAAAATAGAAACACTAGTGTGAAAGTAGCCTAAAGGGGTTTTTCAGGTTCACGATACTGATCACTGTCACTACAAATTAGACAGTGTGCAGCTAAACAGACCATCAATATACCGTTAGCAAACCTGTATTAAAGTGGTTTTCCAAGATCCAGCAGGTCCACCAAACCCACTTTTATTACACTTAAAATACCTAAAGGAGAAAGTTTACAATATACCGACCATCCTGAAGTCATGTGGATTGGCCTTTCAGGAACCCAGTTGCGCAACGCTTCTCTTCTGAAAATCCTGCTTGTGCAATCATGTCTTATCTGGTTTCTGTCCTGGGCTATGAACAGGGACATCACTTTTGCTGAACTGTTCCTCTCCCTGGCACATGTGCAAACTCCTGAACCCACCTCATCTGCACATGCACCAGGGAGAGGAATAGTTCTGATCCCATCCACAGCGGTACTGAGGTCCCATCTATAGCCCACACCAGAAATCTGGTAAAAGACATGATGCCAGCATAAGCAGGATTTTTAGAAGAAGAGTGTCTCATGATTGGGGTCCTATGAGGCCGATCCATGCAACTTCAGAACAGCAAGTACATTACAAACGTTCTCCTACTGGCATGTAATGAGTAGTGTTGAGCGAAGTTCTGTTTTCAAGTTCGGCGTACAAGGTTCGGGTTATCTAAGAATTCCGTTATGGATTCCACCACCATGGACTATAAGTTTTATGGTCCGTGGAAGCAGAATCCATAACCATATTCTTAGACAACCCTAACCTTGAACGCCGAACTTGAAAACAGAACTTCGCTCATCCCTAGCTATGAGCGATCAAGGTGTGTTTGTGGGACCCACTAGGTCCTGAAAAACCCTTGCAAGTATCAAACAAACAATCAGGACGATGGATAATTACCGGAGCAGAAGCTGTTGTTACTTATGGTCCTTGCAGATCGACTTGAGGTCAAGTTGAAGTCTTTGCTGTCTTCTTCAGAGAACGGGGACTCAGAAGATGGTGAAACTTTTTGCTTTGGCAAGTAAGGCCGCAGAACCAGGCGAGGGATGCGGCTGCGGGCAATCTCCTTGTCTTGCATTTTCTGTTTTAAAGACCAAAAGTAAAGAATTTTTTTTAGTTTCGTCTGCACCACACACGGAAGGAAATAGAAAATCTTAGCGTAAAGAACATAATGGAGGGTTTTCATGTATTGCTGATGTTTCTATGACAACGGGTTCTGAAGCCACAGGAACGTCTGGCAAAGCGTTCGTCAGCAAACATCACAGATTGTAATAGAAGCCACAAACACGAAGAGGATGAAAATAAACCAATATAGTAATGGCGATATGACCTTTTAATACAAAGCTCAGGTTGGCACCATTTTGCCAGAGGAGAAGGTGCAGAAAGGAAGGTGCCATGAAACAAAAACTAAAATGAAAGCCATCTCATAGTGCACACCACAAAGGCCCCTGAACAGAAGGGTCCTATACTTATTTGCTCCCATCTTACTTCTTTTGACGTTCATACCGTTCATGGGGACAGGGCCATGGTGGGGCAGGGGCTGCTTCTATGGGGCACGTCCCCTTGTTTCCAATTTCATGGCTCCATGTGATGAACATACCAACCTTTCTGGGTCTTTAAATAAGGACTGAGCTTTCAATACCAAAGAACTACTTTGTGGTATATTGATCTGATGAGGTCTGTTCAGGAGCCATGAGTGCACACATAGCTACTTGCCACTGCCCATAGTTTGTATTGCCTTATGTTAAAAGACACATACATCACATGCAAGGATGGACCAAGGTTGCATGGTGCCCAGTGCAGAACATTCAGCTGATGCTCCCTCCCATATAGTACTGTATACCATATAGCTGAGACATAATACATTCATACTGTATACAAATAACAGATGCAAGGACTCCTCTTCTGGGGTGGCTGCATGGTCAGACCGGCCCACTAGAGTACCAGAGGATCCTCCAGTGGGACCAAGCTCTGACAATAATGGACCCCTAATAAAACAGGGCCCTTAAGGTCCTATATACACTGAGGAGGTTGGGCCCTCAGAATCACTTTCTCTGGTGGGCTCAAGGGACAGTCCAACGCTGGAGGGCCGAGATGGCGCAATAACAAAAATCAAAGTTGGACCCATCTGTTCTGTGTATAGACCTTACTGGTAAAGCAGAGCTTTGATGGAGGCTTCAGACAAACAATTTGGTGCCTCCCCCCCCATTTGTGGGCGACTTCTGTAACTGCGAGTTGAGTAGTGGGGGCCCTTAGGCCACTGCTCCTTCTGATCTCATAATCTATGTGTTTGCAATAAAACTTCAATGGATTTCTTATGGATAAAATTCTGTAGAAGGTGGAAGGTCCCTTGGGAATCCCCCGCCCCACCCAAAAAACAACCATGATTTTCTAGAATTGGAAAAAAAAAAAAAAAAAAAAAAAAACACAAACAACCCCCCTTTGGTCATTGAGTAGTATCAGACTTCTAAAGCAAAAGGCTGTGCTATATGTAACCACCATATAAGTTCGGCGTACAAGGTTTGGGTTATCTAAGAATTCCGTTATGGATTCCGCTACCAAGGACCATAAGTTATGGTCCATGGTAGCACAATCCATAAGTAAATTTTTAGATAACCCGAACCTTGTACGCCGAACTTGAAAAACACAAGTTCCCTCATCCCTGATTCTGGCCTCTCGATAGTTGTCCACTGTAATATCTTTCTAATATACTGCACTCAATCACTGGTGGTGCTAACAGTTTGAGTTACTATGTAATATATATTTATATTTAATTAAAAAAAAAAAAAAAAAAAACCACACACACACCACCAAACTTCACATCCTATAGACAACATGACATTAAAATATGGTTCTAAATTCTAATCTATGGAAAATTCAATAGTTTTCCGCTGTACAATGCTGTTCATTAGGGTCTATGTACACATGAAACAATCACGGATCGACCTTGCCTCAGGCCTTCACAGGGACACAGACTGGCCATTCATTCATCTAGGACTTCAAGTCATCAATAAACAGATAGGAGAACACTGGTGATCATCCTGGTTGTACTTTGCTGAAAGTCATCTGCTTCTAAATGGAAGATGTAGTCGTAGTCAGCCCCCCAAAGCCCATAAGTACTTTAATTCTATATGTAAACTATACATATTCATGTAAATTGAGATTAAAATCTATAACCCTGGACAGCGACCGTGTCATGTAATGATTTGGAGCCCTTATCAGAAAGTGATGTGGCATATTTATCATGGTCTACATATGGGTTTTTCCATCTTCAGCAATCCTAGTTCCTCAATGCAATTTATGTATTTTTGGGTGGCCCCAAATGACAACGGTGTAACAGACCCCCCTTCCATAATTTGCCATTTATAGTCCTGGGGTCTTATGTGGCAGATGGGTCTGCTTAGAACCCAGGGACACAAGCGTGACCACTGTATTGCTATATAGCTTGGGAAAGCCTTCCATTTATGGAGGGTGCCCATGGAAGGGTTCTTCAACTACATAGTGAATAGTGTAGAAAATGCAGGGCACTATTAGTACATCCCCAATAAAAGCAACGGAAACTTCTTGAATAATGACTATATATATGCCCCAATATAAAATCTATCAGGTCCCCCCCCCTCCCGCCCATCATTTCACATTTATAATACCGGTCTCTTAAGAGCCACAGAGTCATCTGGTTCACCCTTAGAACCCAGGGCTCAACCTCTGCATCACCTACAATACCTACCCATCGAGCAGACTGAACAATGGGTCAATGCCACGTATATTTTAGCCTACCCAAACCTGCTTCTCCAGGTCAGTCTAATCCATCAGGATTTCACACATCTAGCCGTCATCTCTGCTCAGAGGGAAATAATTACACAGAGAAGCAGTGGAAGGACAACACCTTTGGCACCAAGAAAAGGAAACTTCTTGCGCAATGACTCTACACACGCAGCCATCTAGTTAACCTTGGCTACAACCAGGAAAGGTCTGCCAATGACTCCATTATAATGGATGTCTATAATTCCTGCTCGGAATCTGGATGTGGAATTTCTTTTATGGAAATACTTTTAGTTTTGCTCATGGATGACAATACCAAAACAACATTTTGTTCACAGAGAAAATAAAAGCCTTCACATGTCTATGGAGAGCAGAGACTGGACTGCACATGGTCATCTTACAGCTCCATACAAGCAATTCGTTTTCAGAGCCATAATATGACACCCATGGGAGTCTA
This sequence comes from Rhinella marina, assembly GCA_900303285.1. Lineage (NCBI taxonomy): Eukaryota > Metazoa > Chordata > Amphibia > Anura > Bufonidae > Rhinella > Rhinella marina. The sequence goes on along the minus strand of ONZH01013021.1, from coordinate 171,086 downwards.
CGGGGGGGGGGGGGGGCACTTACTATGCCTCCAATTTTACGAGTCCCCCCCCCAGTGGCTTACATAGAAAAGTAAGGGCCCCATAGCAAAGATCAAACCAGACCCCCACACAGGACAGAAGGGTTTCTGCCTAAACCCTTTTCAATGACCCTTGGACCATTTTCCCACTGCCTCATTTGCTAAAAGTTGTTCCTTTAGGCTCCATTCACACGTCCGGTTTTTCTTTCCTGATTCGATCCTGATCTGGATCCATTCATTTCAATGGGTCCTGAAAAAAAAAATCAGGATCGAATCAGGAAAGAAAAACAGGACGTGTGAATGGAGCCTAAGAGGGTAGAGTCCTGACCAAGTTTCACCTCCAGTAGAAGAGGAGATAATCCCAACTAAGACTGGACCCCCTCTTGCCCTGGGCCCCATAGCAGTCGCATGGTCTGCCGCTATGGTAGTTACGCCCCTGCATTTCCTACATTGCTTCTAGGACTGTATCTCTAAAGCAGTGCCATAAGGAGGTACTGTACAGCTGAGGAGATAGAGGTGTTGTTGAGAGTCAGATCATTGTGCCACGTAAACTACGCCTCATTTTAATGAATTTGATGTAGCTTTATCTGCCATCATTTAGGCAATTTTAGGCAGTGCTCCATTTTCTATGTTGTACCAATTTTCTACCCACTGAAGGGTTGTTTCTGAACCCCTTCAGTCTGAGATAATTGAGGGATCCCCCAATCTGGAGGCTCATTGAGTAGCTGAAGCAGATACAGATTCTCCCTCTGGAGGTCCCACTATATCCATACATTATACTGAAAGCTTATTGATTTCAAAGAAAACAGTGTAATGCTTAATATATCCTGCGGGGGCGCTGCAGGGGAAATGAACACTTGCAGAGAGATTCCCCTAAAGCAGGTGTAGTTAACCTCTGGCACTCCAGCTGTTGTGAAGCTACAACTCCCAGCATGCATACGTGTTCTGCTGTTCTATGAACTCTCATAGAAAATGAATGGAGCATGCTGGGAATTGTAGTTTCACACCAGCTGGAGTGCCGAAGGTTGCCAAACCCTGCCCTACAGATTAGAATGGATTTCTGGAGACCTTCATAGCGGGGAACCTTCTAACAAAAAGGGAAATTCCAGAACAGATGACCCAGCAGAGGGGAAGGGGGGGGGGGTCATTTATTAAAGGGACTTGCGACTATTTTTGTCAACTAAAATAGTCACGAGTCCCTTTTTAATTGCCCATGTTCGGCAGTTGGGCGGCATGGGGGCAGGTCATAGGCAGTGCCAGGGCGCGGATGTTGGTTCAGGCAAACAGACTTCGTAAACGTGCCCTGGTGTCTCTCAAGTGTCCTCTCCTGCCCTGTCTGACATCAGGCAAGAAAATCACCAGTGCACAATTCTCCCTAGTACCACCTAGCATGTAGTCGCTTCTCTCCATGCCCAATGTCAGACTGGGCAGAAGATTTCTGGAGGGAAAATTTCATGAAGAACAAAAAAACAAAAACACCCCACAAAACATTCTAGAAATGTGTTTTTGCTGCAGTCACTGTTATTTTCTGGACTTTCTACGTATTTATTGGGCACAGTGCTGTTAGGCTGGTTTCACACAGTTTATAGGATGGTTTTTTATTTTAAGCTCCATTTTTCCTTCATGCCGCCAGATGTTACTTTAAAATCGATAGTAAGTTGTAAAATGAATGGGATGAGCGGTTGTAATTACACTGCACGGTAAAGCAGGCGGCACAAAGATAATTTTGAAGAAGCAGCAGCGCTTGCATGAGTGCCACTACACGGCAAACTGCTGATTGGCGGGGTGTCGGCTGTCGGACCCCCTCTGATCAAATACTGATGACTTAGGCCTCATGCACACAACCCTATCTGATTTTGCAGATCTGCACTTCCTCCCCTTTGTTAAAAATGCCTATCCTTGTCCACAAAATGGACAAGAATAGTCCATGCTCTGAATTTTTTGCTGGGCAGCGGAACGGACATATGGATGCGGACAGTACACCATATGCTGTCTGCATTTTTTTGTGGCCCCATTGAAATGAATGGGTACGCATCCGATCCGCAAAAAATGCAGATCAGATTCGGACCGACACTCCTGTGCTGGCCATAGACTTCTATTATGATGGAATGCCTCTTATAGGCTTCCGTGGTGCATGCTGTCATAGAATTCCGTTTTGGTCCATGGTAGCGGAATCTATAAGGGGATTGTTTCATAACCTGAACCCAAACTTTGGATGCCGAACTTAAAGGAGTTATCCAATTTCTCAAACAGCCTCCCTGTGCCGCTCCTGGTCTCAGCACCGCTGCTTCTCCCCATGCAAGGCTGAAAACATACGTGTCGGGGGAGGAGCCAATGGCAGACGGTGATGGGAATGAGCCTCCCTAACATCGTGGGTGATGGTAAGGAGGCTCATCCCCGACTGCAATTGGTTGCTCCCCTTCCCTGACACCAGATGTTTTCATCCGTGCATGGGAAGAAGCAGCAGCGGCGGCGGTGCGGGGACCAGGAGCGGGGTAAGTATATTACCTGTGAGGGGCCCGGCACATCGGGGGGCTGTTTGGATAACCCCTTTAACACACAAGTTCGCTCAGCACTATACATGAGGTCTTATCCTGAAGATAGGCCATCAATATCAAAAGCCCCTAAACAACCCCTTTAATGCGGAGATGTGCCAGAGTCATCAAGCGCCTCTTTATAATTTAGATGCCGGCATTTTTTTTTTTAATAAACTGACACAAAAACATTAATCTTGATGAATTACCGACAACACAAGTATCAGCAGCTCCCACACAGCTTTCCCATACGTACACAGCAGGCGATACAATGGGGAGGGATTTCTCATTTTCAGAAAGGTGGATTCTGATTGGTTGCTATAGGCAACTAAACCAGTTCTAATTTACACCAGTTTGATGAATCTGCCCCAATCTGTTCAATGGGACGCAGCTTAGACGTCACTTCATATAATAAAACTACCACACACAAAAAAAAAAAAATCCAACAATCCTGAGACTGTATTTCACTAATGCCAGGGAATTAAGAGTCATTATCAGATCTGTAATGGATGGAAGCCTCGCCCAGGAGAACGTCATCCACCGGACAACATCAGGCAGGATATAAATATATAAAATGATCAGTACTACAGGGATTATGATATAAAACAACATTGTTATGGTGAGATATTGTATACCCTCCCTGATAATGAGCTGAATATGATGCAATCCTCCGTACGCAGCACCAGGCAGTTCACACAGGATCCTTACCTTGCTGTCTTGCAGAGGACCCATGGTCTACACCCTCCAGATCAGTGGAGCTTACACTCACACCCTGTGGATACAATACAACGTATCACTGATTAGAACGCAAGGAATACAATGTATCGCCGATCAGATTCTACATCCTCCCAATACCCCTCATTGACACTTGTTGAATCTACAACCTCCGTGATTTGGGCGTTTACCTCATCAATGACTTTTTCAGGAGCAACACCAAACCCATCCACCATCCAGCAAGCCCCTTCCCCTAAATAATCGTATTAATTGCCCCCTGCCCCTGATTAATGATGCCAATTAGCCATACACGAGCCTACAGGTTCCATACAATTACATCAGCACATTGTAGCAGGATGTCCCCCATGTAGCGGTTACCTGACGGTGCCCCCATCCCTTACCTGGGCGGCTGGCTTGTCTCCAGACAGTGGTGCACTGCAGCTGACACAATGCTGTCTGTAGCCTTCCTCCTCCTCCAGCACACACCTCACCGTCTCACTGGCTGCAGAGCTGCTGTCTTCCCAGAGACAGGGCTGAGCTGTCAGAGCTGAGCGTGCTGCAGAGCTGCCTCCCTCTGGCAGCAGAACAGGTCGTCACACCGCCGCTGTGCACATGATGCTGGGTGTCACTGGGGAATGACACAGCAGAGCTGGATGGGTTCATCTGTGCAAACACAAAGGCAGGCGGATGGCAGAGCACACAGTATCGAGCCGATATAAAACATCTATGACAGTGGGGGTCATTCACTAGGACTGTCATATTTGTGACTGTCTTTTTTGCCCCTTTTACGCTGGCTTTGCTCAGGAAGATGTACCTAATTTATGACAGGGCGTGTACCTCATCATAAATTAGGTGCATCTGCCATATAATGTACACCAGACCCTGGCTGGCGTGAGTTTTTGGCTGTGTTTACTCCTTTTTTCTGGTATAAAATTAGTAAATTCCCTCGCTGCTCTGTGCGATTTTTCCACTTCGGATTTCACCCTTTTCAATGGAAGGGTGAGATCTACTGCAAAGTCGCATAAAATCTTCACCAAAAAACGCTGTTAGACATTGCGGACAGCAATGCACCTAAATCCGCACGGAAATTTGTGCGGACCTTATGTACGTTCACCTGGTGGCCTTCGGGTGCATTCAAATAGCCGTGTCGGTTTCGCGTAGCACTTGTGCTTCCAGGTCTGTGCGGCCTCTCTGAAAATGATTAGACGTGTCCTATCTATGGCCACATCTTGGGGATTGCGGACCCACTGAGATCAACAGTTCTGCACCGCGATGCCGGTGTCCGTGATTTGTGGATCTGTGGTTTGGGGTACGCAAAACAGATGCAGCTGTGTGAATACACCCTAAGGGCTCATTCACACGATTGTAGTTTGGGTCCACATCTGAGCCGCATTTTTGGCGGCTTGGATGCGGACCCATTGACTTCAATAGGGCCGCAAAAGATGTGGACAGCACCGTTGCTCCGTTCTGTGGCCCCGCAAAAATTATCGATCATGTCCTATTCTTGTCCGTTTTGAACAAGCACTAAAGTTCAGGAGAAATCCAGGGGACTCATTACACTTTCCACCTTTTAGGCTACTTTCACACGACCGTTGTGTTTTGCGGTCCGCAAATTTCGGATCCGCAAAAAAAATGGATGACGTCCATATGGCATCCGTTTTTTTTTTGTGGATCCATTGTAACAATACCTATCCTTGTCCGCAAAACGGACAAGAATAGGACATGTTCTATTTTTTATTGCGGGCTACCAAACGGACATACGGATGCGGACAGCACACAGTGCAGCACACAGTCAGTATTTTTTGCTGACCCATTAAATTGAATGGGTCCGCATCCTATCCGCAGAATATGCGGATCGGAGCCCGCAAAATATACTGTCGTGTGAAAGAAGCCTTAGGCCCCTTTCACACGAGCGTGTCCGGATTTGGTCCGGATGCGTTCAGGAAAATCCGCACGCATCCGCACCAAATCCGCACGCAATTGCAGTCAGTTTTGACTGCGATTGCGTATGTTCTTTCAGTTTTTTCTGCTCGGGTGCGAAGCTTTTTGATGCGTTTATCACGCGCGTGCGAAAAAACTGAATGTTTATAAACAACATCTCTTAGCAACTATGCGTTAAAAAATGCGATTTTCACGCAGACCCATTCACTTCAATGGGGCCAGTTCTGCGTGAAAAACGCAGAATATAGAACATGCTGCGTTTTTCCCGCAACGCAGAAGTGATGCGTGAAAAAAAAACACTCATGTGAAAAGCCCCATTAAAATGAGTCAGGATTCAGTGCGGGTGCAATGCGTTCGCATCACGCATTGCACCCGCGCGGAAATCTCGCCCGTGTGAAAGTGGCCTTAAAAAGTGATCAGAAGCAGCTCAGCAGGTGGACTGTTGTTATGCTTCAGCTGCTGCAGAATCTCTTTGACATCTACTCTTTACAATTCTTAAAAAGGGATCAGTAGCAGCTGGGCAGGTGTACTGTGTGTAGGCTTCAGCTACTGCAGAACCTCTTTAAAAAGAGGAGGATGGGTTTTCTGTAAAATGGCTGGATGTTTTCTTCTGTTGATTTCACCCAGGGCTGCATTTTTGAGTCTGGTTCAAATAAGATGGAAATGGCGCAGCGTGCCTGATGAACGCGTTTTTTTTTTTTTTTAGTCTTTTAGATGTGTTTTTAATGAGATCTTACTGATTCTAATCATCTGGTAGCAGCAGAGAATGCTGGGACGGCAGCAGAAGACAGCCGACCGTACATAAGGATGATGTAATCCATAGCAACCAGGAGAGAGAAATCGCCCCCTCTGATTGGCTGCAGAATTGTACGTTTTTTTTCCACACATGATAGATGCTGAGGACACGCCGCAGTCCTTTCTGCATCCTTTCCCATGTATTCCTCCTGGAGGTTCTGGGGGGTGGAACAAACAGATTCGGGGGATTCACGAATACACAGTGAACACAGGTGACCCAAGGACTGTCCGTTTCTTAAAGGATTATTCTCATCATAGACAACGGGGGCATATAGCTAGGATATGCCCCCATTGTCTTGTAGGTATGGGTCCCAACGATGGGACCTGCACCTATATCGGGGACGGAGCCCTGCAAGGTGGTGGCTGGAGCTATTTTCGTCGGTCCCATAGAAAATAAATGAAGGGCAGGTGCGCATGCACTGTGTACCCTCCACCACTTTTGGGGCTCCATTCTCGGTATAGGTGCGGGTCCCAGCGGTGGGACCCACACCTATAAGACAATGGGAGCATATCCTAGCGACATGCCCCCATTGTTTGTGATGAGACAACCCCTTTAAAACCTTATGTGTTAAAGGGGTCTTTCAGGACAAAAAAAATTATAAAATCAGACCCCGCTGGCACCAGCGATCACTTGTAATCTGTGGGGGAAACCTGGCAGTAAGTATTCCGTTTTCCTGCAGCGCCACCACAGGGGGAATTAAGCATTACACAATGTCTATTGGAATCAATGTGTTGTGTGTGTAATGTAGGACAGATCAGGTCCTCCTGAGCTGCTCTCTACTCCGACCAAGGATCCTGAAGACCCTACTTCTATTAAATCTATATTCTCTAATAGGTCCCATGACAAGGGGTTTCTAAACTGGACTACCTCATTTATGATCCGCCCGCTAAAGGAGTTTTGCCACCATTAAATGTTATTTTAATATAATTCAGCATCAAAAACTAGTAACTTCCATAATTTATTTTTTGTTAAAAAATCTTCCAGTTGTGAGAAACTCTCTATACTTAAAGGGAACCTGTCACCTCCTTTAGGCAAATTAAACTGTAAACATTACCTTAATGTACAGACCAGTGTGATTCAAATGAAGTTCCTGATACTGAGAATTGCCTGGTGAAACTGTAGTAAATTGAACTTTTATTCCTCCTTGGCGCGCTTTTCCCAGTGATCTTGAAGTCAAGGGGGCAGTGGCCTCCTTGCTTCGAGTCAAGAAAGCCACTCCCCACTTCCTTGTGATAGACAGTTTGCCTGAATGCCGGGGATCGCGCAAATATCGCGCATGCGCGTTGCAGGATTTTTTACTGCACGATCCCGGCCCTGGCTCTTCAGTTTGCCGGCACTTCTACTGTATCTGCGCATGCGCCGCATAGCTCACCCCGAGTATACGTACGCCCCGGGCGGTACGCTGCTTCTGTGACCCCTTGCGTGCTGGGACGGCGGGCGCGCTCTCGCAAGCGTGCTCGCTTTACTATGCAGCGCATGCGCAGATACAGTAGAAGTGCCGGCAAACTGAAGAGCCGGGGCCGGGATCGCGCAGTAAGAAATCACGCAAAATTTGCGCGATCCCCGGCACCCAGGCAAACTGTCTATCACAAGGAAGTGGGGAGTGGCTTTCTTGACTCGAAGCAAGGAGGCCACTGCCCCCTTGACTTCAAGATCACTGGGAAAAGCGCGCCAAGGAGGAATAAAAGTTCAATTTACTACAGTTTCACCAGGCAATTCTCAGTATCAGGAACTTCATTTGAATCACACTGGTCTGTACATTAAGGTAATGTTTACAGTTTAATTTGCCTAAAGGAGGTGACAGGTTCCCTTTAAAGGGGTATTCCCATCTCACAAATGTAGTTTGTACAGTTAGATATAGCCATACCAGTATTATTACTAATAGAATGTAATTATAAAAAATGTACTGTTTAGAAGATTTGACTATTTGTATATCCATTGTCCCACACACATCAGTCAGGCCGTTGCCCCTGGTTACAGCCACCTGAGCCATGTAGTAGTGGAGGCCGGCTTGCTCTTGTTCAATCCCGCTCTGAGGTAACTGCTGTATTGTGAACACACATTACATGATCATGCAGAGACACATCTTACGGTACTTTCACATCTGCGTTTTGGACGCTACCAGTCTAAAACACAATGGTTAGGATCCGTCCAAAGCGCAGACTTTATAAATGGATCCTGCTCCATAGAGATGAATTATTCTCGGAACTGGAAAAGTTTCTCTGCGTTTTGGAAGCGCAGACAAAAATGCTACAACCCTAAGATGTGTCTCCGCATGCTCATGTAATGTGTGTTCACAATACAGCAGTTACCTCAGAGCAGGTTTGAACAAGAGCAAGCTGACCACCACTACTACATGGCAACGGTGGTCGTAACTAGGAGCAACGGCCTGACTGATGTGTGTGGGACAATGGATATACAAATAGGAAAATCTTCTAAACGGTACATTTTATATAAATACATTCTATTAGTAATAATATTGGTATGGCTATATCTAACTATACAAACTACATTTGTGAGATGGGAATACCCCTTTAATTATAATGGGGCCCCCTGGTGTTTAATCTGTATAGTAATTTGCACGTCCACCTTCTAAACTGGATGAGCATGGTCACACATGCTCAGTTCCATCCTGCAACTGCCACCAGCCAACTACTATTGGAAGCCATGACAATTACAGGGAGAGAGCTGCAGCATAAAGGGCACACCTCCTCAAAAGTGATAGAGAGCTGCAGCTGAAACCTCCTCACCCCTGAGCTGAGAGAGACCTGCAGGAGAAAGGACACACCCCCAAGCTGTGATAAGGAGAGAGCTGCAGCAAAAAGGACACCCCCCTGAACTGTTATAGTGAGAAAGCTGCAGCAGAATGGACACACCCCCAAGCTGTGATAAGGAGAGATCTGAAGCAGAAAGTACACACCACCTGAGCCGTGATGGGGAAAAAGCTGCAGCAGAAAGGACATGTCCCCTGAGCTGTGATAGAGAGAGGGCTACAGCAGATAGGACATGCCCTCTGATCTGTGATAGGGAGAAAACTGCAGCAGAAAGGACACCCCCCCCTGTGAACTGTGATATGGAGGGGCTGTAGCAGAAAGGGCACACCCCCTGAGCTTTGATAGGGAGAGGGCTGCAGCAGAAATTAAACAACCGCTCTGCGGTGATAGGGAGTGAGCTGCAGCACAAGGGACACATTCCCTGAGAAAGGACACACCCCTGAGAAAGGGTATGCCCCTGAACTGTCAACGTGAAGAGAATCCAGGAACTGGAGCAATGAGTGTGGAGATCTCTGGATCCTTGTGAGGTGCAGGGCTGGTTCTAGCTTTGTTAAAAAAGAGATTCATGTACTGGTATATAATTCATGTTTTAACTTCAAACCTTTAAGCACCCATGGACAAGGCCACGTGCAGACCTGTGCAGACCCATACGTCAGCACCCTACGCCCCTGTCCTTCCACAGCACAGGCGTATTGTGAATACATTTACTAGATTTATAGTAAGGAATCAGTTCCCTGTAACTCACCGCTGCCATCTGCTGGCATCTGGATGAAATGCAAGTAAATAAGCTTTAGGAAAACCGAAGGGCACTGCCTCCTTCTTCTTCCTGCTCCTGTGAGGTAAGCAAAATGTCCACAGTATTTAGTAAAGGGTTAAACCAAGGACATGAACAACATCATGCATCCACTTCGCTCACAAATCAGCTCCAAATCAGCGTTCAACTTAATGGGGGCAAGAGTGGCTGCATATTATACAACAGCAATTTTCACATTCACAAGAATGTGGGAAACATAGGAAGATGGGACCAAGACCATGATGTTCAACTGTCAGGCACACATTTCAGGTGAGATGGTTATACTGTGACGTATCTGATGATACCTGCGCATTTCAAAGAACCAGTGCAGAGGATGGGAGTGGTAGTGGTCCTGATGAAGTATTGTGTCACAGTGCACTCCCTCAGGCTGTTGCTCCCTGGGGATCAGTGCAGCAGAAATGTAGTACAAAAGAAGGAGGCGAGTGTTAGATGGCTGCAATTTCTCACTTACGCAGGTGATACTGGCTTAGTCGTTGCTTGGTGATGGGTGGTTTGGTTGTAGTCCCTCACCTTACATCAGTGTCTTCAGATGTTGATGGTAGCAGTTCACAGCTGTCTGGAGTCTCAAGACTTTACTTGAGGACAATTGGAGTTGTTCTGTCTGGAGAATTTGGTAACAGGAGCTTTGCAGGTTGCTTCCTCTCTGTGTCCACACGGCAGGGAGCAGGACCGGCCTACTCCTACCACCCTGTTCCTGACGACCTTTGCCATCAATTCTTTGCTGGGAACTATGGCCAGAAGCAAAGAGTAAAACACAGGATCCATAACAATACAATTTGTAGAACCCTCAGGTCTGTGGTACTATAGATGGGACTGGCCCTCCATCTACTGTGTACTGAGTTGTCCTGACTCCCCTGTGATGGCAGATGTTGGGGGAGGAAGGATTGGACATATTCTAGAACACAGCCTCCCATTCTCCTTTCCCCATTGTGTATAGCAGTGGTTTGTCATCATTCCCAACAAAATTTACCAACCAAGTTTACATGGGTAAAAAGGGGATGTGGTTTCGGGCTGTGTCTTAAAGGGGTTGTCCAGGTTTGATGCTGATCTGGACATATCCCTTTCTTCCCCCACTCAGCCCTTCTGGCATGAGCATCAGAGCATTTCATGCTCCGATGCTCTCTCTTGCCCTGCGTTGAATCACGCACGGCAAGGGCTGTTTTGTTTATATCTTTAACACTGCTAGGCGGAGGCTTCTGCCTAGCAGTGTTCCTCGTGATGTCATCAGACCTGATGGGTGGGCTTCAACTCTGCCTTAGCCGTATTACAGGCTAGAGCAGCGCTAAAGTCCGCCCATTAGTGCCAGTACGTCACAGGATCTCCAGGAAAAGCCTTTGCCCTGCATTATTCAGTACCGGGCAAAGGAGAGCATTGGAGCATTTCATCCTCCGATGCTCATATCAGGGGGGCAGAAGTGAAAACGAGGATATGTCCGAGTTCAGCTCTGAACCCATACAACCCCTTTAAAGAGGCTCTGTCACCAGTTTCAAGTATATCAAGCTAGATATATAAGCAGGTAGGGCTCAAAACTCATATCACACACATACCTTTATTTCCCTTATTTCACTTCCGATTACGCTAGAAAATCCACTTTTATAAATATTCAAATGAGGCATCGGAGCACTGGGAGGCATGCTAATTCCTTCTGAGCGCCTCATCTGTGACACCCTCCTGCCTGTTAGTTCCGCCCTGCATGTTAAAGAGACACCCCTCAGTCCCTTGATTGACAGTGCTAGAATCACTGGTCTAGAGCTGACATCCCGTGCGTGCGCACTTCACTTGCAGCGCCGGACTCTGCAAGTCCATTTCCTCTGTTGTGCACACACTGCCACTGCCGGGTGCAGTGACGTGACGGCGCATGTGCACTAGTGTCCACTCAGTTGCCACTGAACCTAACAGATATGCTCATCTACATCTTCCCCATGCTTTTTTTCTTGTGTTTTAACTCTACTGATATGTTTTTGCAATGTAAACCAATCCCTCTGGTTATTTTCTATCTTGTATGTAGAACTTCCTGTGTCTGTATCCAACCAAACCCATGATGCACTTCTCCTTCCTCTGTCACAGCTCCAGCACCGCCCCTAACAACGCCCAGATAGTTTATAGCTCCTCCCACCCAGCTAGTTACATAGACACTCCTCTATCACCGCCCCTAACAACAGCCAGCTACTTTATAGCTCCTCCCACCCAGCTAGTTACCTAGACACTCCCCTATCACTGCCCCTTACAATGCCCAGCTAATTTATAGCTCCTCCCACCAAGCTAGTTACATAGACACTACCCTATCACTGCCCCACCCATGGACATAACATCACAGGAAATAAGGAAGAGCTGCATGGACATGGTCTTGTGACCACAGCCCACAGCAGGAGATAGGAGCAATAAAGGGAAAAGTTTCAGCGAACCTCATAAATTATTATTTTAAAGGATGTTGATACAAACTGGAAAACCCTTTTAGAGACAGTATCTTTGCCTAACCTGTAGTCTCTGACTTACGCTGTTCCATGTATGAGAGACTGTTGTAACCATTAAGCTCATTGCCTCAATTGAGACTGTAACCACTAAGCCAGATGCTTTTCCTCTCACAAGACCAATGTTACCGTCAAGTTTCTTACCCCACATGAGTTCAGTAAAAGCTGTTGTTTCAGGATATGCTGTGTGCACTTGTTCCTTCCAGTCCTTAGGTGAGACTACTGATGGACAAAAAAAAAATACTGGCCTAAAGGGGTTGTCCGAGTTATGAAAAAAAAAATATAGTACTGTAAATCTGATTGGCAGCAATGTATAACTAAGTTAAGCAAGTTTTAGGCAAAAAAAATCTTTAGTTCCTCATTTCCCTGGTTCTCTTCTGGCATTTGTTTACCTGCAATAACAACAATCTCTGCTCTGCAAAGGGAGTGAATACAAGTGCTGCCCTGAGTGACATGTCTGCTTGCTAGGATACTCAGCAGCATATTGTATGTGTAGAGCTACAAGTCCCAGCTGTACAATGACATTACTGATGCACACAGAAACTTCCCCCTACCTTTCTTGTGCAATACTCTGCAGATCTCCCCCAGTGTCTGCTCTGTGTCTATAGGATGGCAGATCCTATGTCTCTTCACTGCCTGAAGCTACTGTTGTAAAGCCTTAAGCCCTGTGTGTGTTCTGGCTGAAGGGGTTAATGTTTTATCTGAAAGAATCAGGGAGAGAGCAGAGAGTAGGAGCCGGCAGAGCATACAAATGACAACCCCTTTAAGGTCTGAACCCCCTACATGTTACTGAAAGAAAATACAGTCACAAAGAACAGAATATATTTATCACATGATTCCATAAAATGTCTTTATCGGATATCTGTCATGCTGTGCATGTTGTTCTATGGAGACCAATTCACTGATCTACAAGCCATAAAACACGATTGATGTTTGAGTGTATCACAGACAATAGAAAGAGAAGTCCATGGTGTACAAATTTCCTGGCTCCAAAATACACCAGAAGCACCTGCAGTAGGTCAAACATTGACAAAGCTTTCGAATGCTGAAATAAATGTGCCAACGATCAAAATGTCAACTCACATTAGACAGCAAAGTCATCTGGATGGTTCATAAGCCCTGAGGTCAAGGCACTGATAGAGTGGAGAGCGGATATCTGAGATATCATTTCTGGATGAAGCCAGTGGAGCAATGTCATAGAGCCATGAGTAGCTTATAAACTACAAACACAAAAAAAATAAAAAATAAATATGAATGCAAAAAAGTCTAAAGTACGCCTTAACTTGTAGTTCTGTATTAGGTGCTGTATATGGTACCTCAACATATGAGCTTTCCTGTCAGGTAGATGCTACACACGTACTGAGCAGTATATTGTGTGTAGGTCTACAAATTATTGTGGTGTGGGCCACACATGGGTTAATACTCTAAAGTGTGTGTGTGTGCTGTACTTGCTGTGTGTATTTATAGGCTGTGCTTTACTGTGATAGTGATGGTGGCATTATTCATGTGAAGGGGTATAACTGTTATGTGGCACAGAATGGGCATTATTACTGTGAAGGGGGCATAGTGAGCATAACCACTATGAAGGAGGCACAATGGGCATTGCCACTGTGAAGGGGGCAAAGAGGGCATTACTACTGTGAAGGGGCACAGAGGTCATTACTGCTGTGAAGGGGCACAAATAGGGTATAACTATTGTGAAAAGGGCACAGAGAGGGCATAACTACTATGGGGGTACAATGTGGGCACAACTACTGTTAATGTTGTACAATGAGGGCATAAATACTGTGAGGGGGCACAATGTAGAAATTATTAGGGGGCACATATTTGGACATAACTACTGTTAAGGTTGTACAATGAGGGCATACACACTGTGAGGGCATAACTACCATGAGGGGGCACAATATAACTACTGTGAGGGGGCACATATCTGGATATAAATACTGTGAAGATTGTACAATGAGGGCAATACTACTGGTGCACAATAGTATTGTGGAGGATGGGGGGGGGGGGGGGGGGGGTCAGAGAAAGAACCCGCCCTGGGTGCCAACTGTGTCAGTGATAGCAGGGCTCCACTTAGAGAAAGCAGGGATGTTTTTATTATTGTCCCCGCCCTCCTGATCGCTGCATACACAGTACTCAATGAGCACTGTCTATACATATCAGGAAGTGCGTCAGGCCCAGCAGTCCCAGATCAGCTCTGCAGTTCTACAAAATGATAATGTTTCATTTTCCCCAAAGGTCTTGTAAGACACAAAGTGTAAGAGAAAAAAGAAATGAATAAATAATTGTAAAAAATGCAAAAAATAAAGACAAATATAAATAAATAAATAAATAAAGCCACCAAACGCCTCCCTCGGCCACCATAACCCATACATCCCCTGTATCAAAGTGACCTTTAAAGCAAGGGGATCATCTTTAAAAAAAAAAAGTTTTGTTGCATGTTGTGCTATTAACATATCAATAAAAAATGGGGGAAAACAGACTCCTTTTTTTTCCATTTTCCTGGCTATGAAAAAAAAAAAAAAACTAAAATAAAAATTACCTAAAAATAAAGGGTTATATATACTAAAAAAAGGCACAAAAATATATACATAACTGAACTGAAAAAAATAAATAAATAAAGTTATGGCTTTCATCATGTAATTAAAAAAAATTATCTGGTCAGGAAGGGGGTAAATGCAAATGTATCATTAACCACTCTAAGGGCATCTGTCAGCAGATTTGTACCTATGAAATTGGCTGACCATTAGGGCGTGTGCAGCCCGCATCAAGGATCGCGGACTCATTGACTTCAATGGGTCCGCAATGATGGAGATGCAGAACGGCGCCACGGATCAGAACACCACGGATGCACTTCTTTTTTGCTTTGCGGACCGTGGGATGCGGATCGCGGACCCCATTCAAGTGAATCGGGTCCACGATCCGAATGCGGCTGCCCTACAGTCAGTGCCCGTGTATTATGGACCACAAATTGTCGTCCACAGCACGGGCACTGACAGCACACGTTCGTGTGCATGAACCCTTACTCCTAGAGGCTCTGCTCTCTCTGCTGCACTCCCTGCACTTTAATTGACAGGACTAGGCATAATAACGTTAACACTGCCTAACTCTGTCAACCAAAGTGCAAAGGACACGGCAGTTGCAATGTAATGACAATGACAAGGTGGAATGACAACGCCCCCATTGCTTCTAGAGGCTGATTTGCATATATTAAAACATTATTTTTCAGCCTTCAGCTGCCAAGCGCACATGTAACAGATCAGCTACTTTCATAGGTACAAATCTGCTGACAGATGCCCTTTAACCCCTTCACGACCAGCGCCGTACTATGCTGGGTCTTTAAAGATGGCGCCCTGAGCGGAGCATGCGCCATAGACGCAGGGTGCCTGCTGTTTTTTTTACAGCAAACACTCGCGGCTAATGTTCCTATGGGAACTATAAAAAAGTGTAAAAAATAAATAAATAAGGAAATAAAGTTTTTAAGCAGAAAAAAACATACAAATTCAAATCACCCCCCTTTCCCCAAAATAAAAAAAAAAAAAAAAATACATCATGGGTATTGCCATGTGCGGAAACACCCGTAGTGTAAAAATATAGAAATATCTTCCCCATACGGCAAACGGCGAAACAGAAAAAAGCGGCAAAATGGCTGATTCGCTTCATGTTCTACAAAAAAAAAATGTTATAAAAAGTAATCAAAAAGTCATACACACCCCAGAATGATATTAATGACAAGTACAGATCGCCCCCACAAAAAATGAGCCCCCACACAGCTTCGTACATAATTACAAAAAAGTTATAATTGTCAAAATATGACGACAAAAAAATAAAACTGATTTTTTCCAACTTTTTTATTATTTTATCAAAACGCAAGAAAAACTATACATATAAGGTATTGCCGCATTCCTACTGACCAGTAGAATGAAAGTAACTGGTCAGTTTTATCGCACAACGACTGTCGTAAATAAAAAACCTGTAAAACTGTGGCGGAATAGCTTTTTTTTTTCAGTTTCACCCCATTTGGATTTTTTTCCCGCTTGCCACTACATCATATGTAATATTAAATAGTGGCGTTGGAAAGTGCAACTTGAACCGCAAAAAAACAACGGCTATGTTAATGGAAAACGAAAAAAGTTATGGCTTTGGGAAGGCAGGGAGCACAAACCGAAAAAGCAAAAACAAAAAAACCTCAGGAGTAGAAGGGGTTAATGATGCATATACAAGTATACATATTTATTTCAAGTCTATAGCTATTCACACTAAAATATGAACCCATGAAAGCAGCCGTATCATTCTCTGGTCTGAATAAGTATTTGCATTCAGTTTCCATGATAGTGAAGCAGGGCAGATAAAACTGCATATTGGCCGTATGATGATGACATGAGAGGACGGGGCGTTTAGACCCCGGGGCCACATTGACCTTGTTATGCCAGATCCATCTCTGAGCTCAGGGTTTGTAATGAAGGAAGAAGGACTTGCAGTTGTTACTAGTGCCAAGTGCCAAGAATTACTCCTGATATCAGAGGAAATTGACATAAAATACCTAGATCTGCAGAAAATGATATTCCCATTAAATCTGACACTAAGACGTTCACTCTAGGCTAGCTCGGCTGAATGTAATGATGTAGTGTAGTGATCCATTGCTTCATTCTGGAGAAAAAACATACTTTTAATCCAAGATTTTTCTTAAAGGTATTGTCCCATGAAAAATATTCTACAGTTTTCAAATGAGCACCTGGATCTGAATACTTTTGCAATTGCATGTAATTAAAAACTTTGTATATCCAGTGAGTTATTCAATGAAATGTATCTGTATAGCACCACCTGCTGTTTGGTCTTTTTTCTTATTTCTTTGTTCTGCTCACTGAGATGGCCGGACATGCTCAGTTTCATCTTTCAAATGTTTCCTGAGCTGTGATAGGTAGAGCATGGACACGCCTCCTTAGCTGTGATAGGGAGAGCTGAGACACGCCCCTGAGCTGTGATAGGGAGAGCTGAGACACGCCCCTGAGCTGTGATAGGGAAAGCTGAGACACGCCTCCTGAGCTACAGCAGAAAAGATGCTCCCCTTGAGCTGTCAGCTTGATATAAATCTAGCAGAGCAATGAATGGGGAGATCTCTGGATCCATGTGAGGTACAGGGCTGGTTCTAGCTTTGTTAGAAAGAGATTGTCATGAACTATATGATACCCCTTTAAGTGATGACTTATCCTCTGCATAGGTCATCAGTATCTAATCAGTGGGGGTCCGACCCCCAGGACCCCCACCAATCAGCTGTTTAAGAAAGCACCGCGCTCACAGTGGCACTGTGGCCTTTTCACAGCTTTGCATAGGCCAGAGACGTCACGTTCAGTGGTCACATGACCTAGGCAGGGCCGTATTTAGGGTTCATGCTGCCCTAGGCACTCTCTGTGATAACACGCCCCAACCGCCCCCCCTCCCAACGTGACCAATTCCCCCACGCCCCCAAATAGTAGCATAGTAGCCTCTCCTCAGCCCCCCCCCCACACCATAGTAGCCTCCTCCCCCCACAGTAGCATAGTAGCCTCTCCTTAGAACCCCCCACCCCATAGTAGCCTCGTTACCCCCACCCCCCATAGTAGCCTCTTCTCACCTCCCCACCTCATAGTAGCCTCTTCTCACTCCCCCACCTCATAGTAGCCTCTCCTCGTTACCCCACCCCCCATAGTAGCCTCCTCCCCCCACAGTAGCATAGTAGTCTCTCCTCAGTAGCCTCCCAACCCTATAGTAGCCTTGTTACCCCACCCCCCATAGTAGCCTCCTCCTGGACTTATTACAGTGACCTATCCTCCCCCCAACCCCCTGGATACTAAAAATGGTCCTCTGCCAAGCCAATTAACCCCCACCCAACTACCCCACCATCCCCATACACCCAACTACCCTCAGTCTGTACCCCCCCCCCCACCTGCCGCTGGTGCACCTAGATTTTCTGATGCCCAAGGCAAAACTTGAAATTGAAACGCCCCCGCCATGCCAAATTCTCAACCTAATCCCTTCCCGCCAGTCCTACTGTTAAAGGGGTTGTCCTCTTTTTACTACTAATGACCTATCCTCACTATAGGTCATCAATATCAGATCGGCTGGGGTCCTCCGGCACCCTGACGATCAGCTGTTTGAAGAGAGAGCAGAGCTCATATGAGAGCTGCTTTCTCTGCTCTGTTCACCTGCTCGCCATAGAATTTGCAGTGAAGAGCAGTAAACAGAGCAGAGAAAGCAGCGCTCGTACAAGAAAAAAAAAAAAGACAACCCCTTCAAAGACAGACTTGGAAAACATTTTATACAGCACTACAGAGCATACAGGGTCATACAGCGCCACATATGTACCTCTTACATCCAGTGACTTCTCTTCTCTGATGACGTTTTCTTTCCTCTTCTTCTGTCAGACTAGACCGCCATGGTGACTTTTTTCAGCTGTGCCTCGTCTCTGAAGAGTGCAACAAACAGACATCTTACTTTCCTACTTTTCCATCATCCTCTCACCTTCTCCACATCTCACCCTGCCCGCCCCCATACTATACTACAGAAACAGCCCCCCTGAAAATACTGGCACCACACAGAAAAACAGTACCCCCTTACCTTTCAGATCAGATCCCCATATCAAACCCCAGATGAGACCCCCCATCTACAGACCCCCATTAGACCTCCAAACTCCCATATCTGACCCTCATTAGACCTCCAAAGCCCCAATCAGACCCTCATTAGGCCTCCAGACCCCCAATCAGACCTCCAGACCCTCAATCAGACCCCTTCAGGCCCCTAATCAGACCTCCTTCAGACCCCTAATTAGATCCCCAATCATACCCCCCCCTTCTGGCCCCATATCATACTCTTGTGGCCCCCATATAGAACTCTCCTTCTGGGGGCCCATGTCAGACCACCCCCCTTCTGGCCCCATGTCAGAACCCCTTTTCTGGCCCCCATTTTAGACCTCCCTTTCTGGTCCCCATTTCTGTCCCACCATTTCAGATCCCCCCCCCATTCTGTCCCACCATTTCAGACCCCCCCCCATTCTGTCCCACCATTTCAGACCCCCCCCATTCTGTCCCACCATTTCAGACCCCCCCCATTCTGTCCCACCATTTCAGACCCCCCCATTCTGTTCCACCATTTCAGACCCCCCCATTCTATCCCACCATTTCAGATCCCCCCCATTCTGTCCCACCATTTCAGATCCCCCCATTCTGTTGCCACTTTTCAGATCCCCCCCATTCTGTCCCACCATTTCAGACCCCCCCATTCTGTCCCACCATTTCAGATCCCCCCATTCTGTTGCCACTTTTCAGATCCCCCCCATTCTGTCCCACCATTTCAGACCCCCCCCATTGTGTCCCCACCATTTCAGATCCCCCCATTCTGTTGCCACTTTTCAGATGCCCCACTCTGTCCAGATCCCTTTTTGGCCCCCACTTCAGACCTCAGATCAGACAAGAAAAAAAAACAACAACTTACCTCTGGTCCTGGCTGTGTCCCCGCTCTCTCCTCTTCCAGGGGCCCGCACTGAAGTCACCTGACCTCCTGCAGCGTCAGGTCAGAGGGCGCTCTGTACGTCCTGATGCTGCAGGCAGTCAGGACACAGCACCGCCGGCAAGCAGGAGGAGGGGTAAGTACTGTACAGCGCTACCAGCGCTTCACTCCCCCTCCTCCTGCAGGCTAGTGAGCGCTTCCATTATGGAAGCGCTCGCTAGTATTCCCATTATAAGATTTACCACACCACCCCCGGCCCCCCCCGGGGGAAAAAAAAACAAAAAGCCAGGATGGTTTTACAATTTTTTTTTTTACACGATCATTACAGATTAACCCGGCGGGGTGCCGCCCCCCGCAACCCGCTGCCCTAGGCACCGTGTCCCTGGTGCCTAGTTGGTAATACGGCCCTGGACCTACGCGCAGCTTAGCCCCAGTGAAGTGAATTTAGCTGTGACTGATACCAAGCACAACCACCATACAATGTACGGTGCTGTGCTTGGCGAGCTGAGAGAAAGCCGCGGCGCAACCACAAGCTCCTATTCCTTTTCAAACAGTTTACTGGTGGGACTCCCGGGTGTCGATAGATGGATAGATCAGCAGTTAAAAAATCTCAGAAAATTCCTGTTAACCCCAAACCACTCTGTGCACCCTTGCTCCTCCTGCTTCTTCTAAAAGCCTGGCCTGGCAAAATGACTTTGCAGGAATCTGGCCCTGAGGGGTTGGGGCTTAGTCAGGGAGGTTGGGCTAAGCAATCTTTGCTTCCTATTGATTTCATTGTAGAGGGGGGGGCTCCTGCTGTAGCCAGTTGTTTCACCCCCAGTTTTAATTGCAAAAAATAGGATTGGAAAGGAGCAGGAAGGAGTTGCTGAGATATTTTTGTGCTTTTTTTTGTGTTTATTGCTCCTGTAAGATTTTTACACTGAAGGGTTAAAGGGAGTCTTTCACCTGATCTGAGTGTCATAGACTGCTCAGATCAGGCTATAGACCACCTTATCCACATTAAAACAATACCTTTGTTAAGGATGTCCCACGGTGTATTCATCCAAAAAACACTTTTTTTTAGCATAATCCTCTCCTTCTTGCTCTGCTCTTCGGGTCCTCGAAGGGCGGCGCAAGAAGGAGAAGATTATGCTAAATCGGGGGAGCCGGAGGATGGAAAAAGGAGCGGTTTGCTTTTCAAATTGCCCGGGGGCTTGGGCTCCTTGCTGTATAAACAAGCTTCCAGGCACTTGCGGGGGGTCATTTACATATGGAATAAAAGTGTTTTTTGGATGAATACACCGTGGGACATTCTTAACAAAGGTATTGTATTATACAATTAAGTAAAAAGCGGATACTAGAAAAATTGCGGCACAACTTCTACCCCTGTTATGGTGGTGTACCTATTTTCACACCACTGTACAGCACATCAGAGGATGCTGGAAGTGTATGGACACACTGATTGGAAAGATGACATAAAATATATGATGTATATAAAGTATCAGACACATAACATAGTGCTAGATAGCGTTACTTCATATAATCCACACACACAGTAAATGCTTGTCTCTTACTACCCTCTATTGGTAATATTTTGTATTGCAGTACAAGGAATGTGACTTAAAGGAACTGTGTCACCAAAAACTGTATCCACCAGTTAAAAACCAGATAGTAACACTACCCCTTTTTCCCCTTTTTTATTTTCTGATTGCAGATTTTTTTTATTTATTTCCTAAATATGATTATGAGGCGGCCATGTTGTTTGAGCTGTTCTTATTAGCATTTAGAAAGCATTAAGAAAATTGCTTTATGGCAGCCCCATGGGCCATAGACACAATGGTCAGGAGGGGACCTCATTGACTTCTGTGGGAGAGTTTCCTAGGCATGCTCTGTGACCTGTGCAGAGGTCATTGTACAAGGAAATAATTGATAAGCTCTGATAATCACTTACTGTGAATGGTGGATCCTGTCTTATCTATACACAGAGGTGATATCATTATAGGCAGGATTAGAGTGACAGATAAGGAGATAACTGCAGTAAAATGATCTGTACAGACTCTGTTTTCCATCCTGCATAATGGAAACCAGACGGATCCGTTATGCAGGCCCACAGGCTTCTATTATGACGGATCAAAACGGAATGTCTCTAAAGGCTTAGAGACACCATGTTATAACGGAAAGCCGTAACAGAATCCTTAACGGTGATGTGAACAAGTCCTTATGCATAGGGATGCATAGGATCTATTTTTTTACTGGATCATGTTAAAAAAAGGATCCTGTTGCATCAGTTGTCATCCGTTTGAGCCATTTCGGTCTGAAATGTGTTTTTTTCAGGCGGGGGAATAAAAGTCCTGCATGTGGTACTTTTTTTTCCATCTAAAAAAAATGGCTTAAACGGATGACAACTGATGCAACATGATCCGTTTTTTTTTTCTCTTCTTCTGACGGATCAGAAGAACTGAAAGCTAAACGGTGATGTGAACTCAGCCTAACAGCCCACACAGGGTTTCTTTTTTTGGACCACAACCCAAGTGTGAACAGAACCTTATTCTATTCATCAGTCTAGCAAGCCTAACTATATCCAGTGCAATTCAATATCAATACATGATAAAACATGGAAAAGCCCAAGGACGTGAACTGGATGTTCTCTATAAAATGATGAGTACAAGTTTGTGTCTATGTTCGATTTTAGACTCTGTTTTTTTAAGTTATTTTTTTGCAGGTCTGGAAACCACTCAGCAAAGTAATAGCCGTTTATGGCACTGCTGTCATATATATATATAAATTGTAGAGAGAGCTCGTGAACTTGTGTCAGCGCAGTAACAACCCTGGAGGCTGATAACCTGAGTGACTCAGAAACCAGAAGCTCAGTAAAACTTGGAAGTCGAAAAGAAAACAAACTGGAAAAATATACTGTATGTTCCGGTGGATAAATTCACCTGGAGATGCTTTATTGTGATGGTATCTACAACATTAATCATTAAAACCTTGTTCTACTACAGTAAGGCTACAATCACACGGCCACGGTGACTTCAATGGGTTCAAGCTCTGCAGGATACAAGGAAAGATAGGACTTGTTATATATTTTGCAGCACGGAGGCATGGACCTGGAAACTCACAGAAGTCCTTTTGTGGGCTTCCGTGTCCGTGCCTCCAATGTCTTATCTTTCGCCGAATCTTTCAGATCACGGATCCATTGAAGTCAATTGGTCTGCGCCGTGATGTGAAGTTCACACGGCCGGTGCCCATGTTTTTCGGACCCACTGTTTGCGGTCTGCAACACAGACATGGCGGTACCATGGCGGTGTGAACAAAGTCTAATAGGCAATATGACTATATTTATTCCTGTAGCCTCCTCTTTTTATACTCTGCATGGAGTAGTACTTAAGGGCTATGCACACCTTCGTAGGCAATTTTTTTTTGATGATTGCATGTTACTCATTGCTGGCTAAAAATCATTTTTTTTAATTGGTCTTTATCTTTATTAAAAATATTGAGCCGCTCTGTCACAAAGGGTTAACTTTTTCTAACTGTGTGACTGGTACGTTCACTTTGTGTCATCTAATAAACCTTATCTGTAAACTACTAACAGGTCATAAACACCTACTTAAGCCACATTCTTATCAATAAGATAAGAACTGAGCTATCACTAGTGTTTATAACGTCAGAGAGCAGAGATAAGGAGCCCGTCTGCTCCTGGTCTGACGGAATACACATAAAATCCAAAGCATGGTAGTACAGCATCTCAGCTCTGTACAGGAAAAAGGACACCATATTATTAATTAAAAAAATATTTTTAGATCAAAATAAGTACAATGCAATAATAAAAAAATGCCCCAAAAGATGTAAATAGCCTTTAAAGTTGCTTAGCAACTATTTGACTTTCTTTTGACGACAACCATATTAGTACATGAAGTCATGTCTACTGAACTGGTCACAGTTAGTTCTGTCTGTTGCATAATAAACTATAGTGGTGTAACGAATGCCGTTGCAGAGGGTGCAACCATAACTGGGCTCAGAGGGGAAGGGGGGCTCACTGATGACCAATATAAATTTCAACTGAATCTGTGTTCTCAGGGAGTGGACCAAGCTCAAAGCATGATGGAGCAAAGAGTCATTGACTCCCTCCCCGCCACTTACTCTAGTTTAATGGTTCAAAGGAAGGGGCACACAGACACACAAAGTGGGACTTTGCTACTGTAGGAGTACATAGGGGGACGTTACTGCTGCGCGGGGGCAAAAAGGGGAACATGCAGTTGTGTGGGGGATTTGTGTGGGATCATATATTGAGGTGGGGTACCCTGGAGGAAACTATTAAAGTGTGGGCAGTATGTGCACTATTTCTGCTTGGTGAACACTATTACATTGTGGAACAGAAAAGGGGGCACTTTTACTTTGTTGGGCACCAAGGAGGGGCATTATGGCATTATTACCACCTGGGGCACTAAGGGGCACATTATTACTGCCTGGGGCACCAAGGGGGGGATTCTTGCTGTCTGTGAAGTTTCTGTAGAGGTGGGTAAAAGGTAGGGAGGATTCTGGAAAAGCGATGATCCAAAATGTTGAATGTTTTATAATGTATTATTAGGTGTTATACTATGTTATGTGAATTGTAGGTAATCCCAGGAGATTGACAATAGTCTTCAGGAAGGGAAGGGACCAAACCCATGGGCTTGGCTATTTGCTGTGGAGTGCACTCATCTGAGGTAAATGTTGGTAGTGTCTACAGAGACTGCAGTCTTGTGTCATACACAGTCAGCATTTTTGGACCCAGAGAATACTCCAGAAAACGTATGCAACTGAGAGTAGAAGAGAACTATTGAGAAGGTTGAGCAGCCAAAAAGGAGGGTGCGTGGAAGTAGTCTGTGAAGGTAACACACATTTATAGCTCCTGGACTTCACAGCCCCTGGCTGGGCAAATAGACCTTCGTCTCTCAGTCATACCAGTGTGACAGATTGTGCTTCTGTCTTAGAGTCGACACCCCGTATTGGGCATTGTAGGTACTTTTTTTGAGGGTTGTACCCCTAGGCTGAATTAAAGTGTAGAAAAGTCTGATTCAAGTGAGTGCATCTAAAAGGTACCTGGAGATAATCCCAGGAACCTATTAGGACTATTTAAGGAATGTGCCTCCATTTTATGGAAGATTACCCTGAAGCTTTAGTAAAGATTCTTGGGGTCATTAAGGGGTTATTAAGACCTGTGTTTTAGATGCCGGTTTTAACAACCCCACGCTGGCGCTTGATGCGCCTGAGTTCTTTAGAAGGGTGTGCAGAGGATGCGCCTAAGTTATGTAGAGGTGTCTGCAGAGGATCTCAATACTGTAAAAAAAAAGGTTTCCATTTAGTCCTCATGAATTCTGAATGGAAAGAGATCCGTTCAGGATGCATCAGGATGTCTTCCGTTCCGGCAGCATTCCGGCTGCGGTTTTGTGTCCGGTCATAAAAATTTTAAAAAACTGATCCGGCACTGAAAACATAATGTAAGTCAATGGTGACTGATCCCAGAAGCCTATAAAAACTTTGACTTTCAATGTATTTAGTGACGGATCCATTTTTTTTTCCGTTTTCATTACACACAACCACATTCTAACGGATTGGATGCATCCTGATGCCGAATCTCAATACTTTAATTAACAACGCAAGTGTGAAAGTAGCCTAACCCATTGTGGAGCCCAAAGAGAGAATGAGAAGAGAGCATAAATATGAACATACATGTAACTGTCACATTTTTGGTTATTTTGCAGAGAATCCAGACATTTTGATAAGTAGTAGGGGCCACGTTCCACTTATTTGATGCACCAATTTAAAGAGTTTGACATTGGAATAAAAGGCTTCAGGCGGCCAAGGAAAG
This sequence comes from Rhinella marina, assembly GCA_900303285.1. Lineage (NCBI taxonomy): Eukaryota > Metazoa > Chordata > Amphibia > Anura > Bufonidae > Rhinella > Rhinella marina. Next base: position 145,706 of record ONZH01013021.1, on the reverse strand, counting down.
AAAGATAAGATGTATACATTTTACATTTCCTGAAGTCCAGATGAAGATGACGCACAAGGTTCTGATATATTCAACCAGAGCGTCACACTGCAAACAGGATTGTCACTAACTTCTCAACTTCAAGGTCCTCTCGACTTCTGTTTATTGAATATATTTTTCCGTTCTGCTTACGGCATTTGTATTATATCACATATGGCATGACTCTTCATTAGCTCCACTGTCATAACAACAAGATACTTTAAATGAAGATATCTCATAAAAGGTTAAACTTGCTGGTATTCTGAGCTTTCTAGTCTTAGAGCCAGAGTATTGGGGCTGAATAAATGATCCTAGCATGTAGCTGAAAAGGACATATGAATCCTTGTACCCATAACTGCTCTCAACAAGCCATCACAACACTTAAAGGGTTTCTGTCACCAGATCTGGGCATATTAAACAGGATGACATTTGCAATGTGCAAATGTCACCTGATGCCCAATCTGGTATTAATTTTTTTATTGGTGCCCCCGTTTTTGATAAAAATGATGTTTTATTTTATGCTAATTAGGCTTACTAGGTGCAAGGGGCGGTTACCCTGCACCTAGTAAGCTCCGTTTGCCCACCTGCGGTCACGCCTACCTTGTCTTGATTGACAGGGCCAGGCAGCTTGTTCGATCCTCTGCCGGCCCTGTGCGCGATTCAAATCCCGCGCCTGCGCCGTGTGGAATAAAATCGGCGCAGGCGCAGTGAGCGGCGCTGGCCGCCGGGCTCCCGGCTACCTCACTGCGCCTGCGCCGATGACGTCAGAGTACACGCTGACGTCATCGGCGCAGGCGCAGTGAGGTAGCCGGGAGCCCGGCGGCCAGCGCCGCTCACTGCGCCTGCGCCGATTTTATTCCACACGGCGCAGGCGTGGGATTTGAATTGCGCACAGGGCCGGCGAGGATCGAACAAGCTGCCTGGCCCTGTCAATCAAGACAAGGTAGGCGTGACCGCAGGTGGGCAAACGGAGCTTACTAGGTGCAGGGTAACCGCCCCTTGCACCTAGTAAGCCTAATTAGCATAAAATAAAACATCATTTTTATCAAAAACGGGGGCACCAATAAAAAAATTAATACCAGATTGGGCATCAGGTGACATTTGCACTTTGCAAATGTCATCCTGTTTAATATGCCCAGATCTGGTGACAGAAACCCTTTAAAGCCGTCTTCATAATGTTTCTCTAAGTTGTCCATTTCTGTTGGATGGTAGCCACCCAGTGGCGTAGCTACAGGGGTCGCAACGGTCGCAATTGCGACCAGGGCCCTAAGCCCCTAGCTCATGGTGCACTTGCTACAGTGTCTAACACACTTAACTGATTGGTCATCCGTTTGAGGACCTGCACCCCGATGAGGGAACTTCAGGACTGATTGTAAGAGGTTTTTTTTATGCCTGTAGACGATTTGGGAAGAAATTGCAAAGTATTTAGAGAGAACTCAGGGACTACTACTACCATCATTGGTGCTGCTTCTACACAACCATTGAGAAAAGCAAACTCTGTGGAATATCTCAGAACTGAGCCTGATATATGTAGAGTTGCCCAAATGGATTATAATTTAATGCCTTGTAGTGTTATTTCACTCTATGTAATGTATAGCCAGCCTAGCAAGGTATGGTCGACACGGCCAGGGTTAACCGTCCTGGATCAGCCCTTGTAGGTGGGCTAGATGGTAGCTGGCTCCACCCCCAAATTTAAAGAAGTGTGGACTGAAGTTCAGACATAGAAGAAGGACAGAAAGAAGAGAAATTAGCATTATGTCAGTACAATGCAGTAGATGCAAGGTAAGGCAGAGACACACAGCATTATAAATCATTACAATGCCATGTGGTCCTATGAAAGGTTCAGTGTCCATAATAGAAAATTACACTCCCAAACGGATTGTGTTTTTCCCTCCGTTTGGGAGCAGAAACCAGCCCAAAGGGTAGGTTATTTGAAGGAGGTTTTGAGGCAGATTTGTTTGTAGGTTTTTCAGCCAAAGCCAGAAGTGGATCCAGGAGATAGGAGAGGTATAAGTCCTTCCTTTATATTTCAGATTCCTTTTGTATCCAATCTACCCTTACTGTTGACCCTGTTAGAGTGGCAATATCACCCATATTGGACTGCTATGTGATGTTTACTGTGGAAAATGGCAGTAATGTGTTCATCATGCTATCTCATCTATAGGTGACACATTGTGACATGTGTGATGCACCATGTAATCTGCCTTGTGCCACTGCGAGATGCAGCGTCATATTATAGAAATGCACGCACCACTGTGGATTAAACACTGTGAGTACTGATGTCACATGTATGATCTACATCAACAAAGGTGACATCACAGGTGGTCAGTAAAATGGGGATAAGGCCCATGTGAGTTATATTCCCTCAGGATGACAATGGATGCTGAGGAACCACACTGTGATTCATGTAAACTGCACTGTATACATTATAAACAATTGCACTGTAAATTGTTGTCATGTGCCAGTTGGTAAAGGATTAATGGCCAAAAACACTGTATTGCTGGGCTGGGTCAGGGGTCACACCTAGGAGATCTGTTTTATAATTTGTTAAAAAGAGGTGAAGACCTTATGGTCAGAGTACATAGATAGGGCTGGGAGAACACTGCAGCTGCTGGTTTAGAGGAAACCAGCTGCCCTGCGTGGTAGTTAGCTGGCAAGTCAGGGTAATTGATGCTTGAGGGTTTGGTAAGAGCAGTGAAACCAATAGCAAAGAGGGGAACTGAGCAGGGGCAGCCAACCATATGCAGCCACCAGCCACAGGGAGGTGTGTGAGTTTAGGGAATTTGTCACAGTGAACACGGTGTAGCCGGTGGTTTTACTCACGGTTAGTTGAATCTTCCCTGGGCCAGTGTGCACTTGTGTGGAGGGTGGACACAACTTCCCTCGGGGCACACTCCGTACGCAGGACTCCAGGATGGTCAGTTGAGGTGCCCTTGGTGTTGATTTTGACCGTGTCGGACGGCTGGGCCCTGGTGTTTCGTGATGCCAGTGTCTTTAGGGAGACACATCCTTGTTGACGATAATGAGGAGGCAGTGTTGGGATGAACAAGGAACTTTTACTTTTGCCCTGAGGCAATTCTTCTTAAAAGTGCTATTTTGCTTTAAATCCTGTTACACTCTTTTCCTTCTTAGCATGTCAATCCACTTGCACTAGTTCTAGCTCTGGATGATTATAGTATATCTTTATGATATTTCAAGGCAGCTATCCGCCACGGATGCTGTTACTTTCTCTATGAATATCCTCACTACCCTGAGGGTTCTCAGTGGGGAAAAATACAACTTGTACCTGGTTGTAAAGTCCGCGTCCAGGTGCATTAAGCTTCTCCTGATCACGTCAGTGCTGACAAAAGTCCAATAACCATTTGAATGGTGTTCACCTCAGTCAGACTCGCTTTATCCAGTTAGTTGCTCAGATACTAGCGGCTTAGAAATAGTAAATGCCATCATGGAATCCTGACTTGGCCAGAGACAGGGAAAATGGCAGCCTCAAGCTGGATGACTGCTCCTACTCTCCTCCTGCTCTTAACTTGAGTTGCTTCTTCTCTCAACTACTAACTACCAACTACTAACTTCTAACCCTCTGGTTTCCTGTTACTAGGCCTTATATACAAAGGCATGACAGCACCATCTAGTGGTGGTTAGGATTATTACAACACTCAGCCATAAAGGTTTTTCCTATACATTACAAACATTATTTTAGCAGCATACATAATGATAACATGACATGGGATGACATGGCTATAAAAAATACAGTTTGTAGTGTCCCTTTCACACGACAAGTGGGACACTGCACATATCACTCCCTAGTCCTCAAACCAGCTAGCATTCAGAGGCTCTCTGGTCAGGAGGAAAAGATGAGTCAGCTAGCCTCAGTAAGAAAAACCTGTTTATAGATTGACTTCTTGGACTGTGCAAGGGTTGGTAGAGTGCCATGGCTGAGGACTGCATGTATATGTGTGCTGTATGGGGTGTAACCTGGGTAAAGAGTGCATTACTGCAATTAGAGGGAGGCTTCATAGCAGAGTAGTTAACGTCCACCAATCTGGTACATACAACAACAAGATCAGAGCTATCCTCCAGGGAAAAAGTAAGTGTGATGCCTCTAAATGATACTCTTGTAACCACAAAGCCAATTGCCTCTGGTGAGACTCTTCTAACCACTAAGCCAGTTGCTTCTGGTGAGACTCTTGTAACCACAAAGCCAATTGCCTCTGTTGAGCCTCTTGTAACCACTAAGCCAGCTGCCTCTGGTGAGACTTTTGTAACGACTAAGCCAGCTGCCTCTGGTGAGACTTTTGTAACGACTAAGCCAGCTGCCTCTGGTGAGAAGTTTGTAACCACTAAGCCAGCTGCCTCTGGTGAGAAGTTTGTAACCACTAAGCCAGCTACCTCCGGTGAGACTCTTGTAACCACTGACTGTCAAACTTGTTGCCCCACATGACCTCAGTCAAACCATTGTTTTCAAGTGAAAACTGTGTCTGTTTCACCATCTTTGAATGGGAAGCCCTCATAGACCACTCACTGACCAAAAGGTATTAGAATTAAAGAAGAACTCCCGACAAAAATTTTATTCCATGTCCTGCTAGAAATGTACATGATGTAATCTGTAGTGAATGTCATTTTCTTACCAGTGTCTGAATTTTTGACTTATATCATCCTGAAGTTTCTTATCTGTGTCATGTGACCAGCAATTAGACCCACCAACTCACACATAGACATATGTGTGGACAGGAAGTCTAATTCTCTATGTATTCCTATGAGACTGAAAGTGAGGCTCCCATGGGAATGAATAGAGCAGTTACTGGCTGTCTGTCCTGGGTCAGTTGGAGGTCAGGGAGTTGGTCACATGACTCAGCTACAATAAAAAGAGAGGTTTTTACTCACAGAAACAGTCACTGATAAGAAAATGACAATCACTACAGATTATATCATGCACCTTTCTAACAGGTCAGAGAATGAAATTTTTTGCGGGAGTTCTTCTTTAATGGTGGGCCATCTTTTCTGAGAAATAAGGGATGCATAGCTGGCAACAGTCCCAATATTTAAGGGACTATGCCAAGAACTGGGTCCTTAAAAGGGAAGAGTTTATACAAATTTTTCCCAAAAAGAGGCACTTTCAGGTGTCTGGATGTTTCTGGTAAGAACAGGGATGGGGATTCAAATGCCTCACACTTTGGGTGATACATTTTTACAGTAATTATTTGGGATGTGACAGTTTTATACGTAAGCCTCGGACAGCTTTACTGAGCTTCAGCTTATCTCCACTTTTTAAATACTAGTTTATCTTTGAAATCCAGTACAGTAGACGACTTGTTTTGTAAGTTCCTATCAATGTTATTATCTGTAGAAGGAAATATCTATTTTGTGGTAAGTTCTTTATAGCAGTGGAACAGAATGTCCTTTACACTGGTACAATGCAGCGAGTGCATAAGGAATGTCATCCATCCTCCCATACCACCGCCAGCACTGTAACCTATATAAATTACACCACTGTGGCCCCTGTGACTTGACACTCTTTTTATAGGGAAGGGAAACCTTGAGAGATTTCAAGTGAGTTCAGGTTCATACCTTACGTCAGCTTATGTACCTGTACATAATTGAAGCACACGCTGTTCTCTTGAGCAAGGACAATGCTCGAAAGAACATGAGTTGAATATTAATACGATATTTTTGAGAAACAAATTGGACACATAAGCTGGTGGATACAGAGGTATAGCCTGAAGTCCCTGGACTCCAATGCAAACTTTCTCATACCATGTATACTTTATAAAACTGATAATACTGGTGTCTTTTTAGGTGGCAGAAGACCATTGGGTAGAATGGCCACTTTCATAACCTCCAAATAGAGAACATAATATCCAGGACAGTGGGTGACAATAAACTCAGAATGGAAGCCACCATCTACTGTATGTACCAGGACTATGTCACAGGACATTAGAGGAGGGATGTATAAGAGGAGAGGACTACAACTTTAGATAGAATGGAACTTACCATTCCATTCTCCCCCTTTTAGACAGAAGTGGGCTAGTCCTGCTTCCTATCAATGGAGAGGCTGCAGGAAGCTACACGTGTAGTGGAGTTCAATTGAGAGTTGGAAGGACAGGAGACATGGAGCAGTGAGTGGAGCTCCCCCTCTTGCAGGAGGAGTCTTCCAGGGGAAGCAGCTCAAAGAGCACCACGACTTCTTGCAGAGACTGAATATTATGAGGGGGTCAATGGCCAAAGGCACCCGACTCAAAGGTACCAGAACTGCTAAAAAGCCCAGACGCCAGATGGAAGCCAGAGATTAGTACAGCAGAGAAAGGCAAGGCAAAGTGTACAAGTGAACCTGCCAGTGCACCCCAAAACCTGCTGGAACCAGAGAAAGTATTGTTTGGATCCAAGGTTATTCAAGTAAAGCTATAACTTACTCATTTTGAACGCTACAGAACCTAACTCTGGGGAGCGACGGTATCCAGGTAGGAGCACCGTGACACACAGAACTACTAAAGCCACACCACCACAACAACTCACAACATGTCCAGGCTGATATTGTGGGATAGAGGAAGGGGGGGAATTTAACGAGAAAGAACTACAACTCCCAGCATGTCCAGGCTGATATAATGTGATATCAGAGGACATTACAGAGAGGGGATACAAGAGGAGAGGACTTCAACTCTCAGCGTGTCCAGGCTGATATTATGGGATATCAACTCAGAGAGAGAGAGAGTATGAGGAGAGGACTACAACTTCCAAGGTTTCTCAGGCTCACCGCTTCTCCACTGCTGAACTCCACCCCCGCCTGCACTGATTACATAATGGTGACATTTTGACAGGTCCTTACAACTTCTCCTCTCCACTACTGAGCTCCAGCCCATTCTGCACTGATCACATGATGGTGACATCATCACAGGTCCTTCTGCTCTTGCACTGCAGTGCCCCCCCCCCCCCCCCTTTGAGAATCATGGACATTTTTGGTAATTTAAAAATCCCAGCTGAAAATGTTTTTCGTTCCCAGAAAGAGGAAATGTCCATTGTGTTTAGAGCATGTGTTTTTTCCCGAAAGCCCCATGCAATTCTGTGGAGCCAGGGTTGAATAAAAAAAATGCACAATATAAAAGATGCTGCGATTTTTTTCTCAATGTAGAGATGATGCATGAAAAAATGGCATGTGGCTCGTGTTAAAGAGCATTTATACTGTATGTGAACTATAGTTTGGTATTGTTATATAGTTGCTATGGTTGGTACAGTATGCTTGCATGCTCAGTGGTCTATAGTATGTCTTGTGCGGTGCTATATTATGGTCACTGTATGGCACTATTATGTACTGTATATACAATATGATGTTGTTTTAGAGGTGTGGCCTATGATAGCCATGGCGGTATATGCCAGATGTAGTAAATACTTGTGTTCTGTTGGGCAGTTTTCTCCTTTTTTGCAGAAAATTGTAATTAGTGGAGAACCAATATCGGAAGGGTTAATTTCAGGATTTTGAAAGATGAGACAAAAGTGCTTATATTCTATATGTTAAAGGGTAAATTATGATGAATAGTAAATGGATATTTAACATTTAAAGCTCTTTTATGCTTTTTTCTGGGGTTACGCATTTGGAGATAAACGGGAAAGTCATGTAACGGAAACACTTACATCGGCACAATTAATTGGCATACAGAGTACAAGGTCTGGGAACCAGAGGTCGTTGTGCACCTGGTATTTTCCTGTATTAGAGTTGACATTTAATTAATTGTGCAGTCATTTTCTGGTATATTCAATTAGATCATTTTTATAGTTTAAGCATATCAGATGTTTAAAGGGGTTGTGCACCCTATAAAAACAACGCCACTTTTGTCATTGGTGGGTGTCTGGTGTTGGAGCTCTACATCATGCACTTTTATAGGGCTGAGTTGTAATACGTGAGCGAAAAAAATTGGAAAAAAAGAACATTCTTCTAATCCTGGACAAACTGTTCAAATGAACAGAAAAGTAAATATTCACTACAATCATTGTATGCTTGTTACATAGTCACTGGTCTTCAAAGAAGTTTTTGGGAATTTTATATTGATGGGTATCGCTGTAGGCCATCAGTGAATGATGACTAGAATGAAGTAGCCTCAGTGCTTACGGGAGTTTTGCAGCTCCGTTACTGCACTACCCATACATGGCACATCAATGGTGATGTGGCTGTGTTTGGTAATGCAGGTGCAGAGAGCCCCTGTGGGAGCCGTTGTAGAGGATGGAAGTGGTAGTGTCCCTGATGATGATGTTGTTGTGTCATGGTGTCCTACCTCAGGCCGCCACTCCCTGGGGTTCAAAGCAGTGAAAAAGGTGATGATGAAAGGAACCAGGCAGAGATAGAGTTGAACAAATAAAGTCTTCTTTTACTAAGTGCAAAAAACGGATAGCAGCACATTCATCAGCAGCTTGTACAAAGTTCACTTTCTCTCATCCAAGATGAGGGGGTGTGATGGCTGGTAAAGATGCCTCTCAGAAACTTGCTAGCTGACACTGTCTATCTCTCTGAATTAGTTTCCCTATGGCTTTAGTCTGGTACCTGTGGATGTAGGTGTTCACTGTATGATTCAAGCTACTAGATATGCCTGTCCTGAAATCTCGTGATGGTGTCTGAATGTGTTACCCACCACTTTGCAGTGGAGTTTTGTCAGCTCAGTTCAGTGGCGTACATAGAGAAGTAGGGATCAAACCAGGCCCCTCACACAGGACAGAAGGGTTTCTGCCTAAACCCTTTTCAATGACCCTTGGGCCATTTTTCCACTGCCTCATTTGCTAAAAGCTGTTACTTCAGAGAGTAGAGTCCTGACCAAGTTTTCACCCCAGTAGAAGAGATAATCCCAACTAAGACCGGGCCCCCTCTTGCCCTGGGCCCCATAGCAGTCACATGGTCATGTAGTTACTCCCTTGGCTCAGTTGCTTGATCACTCTGCTGATTCAAATACACCATAGCTTACAAATCTTCTGTAGCCTAGGACCCCGAAGTCCCCCTGGGGCTAATGCATCCTCCTAGGTGAGCTGCCTCTGTGGGCTACCTGGTCAAGAGGAGCGGAAGATGGATCGCATTTTCCCTCACTGCTCACTCTCCTCTCTAAAACTTTAGATTGACTCTCTCTTGCTCAGCCCCACCCTTGGCAGGAATTCGGACCAACCCACTCCTACCAAGAGGGGAGAAATGGAATGGTAACTTTCATTCCTGTTACCAGACATTGCCAACCGTGCCCCATCAGCTGATGAACTGGGTGCATTATATGAAAGGTGACATAGCATGATATTACAAAGCATTACATTTTGAACCAATTGGAGTACCTCCCGGTTTGGGGTCCTACACTAACTCGGATTCAATACCAGCAGGGTATAGATTAGGTCTTAATAAATACCCCTCTATGTGTCTATGTGTGGCCACCCAGTGTTTGTGATGTGAACTGCAGCCTTTTAAGGGTTTTGTTACCATGTTGTGATATTGTATTGCATTGTTAGAAATTGAAAACTTTAACAAAATTAGAGGAAAGGTAAAGGTGTACACATCTGTAACTGTATGACAACTATATGATTTGGTGGTAAGTAAAGGCCAAATAATGTCTGTGCAATGTGCCGCCCCCATGGCCGATCGTGTCCCAGGTTTATAGGAATGCTATATAGGAGTGATGTGGTGCGACTCCAATAGCTTTCTGTGTGTGTCATGGTGTTCCTACCTGAATACCGTTGCTCCCCAGGGTTAGGTTCTGAAGCAATTAAGGGGGGTGAGTAATGGTGGAGGCGAAGAATAGTAGAATAAGTTGAGTCCAGACTTTTATAAAGTTCAACAGCTTTACTTACGTCCAGACAATATTCATGCTTTTTCTTGGTTCCAGCAGGTTTTGGCATAAACTGGCAGGCAAACTTGGGTTTCTCTCTGTGCTGTGCTAAACTCGGCTCTATTTTGGCAGCTGGACTTTAGGACTGTTTTGGTAACTCTGGAGTGGGGTGCCTTTGGCTGTTGACCCCCTCATGACACTCTGTAGGTAAATCTTCAAAGAGTCATGGTGCTCTATGAGCTGCTTCTCTCTGGAGTGACTCCTGCTGCAGGAGGTGGAACTTTCCCCTTGCCGCTACATCTTGGCACGTCTTTTTAGCTCCACTGTCTAGACTAGACTGGAATAAACTAGAACTGCAACCCCTCCCTTTGGTATGAAACAAGACTGTCCCACTTCTGCCCAAAAGGGGGAGAATAGAATAGTAAGTTGCATTCTAAGGCCTCTTTCACATGAGCGTGACGGATTAGGTCCGGATGGGTTCAGGGTGCGTTCAGGAAAACTCGCACTGTTTTGCATACAAGTTCAGTCAGTTTTGTCTGCGATTGCGTTCAGTTGTTCAGTTTTTTCCGCGCGGGTGCAATGCGTTTTGATGCGTTTTTAACGCACGTGATAAAAAACTGAAGGTTTACAAACAACATCTCTTAGCAACCATCAGTGAAACACGCACTGCATCCGCACTTGCTTCAGGATGCAATGCGTTTTTCACGCAGCCCCATTCACTTCTATGGGGCCAGGGCTGCGTGAAAAACGTAGAATATAGAACATGCTGCGTTTTTCACGCAACGCAGAAGTGATGCGTGAAAAAAAACGCTCATGTACACAAACCCATTGAAATGAATGGGTCAGGATTCAGTGCAGGTGCTATGCGTTCACGTCACGCATCGCACCCGCGCGGAAAACTCGCTCGTGTGAAAGGGGCCTAAGGATCTCTCTCTCTCTCTGCCTGCCAGATACACACCACCATCTGCTGGACAACCAGGAACATTACATGAACATAACAGTTTCAGAGCAATTCAAGTTAAAGGGGATTTCCGGTTCCACATGAATTTGTATTATCTGCTCAGAGTACCCAAACACTGTACGTTTTTGCCCCGTATATCTGTTCTTCATGTCAGAATTTAAAATTAAAAATTCTCTCCTGACAAATATAATTCTTCTCTGAAGTTTTAAATAAAATTGTCGTCATTGCCTTTTTTATGCACTTTTCCTAATTTCCAGTGACACTTTATGCAGCCGGTTTACTCTTTTCACTCAGGAAATTAAATGATACCATCATGTAGCCAAAAGGTTCAGTCAGTGCTGTTTCTAAAATTCCAATTACATGCCACAGGGCGGTAATGCCTTGGTTAAAATGCATTAGGTACACAGCATCTGATGGGTGCATTCAGCTGAGTGGAATTGCTTAACATGAAATTGAATTCTTAGCGCGTAACTTAACTTATTTAAAGTGTATTGAAAGCAGGTTTAATTAAAGGGGCTCCCCACTCCCCGACATGCTTGTACCTCGACAGTAAGCAGATCTCAATGTGTCCCTCTCACCAGACACCTAATCGTAAGCTGTTACCTGTGGGGATGCAAAAAACAAAGTTTAGTCAGCACCTCCAAGTGCAGAAAATAAATGAGCAGGTGCAGGAGGCGGTGACCGCTATGCAAAAGGAAACTAACAAAACACACAAAACTAACTCTTCAACTTCTAAGGTATATGCAAATATCTGGATTTTAAATTATATTAAGGCTATATTGATTATACTTGTAAATTTGATTTTCTTTTTACATACTAGTGTATATACCCAGGGTCTAATGCTGTTTCTTAGGCTAGTTTACCATTTGCAGCAAAAGATCCGGTAGGCTGTTCCAGCAGAGAACATCCTGCCAGAGCTCTCTGGATCCGGCATTGCTGGAAGGTACCAGAATGCCTCCCAGCCCCATTAAGGGTACATCAGTGGTGTAGCGTGGGGGGGGCAGGGGTGCCATTGCCCTGGGCGCCAAATTGTAGGGGGCGCCAGGCAGCGGGTAGTATAATGAGGGTGACGGAAGCCTATGGTTCCCATCCCCTCCGTTCTGCTTCAAAAGCTTCAGGCCAGGCCTGAAGCCTATGAAGCACTAGAATGGCACCAGAGATTGAGATTTCATCATGTGACCTCCTGCGCTGGGTGAGATGACGTGATGACGCGACGCAGGAGATCACAGTGATGTGCTCCTGCCCGTCTGCGCCAGGACACAAGACCAAAGACTACAAGAGGCGATGAAGAGAGGTAAGTATTTGTTTTGTTTTTTATGTAAGAACTGGGTGCCATACTGGGGGCACTATGGAGGGGCAGAAAAGATACAAAGGAGGCCAGTATATTTAGAAAGAATGGGGACCGTTATATATATTACAGTGGGACCATGTTATAAAGAGGAGCCATTTTATATAATAATTATATAAGGAGGCCATTATATATTATACAGAGAGGCCATTATATATTATAATTATACAAAGGGACCACTATTAATGGCCCGCTCTGTATTATTATAATATATAATAGCCCCTCTGTATTATTATAATATATAATGGCCCTTCTGAATTATAATATATAATGCCCCCTCTTTATTGTTATAATATATAATGGCCCCCTCTGTAATATTATAATATATAATGGCCCCTCTGTATTATTATAATATATAAGGGCCCCTCTGTATTATTAGTATATATATAATGGCCCCCTCATTAATATTATAATATATAATGGCCCCCTCTATATTATGTTAATATATAATGACCCCTCTGTATTATTATAATACATAAAGGCCCCCTCTGTATTATTATAATATATAATGGTCCTTCTGTATTATTATAATATATAATGGCCCCTCTGTAATATTATAATATATAATGGCTCCTCTTTAATATTATAATATATAATGGCCCCCTCTGTATTATTATAATATATAATGGCCCCTCTGTATTATTAGTATATATAATGGCCCCCTCATTATTATTATAATATATAATGGCCCCCTCATTATTATAATATATAATGGCCCATTAGATATAATAATAATAATACTACAAAGGGGGCCATTACATATCCTAATATTACAGAGGGGCTATTATATATTATAATAATACAGGGGGGCAATTATATATTATAATAATACAGAGAGGCCATTATATATTATAATAATACATAGGGGCCATTATATATTAAAATAATATAGAGGGGGCCATTATATATTATAATATTAATGAGGGGGCCATTATATATACTAATAATACAGAGGGGCCCTTATATATTATAATAACACAGAGGGGCCCTTATATATTATAATAATACAGAGGGGCCATTATATATTAGAATAATACAGAGGGCCATTATATATTATAATATTACAGAGGGGGCCATTATATATTATAACAATAAAGAGGGGGGCATTATATATTATAATAATGTCCACAGGTGGAGGGGGGGCGCAATACACGGCTTGCCCCGGGTGCTGGCAACCCACGCTTCGCCACTGGGGTACATTCACACGACCGTAATTCTGGGTATGCAGCTGTTCTGCAATTTTGCGGAACAGGTGGGGACCCATTCATTTCAATAGGTCATCAATATCAGGAGCCTGAAAACCCCTTTAAGACCTTGTCCATCCAAGCTGCTTATTCCAAAGACTGGGGAGGTGGGGTCCCAGTCTTGCCACAAAGGACCATATTTGATCAGCCAAGCAATGGCCTCCACCCTCAGTGAGTCCTTCCCTCACCAAGTGTAAGGAGACCAAGGACTCCAAAGAGCAGAACATGCGCTAGAAGCCAGGGACAAAGCACACACAGAGACACAGTGTAACACTCACATGTTCCTCCTTCCTGACACATAGTGACAAAATTGAGGTTCTTAGCACACCTTTTCATCAAATTGTGTGAACCCATGTACCTGCCAACGTGACCTCAGATGAGATTCATTCATATTGCTATTGAATATTACTAAATATTACTTCCACGTAGGTGGAATTTCCCTTTAATGCCCTGCAATAATATACGTTCAATAAAGTCCTTTTTTTTAATATGTCAGGAGATAAATCTTTTACTGTGTTTCCAAAGGACTCCGCAAGGACTGTATTATCCGGCATGTATTATAAAAGTGTCATTATGGATGGATGGCATTTTGTAACTCATGTGGAAAAACAGGTTATTATAAAATACAAAATGATACTGGGAAATTACAGAATGATTATCATTTAATGATTTAGATAATGAAATTACCGCTTCCTTTTTTACATAATATTTTAGCATAACAATGAATATTAATTGCATCCACACAGAGGTAATCACCATAATGGTTCATACAGCGGCAGCACCATTTTATATCTGTGCATGTGAAAACCTCCATCAATTATTCCATCAGAGCAATTTGTTAAAAATGATCCCAAACGCATCTCTTCATAAAGGGCATTACTGATTGCAGAAAGATAATGAAGACCAAAGGAAAGCCAAGCTACCATAAATGCTGTGGTCGGAAGGACCAGTGCTCCACGGTGACATATAGTAGAGCATGCAATATGTTAGCGGCAATAGTGCTAAGTACAGGAGGGCAGGGTATTCTGTTGCTTTCTATTGGATTTGTGATATCACAGATGCACGAAACCTGATGTCATGTAATCCCCTAGGAATACGTTACACATGATGTTATTTTCCTGAACATGTGAAATTATGACACACTGCCTGTATTATCGTGGGTCTGAAATTGGGGAAAAAATAGTCTTAACATGACTTAGGTTCCCCAGGAACCGGGGGGGGGGGGCGTTTCGCTTGTCGCTGCTGACTGATTCACACAAGGTACATAATAAAATATATAAATATAACATAAAATGCCCCTATACAGAGCCTCCCATATAAAATACCCCTTCTTTGTGGCCTCAGTAGATGCCCCCATAATGCCACCCAATAATGTGCCAGTAAAAAGTGCCCCCATAGTGCCCTCAATAATGTGCCAGTACGAAGTGCCCCCATGGATGCCCCCAATAATGTGCCAGTACTAAGTGCCCCCAGAGATGCCCCCACAGTGCCCCCCAATAATGTGCCAGTACGAAGTGCCCCCATGGATGCCCCCACAGTGCCCCCCAATAATGTGCCAGTACCAAGTGCCCCCATAGATGCCCCCAATAATGTGCCAGTACTAAGTGCCCCCAGAGATGCCCCCACAGTGCCCCCCAATAATGTGCCAGTACCAAGGGCCCCATAGATGCCCCTACAGTGCCCCCCAGCGCTCCTCTCCTGTATTGTACAAAAAAAAAAAAACACATACAGTACTTACCTCCATGCCTCTTTCAGTGATGCGATGCAGGCCTCTTCTGGCCTGTAACCTGTGCTGTAGGGCTCAGGCGGCGCAATGACGTCATCGTGCCACCTGAGCCAGCCTCTGATAGGCTACAGGCCTAGTGTCTGCAGCCTATCAGAGGAACGGGTAGGGGAAACGCCTCTCCCTCCCCTGCCCCGCAGCACAGGCATCTGGGGACGGCGATACAGATGACTATGGAGACTATGTCAAGTGCTTGAAGCTCGTATATATAAAGTAAAATAACAGTTACCAGAAGTCGTGAAAACTAATGGACAAGCTCCACATTGACCAGTGCCCAAAATGGCACTTGGCCGACACCCATATGATACAAAGAGAGATGATAGCAAGACACATCTTACCTGATGATTTCTTCAGTGGAGCTCAGCTCTTTGTTACAAAGCTAAGAGTTTTCTAGTCTCTTGGACCCTCTTAGCCCCACCTGAAGGTCAGTGTGCATGTACAGTTACCTCATACTGCAGGAAGGCAGCCAGGTATCAGACATCACTAACCTAATACATTACAAGGAATTGAAGGGGAGGGACACATTAGCAACTGACATGCAACAAGTAAAGCCTGTGCTGAGGCTTGGGAGTACTACTGCACCCAGCAAAATGCCAACTCTGACTCCTGCGTGATACCATAAATAAACATGTGCCTATGACCCTACCTGTAAACCAACCTGTTCATCGCAGATTACTAGGATGGCAGGTGCTCTCCTGACTGCACAGCAGATTCAGAATATCTCAGTGTCACAACCCTGCAGCCGATACCACGGGTCCTTAAAGGGGGTGTCCAGAGTTAGAAAAACGTATCCTTTTTCTTCCAGATCCATACTATACCTGCCCTGTGGTCTGTCCATGGTATTAAAGCTCAGCTCTGTGGAAGTGCTAAGCCACAATATGACACACCACGTGGACAGACGTGGTAGTGTCTGGCGGAAGAAAGCAGGAATGAGTTTTCTTAATTTTGAACAACTCCAAGATTATCTAGAGAGTGTGGTTGCTTTTCCTACTTTGAACCCCTTCTGGATCACCAGGACGCTAATAATTATGAAGATTACGCATTGGAAGTTTGCCACAGTCCTTCTGCAGGGGTACTTTCTCATTAAAGGCAGTGTATAATCAGAAAATGACTTACAGATGTAGCAAATGTTCACTTGACACTTAATGCATTAACTACACAGTTGAAAAACACTTCAACTTGACTTTTTCAGTGGCTATTGTGTTAAAGGGATCATCTCATTTGAGAATCATGCAAGAATCATGCGAGATGGCTTTCCTATAAACATATACAAAACCAGAATAAAACAGAAAAATATACTACCAGTGCAAAAACAGGATTTTATGATTTCCTTTCAAATATAGGAAATAGAAAATTTAGAAAATAGAAAAAGCTTTAACAATTCTACAAATCATGACAATCTCTTTATAATTGAGACCAGCTCTGTACCTGATATGGATCCAAAGACCTCCCCATTTACTGCTCAGATTTCTCCGCTAGATTCACTTTAGTCTGGCAGCTCAGAGGTTATGTCCCTCTTCAGGGTGTATGTTCTTATTATGGGGTGTGTCCTTTCTGCTGCAGCTCTCCACCTGTAGCTGTCACAGCTTTTAACAGAAGATATGGCTGATGACAGTTGAAGGATGAAATTGAGCATGTGCAACCACCTCAGTTGGTGAACATGCCCATTACTATACAGATTAAAGACCAGGAGCTGCAATTATAATGAAATAAAGAGAATATTTCACAACTGGAGCATTTTTGTAACATAAATTAAAAAACTAATTAGTTTTTCATGCTCAACCCCTTCCCGACCAGCGCTGTACTAGTACGGCGCTGGCCGGGTCTTTAACCACTTCCCATCCGGCCATTTACCCCCTTCCTGACCAGGCCTAATTTTGCAAATCTGACATGTGTCACTTCATGTGGTAATAACTTTGGAACGCTTTTACTTATCCAAGCCATTCATAGATTGTTTTCTTGTGACACATTGTACTTTGTGTTAATGGTAAATTTGAGTCAATATATTTTACCTTTATTTATAAAAAATCCAAAATTTACTGAAAATTTTGAAAAAAATCACAATTTTTTAAATATTAATTTCTCTGCTTTTAAGTTGCATAGGGATATCTAATAAAATTGTTATTAATGAATATTCACCATATGTCCACTTTATGTTGGCATAATTTTGGAAATGTAATTTTATTTTTTGAGGACGTTGGAAGGCTTCGAATTTTAGATGTAATTTTTAAGATTTTCATGAAAATTTCCAATAGTTAATTTTAAAGGACCTTTGCAGTTTTAAAGTGACTTTGAGGGGCTTAAATAATAGAAACCTCCCATAAATGAACATATTTTAGAAACTACAGCCCCCAATGTAATCAAAACTGATTTTTACAAAGTTTGTTAACCCTTTAGATTTCCCACAAGAATTATAACAGAAGGAAGGTGAAATTTAAAAATAAATATATATTTTTTGCAGATTTTCAATTTTTAATTCATTTGCCCTATAAGATAGCAAGGCTAAACTGCAAATCAAACCTGAATATTTATTTTGCTGATTCTGAAGTTTGCAGAAACACCCCATATGTGGTTGTAAACTGCTCTGTGACCGGCAGTAATGAGAGGGAGATAGTACAAGCATTTGTGACGGCTTTGACAGCTTGTCAGAGTGATCAAAAACCTGGAGACCAGGAAAAAAGGTCTCAGGTTAAAGCTCCATGTTCTTGGCTGTCAGGAGGCAGCTGAGTCATGGAGCTTCTATGTACAGGTGCTGCACACGGGGGGCAAAGCTCAAGGACGTTTTAAAACGTCCATTCAGAGATAGAGATCCACTACCAGGACGTTTATAGTCAATGGGCAGACTGGAAGTGGTTAAAGATGGGGCCCGCTCCTGAGGAACAGAAAAATAAAAAAGTCATGGCTGTATGAAGGCAGGGAGCACAAAACGAAAACGGAAGAAAAAAAACCTCCGGGGTAGAAAAGGTTAAAGGCTTTGTACATCTTCGAGGGTAATATTTTTTTTTAATCATTTTACTCATTTTGGGTGAAAAAAAATCATTTTTTTCAATTAGTCTTTAAAAATATTGAGCCATTCTGTCACAAAGGTTTAACTGTTTTTATAGCTGTGTGAATGGAACTTTCACTTTGTGCCAGTCATCTAATAAATCTTATCTCTAAATTACTGAAAGGTCATAAACACTTATTTAAGCCACATTCTTATCAGTAAGATTTGAGCTATAATGAGTGTTTATAAGGTCAGAGATCTGAGACAAGGAGCCATCAGCTGAGCTGCCTGATGGAGCAGAGTAAAAATTTAGAACCTGCTACTATAGAAAATCAAGGCTGCACAGAGACAGGAGTTCAAAATTTTTAATAAAGATCAACTGAAAAAATGATTTTGGCTCAAAATTAATACAATGCAATAATAAGTAAAAGTGCTGTCTTCAAAATGTTCATTTACTGTAGTAATGCGGACAGCAGTGCAACTACTTTTATAGGGGTAGGCCTGATACCCTATAAAAGGAAGCAACCTTAAAAATGGAGAGTGACCCAACGAAGGGGGGGGGGGGTGAGGAATGGGTTTGCTGCTATACATTTTGCATCGGAGACTTTAAACTTCAGGTTATACCTCTAATGCCAGCTTTAATTTATTTATGTTGAGTGTTTCTGTATGAATACCCAGAATCCAAAACTAATCCGTGTCAGGGTATAATTATTAAATAGTAACTAAACCTTTGTAACACATTTTAATATGATGTCCCTAATGCCCTAATAAAACTATTTCTATTAAACTTTATTAATCAATTTTGTATTTTTCATAGTCCTTTTCCTGCCTAAAGCGCACCATTCACTGTGCACTTACAATTCAGTTCTCTGTACATTGCTGACTGTTCAGCGGAGTACAGACTGTGACATTTATGAATGGGTCACAGTAGCGCAGGTAGCATGGGCAGGAGAGCATATTGCTGCTCCTGCCCATGCTCCCCGGAGGATTACTAACTCCTGGCATAGCACATGGGTACTCTGTAACCATGTACTATGCCAGGATTAGCTGAGCGGAACGGGCTCCTACCTGTGTCTGCTCCGCTAAGCTAAGAGAACTGCATGACAAGCAGAAGCAGATGCGGCTCAGCTCAGCTAATCCTGGAACGGTACATGGGTACAGGATATCCATGTGCTATGTCAGGAGTTAGTAATCCTCCAGGGGGCACAGCACTGCTGTGGCCCCATTCATAAATGTCACAGCCCGTACTCCGCACACCACTGTGTACAGAGAATTGATTTTTAAGCGCACAATGAAAGGTGCACTTTAGGTAGGGAAAAGACTAAGAAAAATACTAAATTAATTAATAAAGTATATTAGAAAAAGTTTTATAAGGGCATTTAAACTGTAATCCACCATAACTAGTTTCATAGGAAGCCAACTCACCTCTCAGTATGTTTTTGGTGTGTGAGAAGGAACAATTCAGGATTTCAGACAGTTGTTGTCCTTGTAAAGACTTGACAGATCAGAGTGAAAATTCAGAACCTGCTTCTACGGAAACTCAAGGCTGCACAGAGACAGGGGTTCAGCATTTTTAATAAGGATCAACAGAAAAAATGATTTTAGCTCAAATGAGTATAATTCAATAGTAAGGAAAAGTGCCGCTTTAGGTGTACATAGCCTTTAACTATATTGAGATAGCATTTCATTGACCCCAGTGCTTCAGCGCAACAGTGCTAACCACTGAGACAGGACACCACATGAGCGGTCTCATTTTATAGTAACAATGACCCTAATGACATTGCAGGAATCCACCGCATGGTATGTGACCAATCTTTTAACTTGTGATTACAGGACATTCACCTGCATCAATCACATTTGTAATTTAGAAGGGTGAATTTCTAGTTTGTCCTCCTCCGATTCCCCATTCTTGCTTTTGTTTAGTAAAAAGGTTACAAAATGCCACTGAAATCCAGAATAATTACACTGAATCCAGATTTAATCAATCAGCCTTTTACTGTGGGATATACTGAATGATAATAACCCACTGCTATAGCAACCAGATACAAGAAAACCATATTTCTCAGACTAAGAACCCGGTCTTTTGTTTTCCTCTTTTATCTGGCCACTTCTCCATTCCCCTCCTACATGGATTTTAAGAGGGTCGTCTGGTGTAGAAAACCTATTTTCAAATATCTTAAGGATTTCTCATTCATTAACCAGTGTTTTTTGCTCTCGATGACCTGGCATATTCTTGCATTACACAGACAGCACATTGCTTTAAAGGCTATGGATGCTTTTGGGGCCAATTTTTTATCATTCCATTTTATTCTTTTTTTTAGGCTAGAAATAATTTATTTCAGTTGGTGTCTATTAAAAATTTTCAATAGTTTTTGTTATACAGCCTCCAGGTTCAGTGTATATGCAGACCATTTCTTTCTGCTTTACAGAGAAACCATCAGGGAGCTGCTCTGATGGCTCCATATGTAGCTGTTATCTCTGAATTCCTGACAGCTCCACTATGTCAAACAACCATTTGACTTTTATTTAAACATAAGGGCATTATCAGGCATTATCATAACATTCCCCTGGTATTCACCATTTAACCACAGAAGATGGATCTGAACTTGGCTGCTACCTCCTGAAATAGAACTGGCGTGGCTGACAGCTGACCCACAGGGGTCAGAGACACCAGTGCAGAGCACTTAAAGATCAGCAAACTAGTAAACCTATTGCTCAGACGACCTACCCTAGAGAAAGGTGCCTTAAGTACCCAGAGGTGGCTGATGAAGATTGCAATGTGCACACTGGCCCTTTAAGAGCTGGAGTAAGTGTGCACACGTGGCCTACGGGAGCAGGGAAAGAGTCATTTAACAAGCAATGATCATCAAAATAGTCAGCATTAGAATGGGATTATAGTACTGATTAACATGCTGTCACTAAACTGCAATACCAAAAATGCATGACAACAATGCATGACATAAAAGTGATAAACTTATTGTTAACGGGGTATTCTTAAAGGTAAAGAATGACCAAAGCAAAGGACCTGTCACCAGAAAATGCAATGCAACTTATATATTTAAAACTTTGCTTTTTGTGAACTTGTGATCTCCTCTGTGTACAACTAGCAGGGACTGACAGCTATCTCTGTATACACACTTACAAAGAGAATGCTATCAATCACTGATAACACCTTCCAGTGTACAACTATCAGTGACTGACAGCTATATCTGTATACACACTTACAAAGAGAATGCTATCAATCACTGATAACACCTCCCTGTGTACAGATATCAGTGACTGACAGCTATCTCTGTATACACAATTACGCAGAGAATGTTATCTATCACTGATAACACCTCCCCATGTACAACTATCAGTGACTGACAGCTATCTATGTATGCACACTTACACAGAGAATGCTATAATCACTGATAACACCTCCCTGTGTACAGATATCACTGACTGACAGCTATCACTGTATACACACTTACACAGAGAATGCTATCAATCACTGATAACACCTCCCCCTTGTACAGATATCAGTGACTGACAGCTATCTCTGTATAAACACTTACACAGAGAATGCTATCAATCACTGATAACACCTCCCCCTTGTACAGATATCAGTGACTGACAGCTATCTCTGTATACACAATTACACAGAGAATGTTATCTATCACTGATAACACCTCCCCATGTACAACTATCAGTGACTGACAGCTATCTATGTATACACACTTACGCAGAGAATGCTATCAATCACTGATAACACCTCCCCCTTGTACAGATATCAGTGACTGACAGCTATATCTGTATACACACTTACACAGAGAATGCTATCAATCACTGATAACACCTCCCCCTTGTACAGATGTCAGTGACTGACAGCTATCTCTGTATACACACTTACACAGGGAATGCTATCAATCACTGATAACACCTCCCCCTTGTACAGATATCAGTGACTGACAGCTATCTCTGTATACACACTTACACAGAGAATGCTATCAATCACTGATAACACCTCCCCCTTGTACAGATATCAGTGACTGACAGCTATCTCTGTATATACACTTAAATTGGAATTCTGACTTTATTTCCAGAGGCATAACTTGAAGTTCATTGGCTCTGCAAAATTGGTAACAGGTAATTCACCAAATAGGTGCCATTTATAATACTGATATCTAATTACAGTATAGAGCAGGGTAGTCTTTATATCTATGTCTCAGAATTTCTATTTGTTTATCTGAGAATTGTGTCATAATTTTTTATTACTTGGCCCTGGGTCTCTTCTGTAATAGTTATATGGACTCTGTCTGTATTTTCCCTTTGAGCCTTTTATAATATTGCCTGGAGGAAAAATCCTACATGAGAGAATAAATTGCACTTCTTTGAACTTTTCCTCTCAATACAGAAACTCAATGGTATATATATATATATACCATATACAAAAACTAAAATTCTTGTAAGATTTTTTTTATCAACACAACACAATTTTAATGAGCTCTAATGTTGAGAGAGAGAGAGAGAGAGAGAGAGAGAGAGAGAGAGACAAACAACTCATTAACGTGTCTCTAAAGGACTGAAGGAACTTTCTTTTGGCATCAACTAAATAATTGAAAAGGGTAAAACATGCATTTTCATAGTCACCTGTGAACACTCAAGAAGGAAGCAACATGACCTAAGATGCTCAATGTAGGTTTAAATGTATTCCTTGGCCTCTTTCATATTATTGTAAGGCTACTTTCACACTTGCATTTTGCTGTATCTGGCAGGGTTCAGCAAAAACGCTTCTGTTACTGATAATACAACCATCTGCATCCGTTATGAATGGATCCGGTTGTATTATCTTTAACATAGCCAATGGGGGACGGATCCTTTTTCTATTGTGTCCTCATTGACTTGCATTATTGGTTATGCCGCAACCGATGACGGAAAGAAAACCGCAGCATGCTGCTGTTTGCTCTCCGGTATGAGAACGCAGCCAAGCTGATCGGAATGTATTTTGGAGCACTCTGTTCTGTTCAGTTACTTTTTGTCCCCATTGACAATGAATGGGGACAAAACTGAAGCGTTTTTCTCTGGTATTGAAACCCTATGATGGATCTCAATACCAGAAAATAGAAACGTTAGTGTGAAAGTAGCCTAAGGCTACTTTCACACTAGCGGCAGGCCTGATCCGGCAGGTGAAGGGTGCTGCCGGATCAGGACTGCCGCACCGACATGTGTGGAGCCGGAACCGCGCTCCGGCCCCACACGTTACACAGTACATACATACACACACACACACACACATATACACAAACAAATACACATACATACTTACATGCTCCCGGCAGGTCTTCAGAGCGCCGGAGGAGCAGGACGGCTCGCACAGGTGACGATTCCCCACAGCGCCCTCTGCTGGGCGCCTGGTGGAATCGTCATCTGTGCGCGCCGACCTGTCCCTCCGGCGCTCAGAAGACCTGCCGGGGAGCATGTAAGTATGTATGTGTATTTGTATGTATATATGTCTGTGTATGTTTATGTTTATGTGTATGTCTATGTCTGTATGTGTGTATTATGTGTATGTGGTGATGGATCCGTCATGAACTCCATTGAAAGTCAATGGAGGGCAGATCCATTTACCATTGTGGTCACACCAGACGGATCCGCCCCCATTGATTTGCATTGGGGGTCATTCCGGATCCGTCTTGGTGCGGATGCCTGGACCGGAGAGCAAACCGCAGCATGCTTTGTTCTCCGGTCTGAAGACGGAACGGAATGCTTTCAGGAGCATTCCGTTGTCTTCAGTTCAGTTTTGTCCCCATTGACAATGAATGGGGACAAAACTGAAGCGTTTTATTCCGGTATTGAGCCCCTATGACGGAACTCAATACCGGAATTTAAAGAGGCTCTGTCACTAGGTTTTAACCTATGTATTTAAATACATAGGTTAAAACCCCTTGACTTCTACAGTTAGAACATACCTTTATTGCAGAGTACAGCGCAGCGGTTGTGCTGAAAAAAGACCTTTAATCTTTATGTTAATGAGCCTTCGGAGCACCGGGGGGCGGGCTCTTTCTTCCTGAGCACCGCTTCTTCACCGCCCCCCGGGTCCCGAGGCTCTCTCCGATGCCGACGTCCACGCCCCTCTGAAAATTGATTGACAGCGCTAGGCCGTTTGGCCTAGCGCTGAAATCCCGCCGGCGCATGCGCAGAAGCGCTTGCAGTGCCGAACACCGCAAGCGCTTCCATCCTTGTGCGCACGCGCCGTCACTTCGCTGAACCCGGAAGTGACGGCGCGTGCGCACAAGGATGGAAGCGCTTGCGGTGTTCGGCACTGCAAGCGCTTCTGCGCATGCGCCGGCGGGATTTCAGCTGTCAATCAATTTTCAGAGGGGCGTGGACGTCGGCATCGGGGAGAGCCTCGGGACCCGGGGGGCGGTGAAGAAGCGGTGCTCAGGAAGAAAGAGCCCGCCCCCCGGTGCTCCGAAGGCTCATTAACATAAAGTTTAAAGGTCTTTTTTCAGCACAACCGCTGCGCTGTACTCTGCAATACAGGTATGTTCTAACTGTACAAGTTAAGGGGTTTTAACCTATGTATTTAAATACATAGGTTAAAACCTAGTGACAGAGCCGCTTTAAAAAGGCTAGTGTGAAAGTAGCCTAACCCATATCTCAGAGCAGATAGGCGTTAAATAAATAAAGTATTACATGACTTACTTATAAAAGTAGATTTCAGCAACTGATATTTATATTTATTTCTGTATCTGACATGGAAGTAGGTGATCATACCTAATTCGGTGTAAAATCAGATTTTTATTATCTTGTCACATTTACTAGATACATACTAGACATTGATACCCAGCATGATATACACAAAGTAACTTAATTTTTAAAAACTGCATTAAGGCTGCAAGCTGTGACCCAACCAGACCCCATACCTGTACATATAACCAGAGCTTCATTTTACCTTGTAATCCATTTGTCAAGCTCCAGTTCAGGGATACACCTAGCCTTTCTGCTGCCTGAGGCGAAAACTGAAGCGGTGCCCCCCCCCCCATGCCAATTTCTTAAAGGGAGTCTGTCACCTCCATATGCCCCTATAAAGCACGGACATAGCCCCACAGCACACCTAATCACAAATCTAATGGTACCTGTGGCGCTTTCTTGTGACTTGTAGAAGCTGCAAAAACGTAGTTTAAACCATATGTAAATTAGCAGTTGGAAGTGCCCGGAGGACGCAAGAGAAGAGGAGGGCGGGCAGAGGCAATGGCTGGGGCGGGGAAAGCATGAAAAAAAAGCACAGGATTCGGGCTCCACGGCAGTGTACGCCGCCTCCGGGCACTTCCAACTGCTAATTTACATATGGTTTAAACTACGTTTTTGCAGCTTCTACAAGTCACAAGAAAGCGCCACAGGTACCATTAGATTTGTGATTAGGTGTGCTGTGGGGCTATGTCAGTGCTTTATAGGGGCATATGGAGGTGACAGACTCCCTTTAACCTAACCCATTTGCCACAATGAAAGCACTCATTGCCTATGGCCCTTCCGCTGCCCCCTCTTGCGCCTACCTGGTGCTGGAGGCATTGCTGATGCACCCCTGCTCATGTGTGAACCTGAAACACACTGAGATTATCATGGCACCTGATTTTCTCTCACAAATGTCAAAGACTACAATCCTCACAATCCCTAGCTTTCCTGCTGTTAATGTTGATGTGTTTATTGATTGGCTGCCTGATATACAGTCCGGTCACGCCCCCCTTTACTGACCAATCAGCAGCACACTAACACTCCCTTTGTTTCACAAGACATTTAGCTACAGAATTGATAGCAACACACTGAGCATGCTCAACCTAACAAAGGCTCAGAACTACAGGTTGATGCCATGGTAACTTATGAGAAAACACAGTGGGTAGCAGAGGAAGAAAACTACTTTTATCACTACTGAACGGTAAATATGTGAAATTTACATTATATTAGGTAATTATTGAAGATAAATTAGTCTAAAACACAAGTTATATTTATGGTAGATGGAATACCATATGCTACATCCATTTTGCTCTTTTAAATGAAAAAAACAAAAAAAAAAACAAAAGTATAACAAAAGTTCAATCCAATAAGTTTTTATTTGGTAAAGTTTGAATGAGTATCTGTCATGAAGAAATTGGAAAACCTGTTCGCGACTTACAGATCCATATAACATCCGGTAACATAAATGTTACTCACCACTCCCAGCGGCTGCAGAAAATTGCTGATTATAGTTCTCACTTTCTTGGTTTCTATTACTGTGAACTTGTTGCTGATCTTTTATTTCTGACTCGGATCTTGTTCCTGACTTCGGCCTTATTCTTGGATATTCTCTTGCCTTGCCCTTTGGATTGTTCGCCAGGTATCTGTTTTTCTACTTCTGAATTTGACTACTGGCAATTATTTGACTATGTTCCTGTCTTATCCCCAGCCAGTCGCATCTTTACCACTATCCTGGTGTTCACTTCCAGCATTGTTATTGACTATTCTACCACTACATTAGTGCTACTGTTGCCAGTTAAGGGTAAAGACCAAAGAATTGCTTTGACTTTGCACCTCAGTCTAGCCAGCACCAAAACAATGCAGCTTAGAGAATCCACATCTCTGTTACTGTTCGCAACTGTAGCAACAAAAGAACAGAATAAGTGATATTCTGCACTCGAAGGTTCTTGTAGTTTCCCAGAAAATCTATCTATCTATCTATCTATCTATCTATCTATCTATCTATCTATCTATCTATCTATCTATCTATCATCTAAGAAAAACAAAAATAGGTGAAAGGAGTGTGGACCCACTTCATTCACCCCAATCACAATGTTTCAGCCCAACTAAATGGGGCCTTTTCCCGTATGTGTTCCCAACGGCACCAGCTGGAGGTTATCCCGCCTCCCAGGGACAGGAAACAACGTGGAGACCAAGTTTAAAAGTCCCCTCCCCTCTACAACCTCCAGTTGTTTCCTGTCCCCGGAAAGGTTGGAGACCTGGTTAGGTTGGGGAGGATCTACGGGTCTTGCCCCCACCAAATAGTTCGCCCAGACTTGGATAAGTTATCCCCGAGTAGCTCGGGAGCGCTGTGGTAGAGCACAGGACCGGGAGAGGCATCTCCGGCTCCCGCCTGCGCTTGTGGTGTAAGTCCTCCATGGGACTTAAATGTGGTATTGACGGGCCTCTTGGTTGCTCCGTTTGAACCAATCAATGAAATTTCCCTAAAATTCCTCTATTTTAAGACCGTTTTTTTAGTAGCTATCACTACTTCCAGGCGGGTAGGAGAAATTCAGGCTTTCTCCTGTAAGCCTTCCTACCTAACCATTTTAGAGGACAGGATTGTTTTCAAGCATTCTCCTGCAATTCTTCCAAAAGTCTTCTCAAAATTTCATGTTTAGCAGGAGGTTTCCTTGCCTTCCTTCTGTCTTCAGGAGAGCTCCTCTAAACAATCAAATTTTCATTGTTTAGATGTTAGAAGATCAGTATTACAGTATCTTCAATCCACGGAGCATATTAGGAAGACAGATCGGTTGTTCATTCAGTTCCAGGGTCCTAACAAAGGGCAGGCTGCTAGTAAAATTACTATTGCCCGTTGGATTAAAAATACCATCTCTTTAATTTATTCCCAGAAAGGAATGGATGTCCCAGAAGGTTTGAGAGCCCATTCTATGAGAGCTATGTCTACCTCTTGGGCAGAAGGTGCTTCAGCTTCCCTCGAGCAAATTTGCAGAGCAGCCACCTGGGCACATCCATCCACTTTTTTAAACATTATAAGCTTGATGTGGATTGTAACAGGGACTTAGCCTTTGGCCGCAAAGTTCTGTTGGCAGTGGTTCCTCCCTAGAGGATATTATTCTATGTTAATCCTCCAGCTGGTGCCGTTGGGGAGGCATACGGTAAAGATATGAATTACTCTTACCGGTAATTGTTTTTTCCGTATAGCCTCCACAACGGCACCACTTTTTTCCCTCTCTAATATTCTGTTTTGCTTATGTTTCTTTTTTGTATGATGGTATAAGTTACTACTTATGACAAACCAGTCTGTAATTTTGTTTGTTAATATCATATAAAGTATTTTGTTTCGCATCACACCGTGTCCTCGGTTACTAAATGGAGGTGGTAGAGGGGAGGGGACTTTTAAACTTGGTCTCCACATTGTTTCCTGTCCCTGGGAGGCGGAATAACCTCCAGCTGATGCCGTTGTGGAGGCTATACGGAAAAAACAATTACCGGTAAGAGTAATTTATATCTTCTCAAGCAATGTGGCATATGCCAATGTGAATTTTTTATGCATGCCTAGAAGATAATTAAGATAATGAATTAATCAACCCAAAATTTTAAATTACATGAGTCTAGGTAACATACAAAAGTTCATCAAAGGGTGTCCATCCA
This sequence comes from Rhinella marina, assembly GCA_900303285.1. Taxonomy (NCBI): domain Eukaryota; kingdom Metazoa; phylum Chordata; class Amphibia; order Anura; family Bufonidae; genus Rhinella; species Rhinella marina. The sequence continues at coordinate 117,210 of ONZH01013021.1, read as the reverse complement.
GGTGGACTACAGCAGAGACAAACCCTAAGAGGATGTAATTGCTCCAGGTGGCCCACAGAGGCAGCTCAACTAGGAGGATGTAATTGCCCCAGGAAGATTGCAGGGTCATGGCCACAGAGGAATTGCAAGCTACAGTATATTTGAGTCAGCAGAGTGATCAAGTGAACAAGCTATTAAGACTCTGCTGCAAAGTGGTGGGTTACATGTTCAGACACCATCACAAGAGTTCAGGACAGGCACAGCTAGAAGCCTGCAGCATACAGTGGACACTTACAGTCACAGGTGCCAGAGTAAAGCCGTAGGAATGGAAATCCAGGGAGAGAGAGAGACAGTGTCAGCTAGAAAGTTTGTGTGTCATCACATCAGGACCACTACCACTCCCATCCTACCTACTATTGTGTCCATATCACTATGTGCGTGTGCCAAAACAGCAAATCATCACCTGCTAAGGTCAATGCAATCTAGAGTATTATACTAGAGTATCATGACAATGCCACATCTATCTATCTATCTATCTATCTATCTATCTATCTATCTATCATTGCAAAAAACGGACAGCACCTCCTACAGGTGAGAGTCAGGTGCAAGCTACCTACTGGCTAATTAAATACTAAACAAAAAATGGCAGCAGCACTAGATAAGCCATGACACATAAAATGAACATGAAGTAAACATGTGAAAAAGTAAAAAAGCATGACTGCTGTGTAGTAAGTAAAGTGGAAGCTCTTAGCGCATATAAATGATCATAAATATGTCGGGCTCATCCACCAACGATCAAGTTGGCTTCCAATCGGATGAGTCCTACACTAACACTGACCTGCATCCTACACAAGGTAGCTTGCACCTGACTCTCACCTGTAGGAGGTGCTGTCCGTTTTTTGCAATTATGTATATATAGAGGAGGACTGGCCTCCTCTGGGAATTTAGCACTCCTGTTCACACTGGTGCAGCTTCTGACCAGGTATGGTGTTCTCCTGATATGGGCCTGCCGGTTTGTGTAAGATGCAGGTCAGTGTTAGTGTAGGACTCATCCGATTGGAAGCCACCTTGATCGTTGGTGGATAAGCCCGACATATTTATGATCATTTATATGCGCTAAGAGCTTCCACTTTACTTACTACATAGCAGTCATGCTTTTTTACTTCTTCATATGTTCATTTCATGTTCATTTTATGTGTCATGGCTTATCTAGTGCTGCTGCCATTTTTTGTTTAGTATCTATCTATCTATCTATCTATCTATCTATCTATCTATCTATCTATATCTCTATCCCACAATGTAACAATTCCCTGAAACAGCCAGTTACAATTGTAAATAACATTAATAAAGTGCTTCTCATATTCATTGTTACTCTGCAAACACACATTGAAATTCTGCTTGTATTTCGAGGGGAACGCAGCATCCTCCTACCCAGATTTGTATTCATGTCCTCAGACACTGTCAAACAATTTTAAGGTAAATTATGTAAACTGTCAAAAAATATTGCATGTATCAATTACTCTCTAATAAAAGATTTTCACAGTCAAGTTATAGAAATTGTGATTGGAATTTCAATGAATCATGGCAGAGGTAATCTTATGGTATGTGAAAAGAACAAGACATATGCAATGAATCCAATCCTGAAGAACAAGGTAATTTTTCAGCCCTTGAAGAGGCGGCATTTGTGAGCATATATGGAGAATAAATAATAAATCTAGATTTTATAGATGAAGATGCTTTCATCCATCCCTCCATTAGAATACATTAGGATTGTAAAGGTTTGAGTCACTAATATACTGTGGAAGAATCAAAGATCCATTACTGGAGGTGTCTGCAAACTGACGAGAGTGGCCACGGTTTACAAGTTGTGTCCGGCAAGGGGGTTATATATGAAGTCTACCATACATTTATTTGTAGGCACTGTAATTGTAATGTACTGTACTTTAAGATTGGCAGTGGGCACCTGGCTTGGCGCAACCAACTAGATGATATGTGTACAAAGCCTAACTCTTCTGTTCTTCATGGTTGGCTAGAGTACTCCACATAAGTATCTATAAGGTGCACCTGAATGATGGGGAAGGGACGCATACATACAGGTCCTTTTGAATGGAGCAATAAGGCAGAAGAGGCACAGGAAATTCTTTACAGCAACAAGCGACTACACATTTCTCTTCATGGCAGGGAATGGTACTGGCTCAGTGGTTAGCACTGGTGCCTTGCAGTGCTGGGGTCCTAGGTTCGCATCTGATTAAGGACAACATCTGCATGGAGTTTGTAGGTTCTCCCCATGTTTGCATGGGTATCCTCCCACACTCAACTTAGATTGTGAGGTCCACTGGGGACAATGAATGATGATAATGTCTCTAAAGTGCTGCGGAGTATGTCAGCATTATATACTGTAGGTGAGTAAAATAAATAAATAAAGGTACAGTACTCTTGTCAGTTAAATTCTCTCATCTTGGTGGTTACACATTTCTAGTTCAGAAGCAAAACAAGCAAAATGGTACTCATGCAAATGCACAGTCCAACTATTTACAGTCCTTATGTACAGTCTATAAGTAGTCTCAAGGGGGACCTACCTGCTACAGGGTAATCTCAGGTCAATAGGCCCCAGGAGCCTAGCTAGGGTTCTCTTCTGTCTTGTAGCCAGTACACTCTGGCTTCTAGGCACTGGGTGGGACTTACTATACGCAACCTGCCCCTTCGAATCAAATGTTCCCTAAATCAGGCTGATGAATTCCACATGCCAACGGGTTTGGCATCACCGATTTTCTGTTATCCAGCAGAGGATCTTGTATCCCACCCTCAGACTTCAAGACCCCAGTTCCAGTAAGACCCTAACAGAACCATTGTTGTGAGCCCCAGAAGATGAAAGCAATAGGCTGACACAGAGTAGTCTATTTTCAATAACGAACTTTTTCGACACTCCTGTCGAATACACCTGTTTCCAAGGCCTTTAGTTCAAAAATGATTTTGAACACAAGATTAAGTGAGATCACATTCGAAATGTTCATAAATTGCTTTATACAAGGACCATGTATTGACGTCGATAACCCTGATATTTTCTAAAACATTCTATCTCTGTAGGCCGAATTTATGACTGAAAACGCTGGTGAATGAAATGGAAGCAAAGGTCAATTAGATCAAAGAAGAGTTTGTTGGAATCAATGTAAGCGTCAGCTACATGAATGTGTTTACAGGAAAGCATCAACATTGTCTTCTGACATTTTGTTCTCAGGATGACTTTTTGTTCTGTTCAGAGAAAAGTGAAAAGATTGGAGAACACAAAGCTCTGAAATGCGTGATGTTCTCACCAAGTTACATGTTCTCTGATTGTAGTTACCCGCATTCCAAATCTCACCCACACATAGCAACAAATGGCATGACAAGTTTGTGGTAAAATCATATGTCCATTAGTTGCTGATGGTGGGTATGCTTGGCCACATGCAGCCAACCAAACAGCGGGGCTGTATCTTTATGGTGAAGAAGCTTTGTTGCCTCTGAGATGTTTTTCTCCTCCAGACAGAGACTGAGCCCCTTGTCTTTTATGGGGATTTACATGGAACAGCGTTTTTGCATATTTTTGCATAGGCTATTTATATATTTATTTAAGTTAATAATGTCACTCATTAGATGCCTCATCTCAAGACTAACTAATTGAATTATTTTAATCTTTCCTTATAATTAACACCCTCCATGCTTCTAATAAGCTTAGTTGCTCTTCTTTGTCCTTTTTCCAGCTCCAAGTCATCCTTTCTATGCTGCATTTGCACTCTGGTGTAAGGCTAGTGCTGCTGCAGGTGCACGTGCTGCGGCCGGATCCGCGGCCCGCCCCCATTACAGTGAATGGGGTCAGAGCGTGGTCCCGGCAGCACGGATCTGGCGGGTCCCTTCACCTGCCGGATCGGTGCTGCCGCTAGTGTGAAACTAGCCTAAGCCAATGTATGAACAACTGACTTTACTCTAACCTATGGAGGGTATTAGTTATGAGGAAAGATTAAAATAATTCAATTATTTAGTCTTGAGAAGACACATCTAATGGTTGACACGATTAAAGGGAGTCTGTCACCACTATATAACCATATACAGCGCTTACATGGCTCTGTAGCACACCTACACATGAATGTAATGGTACCTTTATTATTTTCTTTATACTTGCAGATGCAGGAAAATGCTGTTTAATTCATATGCAAATGAGCACTCGCAAGTGCCCAGGGGCGGTGTGTGTCGGAGCCCTGGCTGCTCTGCCTTCTTCCATGGTTACTCCTCCCCTACCTATGCCTCTGCCCGCCCTCCTTGTGTGACACAAAGGAATAGGAGGGCGGGCAAAGGCAGAAGCTGGGGAGGAGTAAGCATGAAAGAAGGCAGAGCAGCCTGGATTCCTACACACAGAACACCGCCCCTGGGCACTTGTGAGTGCTCATTTGCATATGAATTAAACAGCGTTTTTTCCCGCATCTGCAAGTCGAAAGAAAATAACGAAGGTACCATTACATTCATGTATAGGTGTGCTACAGAGCCATGTAAGTGCTGTATATGGTCATATAGTATATGGTCATTCATGTATAGGTGTGCAACAGAGCCATGTAAGTGCTGTATATGGTCATATAGTGGTGACAGACTCCCTTTAACTTATATAAATATATAAATGGCCGGTAAAAACGCTGTTTAATGTAAATTTCCACAAAAGACAAGTGGCCCCACCTCTGTCTGGAGAAGAAAAACTTCGGTCTCCAACAAAGCTCCTTCACTATAAAGGTACAGCCCCGCTGTGCGACTGGCTCCATGTGGCCAAGCCATGCCCACCAGCAGCAACCAACAGACATATGATTTTACCACAAACTTGTCTGACCATTTGTTAACATGGGTCGCACTGTGTGGCCATCTCCTCAGAGCTCTCACTCTGTGGAATAGTCTACCTCGTGAGGTTGTCACAGCAGGAACACATCAATTTTGAAAAAAAAAAAAAAGTCTTAGATGAATTCTTAGAACTAAATAACATTAATTCTTATGTAAATGTGTAGAATTCTGGTTTCCCACTCCCGTTCCCTGAACTGACTTCCCCCCCCATCCCTTTGTTGAACTTGATGGACTTACGCCTTTTCTCCCCTGTCTCCGCCACCCACTACTTCTCGGCTCCGCCTATGGGCGGGGTTAACTACTGTAAATTCACTGGTGATGGGCTCGCGTGTTATGGCCATGCCAGTGCAGACACCACACCACACGTGCTGCGGTGGCCACAGCTTGTTACTTTGTTACTGTGTAGCGCTTTCACTCCTAGTGTTGTTCTCATATAACAGCAGTAGCATAGCAGCAGCATTCAGCAGAACTAGATAATTGTACTCTGCTTTTCTTCTGATACTTGTTGCAGGTTCAGTTAAGTGTATGGAGGACTGATACCTACAGACTCCATATCTGATGTTTATGTCGAACCTGCAGACTCCTGGCTCTGTCAAAATTCAGATTGCCAGCTCACCCCCGTTTCCTTTGTAATAGATCAATTCTTCACCCGTAAGGAGCTGTTCCGCAAGCATCCATATAGCGGATAAGAGCTCCCTTCATCTTGCCTATGGGGTTTAACAATTGATCATTACCTATACAGGGTTTCTCTGCTTTTTATTGAAGGTTTTACAATAAAAAATGTATTTTCATTTTTAACATCTAAGACATGCAGTGAATCAGTTTTCTCTTATTTTAAACGTGTACCCTGGTGATTTCTCATTTTCTGTGACTTTTCTTAAACTTACTATGTAACTATATGAAATACATAAAACTGTTCAAAAAGCACAATATGGAGTGAAAGCTGCCTCACCTTGTCTAGCACCTCGAAGGCTATGGTTGTTAATGGGAAGGGCGACTCCAATCAGAGAACATGTAACTGCGCCGTAATAACTGGCTGCTAGTTCTGCATCAATGGGTTACTTAAAGGGGTTGTCTCATCTTAGACGATGGGGGCATATCGCTAGGATATGCCCCCATTGTCTTATAGGTGCGGGTCCCACCGCTGGGACCCTCACCTATATTGAGAACGCAGCCCCCAAACTGAAGGAAGGCGCACTGCGCATGCACAGCCATCCTCCATTCATTTCTATGGGGCTGGCAAAAATAGCCGAGCGCTGGCTCGGCTATTTCCGTCAGCTACATAGACATGAATGGGAGAGGTGGCCGCGCATGCGCGGTGTGCTCCCATTCATTTCTATGAGAACAGCGAGGAGCTGCGCCTGGTGGTGGCCGGACCCCAGGAAACCTGGGGTCCTCCAGGTGCAGGGCTCCCCCCTCCGATTTCGATATAGGTGCGGGTCCCAGCGGTGGGAAAAAACGGGGTCATAACCTGTCAAGCAGTATGGGCAAAGAAACAGCAACTAGATAAGAAAAAAAAAACACAAAAGTAACTGGCACAGAAATTAGTGTGCAAGTGATTTACCGTAAATTGAGCTCTAAGCAGAGGTGTAGCTATAGGGGGTGCAGAGGTAGCACTCGCTACAAGGCCCAGGAGCCTGAGGGGCCCAAAGACCCTTGTGCTGCATAAGAAGACACTGGTAATATAGAAACTGCATGCTGGTCAAGTTACACCTCTGGCTGGAGAGAAGGGGTTTGGTCAAGAATTTTGCTGGGGAAGGGGGATGGGCATTTACATTTTTGCTCCATGCAGCACGACGGCTATGTGCTTCTCTGCCCCTGGCCTCAAAGCACTGTGAGAAGAGGGGCCCAAGCTGAACTCTTGCACCAGGACCCATGAGCCTTTAGCTACACCCCTAAGCACTCTGATTTACCAGTGGTGTAAGTTCATTACACCCTGTGTTAATGGAGCACTGGGGCTCATTCATGACCACCACTCCTTTCACTGTTTATAGGACTGACGGTGATAGCGAAGCGCTGTACACACCGCTCCCTCATCCCCTTAGACAGTGAATGTAGTCGTAGTCACAGTGCACACGAACAAGAAAATATCACATTCCACTGTTTGTGCTCCCAGGATTCTCAGTTACAGTATGGCTTCTACTTTGTAGCAGCTAGAAGCACTTTGTTTCTTTCTTCTCCCTTTTCCATATGTAGAAATGTATTGAAAGGTGCAAATAACTAAAGAAGTGGAAATGATGTTTCATATGGTGTAAATGACTAATGTATGAATCATTGGTAACCTGGTCGGCGAAGATAACTACTCAATTTTATTTAGCTAGAAACAATAAAGATGCTCTATCATTTAATATAGCATTTATCATAGATGCATAGTCTTTGACAAGTTTGATCTGTTGGACGTCATTGCTGTGACTTTGTCTAAGGGAGAACATCACGCATTTCAGAGCTTTGTGTTCTCCAATCTTTTCACTTTTCTCTGAACAGAAAGTCATCCTGAGAACAAAATGTCAGAAGACAATGTTGATGCTTTCCTGTAAACACATTCATGTAGCTGACGCTTACATTGATTCCAACAAACTCTTCTTTGATCTAATTGACCTTTTCTTCCATTTCATTCACCAGCGTTTGCAGTCATAAATTCGGCCTACAGAGATAGAATGTTTTAGAAAATATCAGGGTTACCGACGTCAATACATGGTCCTTGTATAAAGCAATTTATGAACATTTCAATTGTGATCTCACTTAACATTGTGTTCAAAATCATTTTTGAACTAAAAGCCTTGGAAATAGGTGTATTCGACAGGAGTATCGAGAAAGTTCTCTATTGAGAATAGACTACTCTGTGTTAGGGTATTGCTTTCATCTTCTGGGGCTCACAATAACGGTTATTTTAGGGTCTTACCATAGGCACTGGGGTCTTGGAGTCTGAGGGTGGAATAAAGGATCCTCTGCTGGATAACAGAAAATTGGTGATGCCAAACCGATGGACATGTGGCATTCATCAGCCTGATTTGCGGAACACTTGATTCGAAGGGGCAGGTTGTGTATAGCAACTCCCAACCAGTGCCTAGAAGATAGAGTGTGATGGCTACAAAACAGCAGAGATCCCTAGCTAGGCTCCTGGGGCCTATCGACCTGAGATTACACTGTAGCAGGTAGGTTGACCTTGGACTACTTATAGACTGTACATAAGGACTGTAAATAGTTGGACTGTGCCTTTACATAAGTACCATTTTGCTTGTTGTATCTCTGGACTAAAAAATGTGTAACCACCAAGATGTGTGCCCTCAGTGAGAGAATGTAACTGACAAGAATACTGTGCCTTTATTTATTTTACTCACTTATATAATGTTGGCATATTGGCATTATCATCACTCGCGCCCCCAATGGAGCTCACAATCTAAGTTCCCTATCAGGATGTCTTTGGAGTGTGGGAAGAAACCAGAGTCCCCAGAGGAAACCCACGCAAACATGGGGGGAACATACAAACTCCATGCAGATGTTGTCCTTGGTCATATTTGAACCCAGGATCCCTGCTCCATAACAGTGCTAACCACTGAGCTAGCTTTACCACCTAACTCTTTTGCCCTAGTCCAGCTCAGGCAGTGGGAAAAGTAGCTAACTGAAGGGGGAAGACTGCTTTAGATGTTGTTATCTCCTGAATAGTAGCAGCTAGAAACATGCAACTGGTCTTGTTTGAAAGCTGACATTCCAAGCTTTCATACAAGATGACGGCTAAAATCCAAGCAACAGAGGAGAAATCACTGTTAGAAATTAAGTCGGGAATAATAACGGGTAAAACCAGCTTTTACTTTCACTTTCAGATGCATTCACAGCATCCCGATTTCTATCAGTGATATCTTGCCCTGTACTGAACATATTACTGTCATTCTGGTATTGTCTGAAAGCTTGAAATGCCAGATTTCAGTTTCTAGCTGTGACCATTCAGGAGATAGCAGCATCTAAATCAGCCCTCCCCCCCGCTGTTAGCTACTTTTCCTACTGCTGGAGCTGGACTCCGTCAAAACAGTTAGGTGGTTAAGTACCATTCCCTGCCATGAAGAGAAGTGTATAGTCGCTTGTTGCTGTAAAGAATTTTCTGTGCCTTTCTGCCTTATTACTGCTCCATTCAAAAGAACCTCTAAGTGTGTGACCCTCCCCCCCACCATCCAGGTGCACCTTATAGGCCCTTATGTGGAGAACTCTTCCCAACCATGAAGAACAGAAGAGTTAGGTTTTCTACACATATCATTTATTTGCCAAGTTGGTTGGTCATGCCAAGCCAGGTTCCCACTGCCAATCTTAAAGTACAGTACATTACAATTACAGTGCCTACAAATAAATATATGGTAGACTTCATATGCAGCCCCCTTGCCCAACACAACTTGTAAACCCTGGCGTCTTTTCCAATTGGTGGTCACCAGTTCGAGGATACGGTTTTCTGGAGAGTGTGGTTAAGTGCTCTGACAGTCCTCATCGGGTTACACCCTTGCCTTTTGCCTTTTCACATTCTTGCTCAACCATCCTACCCCTATAAGCCAATGTAACCCTCTCCGCTCATACACATCCTCTTCTGAAACCTTCTACGATCTTCAGATATAGTACCTTGGCGACTTGACACCTTTTTTTGAAAAAAAAAAAAACATGATTAGATCTCCAAGGTGGTTCGCACAGTTTCTAACAAATATCCAGACAGAAAAGCTATCTTATAAGAATGCCCTAAATGAGTCCCTAGAATTCGTTACTTCTGTCATCAAGATCTACCATCCTCTCATTTCTTAAGTAAAAATGATAAATGGGTTGTTAGGACAAGTGAAATGTCACAGGAATTGTCAGTGGCTATATAATTAGAAGATTCCCACCAGCAAAAAGAAGGAAATGTGTATATAAATGGCAGGGTGACAGCAAGTTCACAGTCACACTGACTAATGAGGTGCGAAAGGTACTAAGAATAGAGTCTCTGCAGGTAGTGGTGAAGGACATGCATTAAGGAGTAGTAGATATAATCTAAAAATCACTGATGTGCTCCTCCAATGATAAAAATGAAGCCAATATTTGTGAGTTACCAGTGGCGTACTTAAAGAAGTAAGAGCCTCATACCAAGGATCAAACCAGACCCCCCACACAGGACAGAAGGGTTTCCGCCTAAACCCTTTTCAATGACCATTGGGCCATTTTCCCACTGCCTCATTTGCTAAAAGTTGTTCCTTTAGAATTAGATTGCTGACCAAGTTTTCACCTCCAATAGAAAAGGAGATAATCCCAACTAAGTCTGGGCCCCCTCTTGCTCTGGGCCCCATAGCTGTCACATGGTCTGCCGCTATGGTAGTTACGCCCCTGCTTAAAGGGGTTTTCTGGGATTTTCCCTTGGATAGGTCATCAATATCAGATCGGTCAGAGTCTGACAACCAAACTGATGAACTGTACACAGCGGCTGCCAGAACAATCACAGAGAACAGGGACGAAAGCAGAGCTCTGTTGTCTGCAGAGGCAGTGTCTGGGGTTACGGGAGCTGAGCTCCTGTTCCACTGAATGAAAGGAAACTGTAATTATCCTGCACGGCCACGACACAGAGTTTCTTTTTTTTTTTTTTTACTACTTGTGCCCAGTGAATACAGCATTTCTTAAATTGCTTATTTTCTATGATGTTTACCGTACTATGCTGAATAAAAAATGTGATTGTTGTACAGATGTGTCAATATCAATTATTTCTTTTTTTTTTTGCATAAATAAAAATATTTATAACTGATAAAAGGCAAAATCTTTTAGTTTTTTTTATTATTTCTTTTTTATTATTCCATTTTTTTTACATTTAAGTTTTCTTTTCTAAATAGGAACTGCAGAATAAAGTGCATTTTCACGATGACGAGTTCTCTTTACGGTAGGTCTGACTACTTATCGAGGCAGGATACACAGGCCCTGATCCATCAAGACTTGGTCTGCTGCGCTGGTCTTGATAGGGCCTGTGCTAGCGGAGGGGGCATGTCATTTATGATGAGGAGCAAGCCTAACATGATTTCAGCTATTAGTTACAAGTTTCTGGCATAAATGATGAATGTGTTGGGGCCGATTGTCACATCCTGCCCTTGTCACGCCCCCTTTTTCTGGGTGGCATACCATAGAATTCAAGTTGCAACAAAAAAAAATCACATTGGCATTGAAAAAGACACAAAACCGGGGCTTTGGAACTTAGTTATTACAGTTTTTGGATTTATGATTGTAAAGTATGGTTTGATGTGGTACACCAGTGTTCCAGTTTTCTGTGATTTTTTTATTATGTATATTTTTGTATGCATTTTTAGTCAATATTGTAATACATTTTATATTATTTATGTGTATGTTCTAAGAAAGGCTACAGAAGACATTGCATTCATTGTCATGAGTTATGGTCTTGATTGGGATATATAGGCGGTGTAACACTGTTGTACATAATAATCTATGTTCTAGAAATCAATGATAAGAAGAGGACCTGTCTCTTGACACGTCTTAATAATATCTTGAACTCTTATGATTATAGGTTGTGTCATTCCTCTATTATTCCTGCTAGAGGTTTATCAACATCTAGTAGGTCCCTGCAGAGTCTGTCACTATCAAATCAATGCTGCCAGTATCAGACTGTGCAAGGACACAGCCCCAACTGGTAACGTTGTCAGAGACATGTCAGGAGTGGTGACATATCCCCTTTAATATTAAAGATGAAAGCCACTGAGCCTGACGCTGAACTGTCTCTCTTCCTTACCTGAAAGCACTTTTTTTTCATGCAGCCACCACTAGGGGGACCTCAGTGCAAGGCGATTACTACAGTAACTGTATAAACTCCTATGCACTGAGCTCCCCCTAGTGGTGGCTGCAGGCAGCCAGTTTTCGTATGTATGTATATATATATATATATATATATATATATATATATATACATACAGTGCCTTGCGAAAGTATTCGGCCCCCTGGAACTTTTCAACCTTTTGCCACATTTCAGGCTTTAAACTAAAAGATATAACATTTTAAATTTTTGGTGAAGAATCAACAACAAGTGGGTCACAATTGTGAAGTGGAATGAAATTTATTGGATCATTTAAACTTTTTTTTGTAATAATAAAACTGAAAAGTGGGGCGTGCAAAATTATTCGGCATTAATACTTTGTTGCGCCACCTTTTGCTGCGATTACAGCTGCGGTCTCTTGGGGTATGTCTCTATCAGTTTTGCACATCTTGAGACTGAAATTCTTGCCCATTCTTCCTTGCAAAACAGCTCGAGCTCTTTTGAGGTTGGATGGAGAGCTCTTTCCACATATTCTCAATTGGATTCAGGTCTGTACTTTGACTTGGCCATTCTAAGACCTGGATACGTTTATTTTTGAACCATTCCATTATAGATTTTGCTTTATGTTTGGGATCATTGTCTTGTTGGAAGATAAATCTCCGTCCTAGTCTCAGGTCTTTTGCAGACTCCAACAGGTTTTCATCCAGAATGGTCCTGTATTTGGCTCCATCCATCTTCCCATCAATTTTAACCATCTTTCCTGTCCCTGCTGATGAAAAGCAGGCCCAAACCATGATGCTGCCACCACCATGTTTGACAGTGGGGATGGTGTGTTCAGGGTGATGAGCTGTGTTGCTTTAACGCCAAACATATCGTTTTGCATTGTTTCCAAAAAGTTGGATTTTGGTTTCATCTGACCAGAGCACCTTCTTCCACATGTTTGGTTTCTCCCAGGTGGCTTGTGGCAAACTGTAAACAAGACTTTTTATGGGTATCTTTGAGAAATGGCTTTCTTCTTGCCACTCTTCCATAAAGGCCAGATTTGTGAAGTGTTCGACTGATTGTTGTCCTATGGACAGACTCTCCCACCTCAGCTGTAGACCTCTGCAGTTCATCCAGAGTGATCATGGGCCTCTTGGCTGCATCTCTGATCAGTCTTCTCCTTGTTTGAGATGAAAGTTTAGAGGGACGGCCAGGTCTTGGTAGATTTGCAGTGGTCTGATACTCCTTCCATTTCAATATGCTGTAGTAAACAACTCCGTTGATTGCTTGCAAGTTCAGTATCTTTATTTGAATAATACAGTAAAGCGGCTGATGACATACGTAACGTTTCGGCCAAAACAAATGGCCTTCTTCAGACTATGACAGATACAGAAAAAATAGTGTCATAATAATATACAAAAAATGTACATCCAAGTAAGTACCCGCTGTAAAGATAGCTAATGATAGACAATAATAGAGGCATATTCATGCGCCGTCAAAGTACACACAGGCAGCAGCTCAATAAGTATAAAGACATCTGACTTCACATAAGAAAAATCTATGAGTCTGTGTATATGGCAGATTGGTGAGACGACAACTCAGTGGATGAAATTCTCCAGTGATAAATGAATGTAATGGTACATCCCGGCCTAGATCCAAAATGTTGTGGAAGATATACTTCACAGTAGTAATGTTACACAGAAAGATATAAGTGGCAGTATAAGATGTGTAAATATCGACATATATTAAGGTATGCCAGCTGGCGTGCTAGCAGGGCCGCCCTTACCTTTTGCCGCGGTGGGGTAAAGTACCAGAAAAAAGAGCGCTGGAGAGATGAGGAACGATAGCCAGTGGCTATAACAGGTAAGATGCGCTGAAGGGAGTGAGTAGATGGCGTGTATAAAAGCCGCACCATACTCACATATCCGGAGGAACTGTAGGACAGAATGGAGGTATGGAGCGCAGGAAGAAGATGGCCGTGCGTTCCAAAGCGGCCGGAAGTAGATGGTGGAACGCATATGCGTTCCAATAAAGAGGAAGTAAGAGAGAAGATGAGAATAAAGAAAAGGGGCGGCAGAACCAGGTGTGGGCGGGTCCTGAGTGCGTCAGTGAGCCTGTAAATAAAGGGAATAAGAGTGATTAACCTGTAATTATACTCTACTATGTGCATATATCTTACTGAATAAGCTCTGCCATTTACATTTACAACCACATATTATCTTATAAGAATAACATAGTCAAAAGAACGGAGTCATAAATCCAAGGTTATTTATATACCTATTCACAGATATATATATTTTTGTGACATATATAGTACCATTAGCTATGGCAATAGATATTTGGCGACAGTTATTCTGAAAAGTACTCCATGTTCGCCTATGGAGTAATTACTCACACTAGATATTGTACTTCATATTCCCGATTGAGGCCTTTTGGTTCCAGGCTATCTAGCTTATGGATCCAAAATGCCTCTCGTTGTTTTAATCGTTTAATGCGGTTGCCTCCACATCTTAATGGTGGAATATGTTCCACAACCTGGAATCGTAGTTGGGAGATATTATGTCTGGCTTGTTCAAAATGTGCTGGAACAGGAAGCAGAAGGTTCATTTTTCTTATATTAGATTTATGCTGACAAATACGATTTCTGACGGTCTGAGTAGTTTCCCCTACATAAATGAGTCCACACGGGCATTTCAGAATATAGACTACAAAGTCCGTGTCACAACTAAAATAATCATGTACCGGAAAAGATTTGCCAGACAGTGGATGGAAAATCGTGGCGCCCTTTTGGACATGCGAGCACTGAATACAGTGGAGGCAGGGAAAAGTGCCTCTTTTTGGGGAACAAAGAAATTGTTGCCTAGATTTGATATGGGCTGAACCAATATCGGCGCGGACCAACTGGTCTTTCACATTCCTAGAACGTCTATTACACATTAGTGCTGGGTGTTTAAATTCAACTATCTCAGGATAGGCTCTCGTCAGTAAATGCCAATGGCCCCTTATAATGTTTTCTACTTTGTGTAGGCTAGGATGAAACGTGTGAATAAGTGGAATGCGTACTGATGGAGAGGTGCTCTGGGACCTAACACGGGGCTTAGTGTCATTAACCCCTGAAGAAGCCACATACGTGGTGAAACATGTCGGGGGAGCGCAGTTCTTTATTTTAAACTGCTGTAGCAGTCAGCTGACATAGCCTTCTATATAGTTGATAATTATTTCAACATGATATAATGTAGGCAGGATATTCAATAGGGTCCAGAGCTTTAGTTTGGGATTACTGAGCCCAGTAATAGGGCTAGTCTGAAGGAGTGTTGATATATAAGCACCCGAATTAACTTTAAGTGACTTAGTATCCTGGATCAGACGTGATCCTAGGATTATAATTAAGTGTTTGTTATAATTACAGTATATCCCAACCTAATAATAGTGCCTTTGTTGGACATATGTAAAGAGCATGAAGATTAATGCTCAATAGAATTTATATCTTATAAAATAGGCACTATATATATATTAGCTTTAGGACAAACCTGCAGACACAAATTTAGCATGTGGCTGACTGCTATAAGTGTTTTTAATATATGACACTTATTTAGGATATTATAGTCATTTTAACAATTTGAAATAAAAGTTATTTTTTTAATAATTAGATCCAGAAAGGAATCATTATAGCCAAGCTATTTGTTATTTTGATGTAAAGTGGATTCCGGATCAATGGCCTCTTGACAAATGCTACTTCACAATTGTGACCCACTTGTTGTTGATTCTTCACCAAAAATGTAAAATGTTATATCTTTTTGTTTGAAGCCTGAAATGTGGCAAAAGGTTGAAAAGTTCCAGGGGGCCGAATACTTTCGCAAGGCACTGTATATATTATGTGAAGGGAGGCAGTGACTTAGATCTCTATGGACAAAGATTTATCACTGTATTTATGCCAGTTGTAGGGTGTAAATACATTGAGAAATATGCTATGCAGAATGAGTGCCATATTTATGACAATCAGATAAAGTGGGTGAGGCCAAGGGTGATTTCTTGTTATCATTTTTTTTTTATTTAAAATTTCTACAACTCAATTTTAAAAAAAAGGACATTTAGAAATCTGGGGCGTTTCGTGTTATGCATTGCCTGGGAATGTTTGACGCGCACTGGCAAGCTGGATGGCACAGGGTGACCCATACTAACTTTTGCTATGGTCCCCTATAAAATTTGTGTATGCACTTGGCCACACACTCACAACTAAGGCTGCATTCACATCAGCTCTAGCAATTTCTGCCACATAACTGACCCAGATGCAGCCGAACAGACCCTATTGACTATATGGGGTCAGTTTGGATTCCATTTGGGATGCCGTCTTTTTTACTGGACAAAAAGTCCTGCATGTAGGACTTTTTTGTCCGCTCTTTTTTACAGCCTCTGTGACACAGGCCTGAAAAGGAACAATGAAATCCAGTTTATGCAATCCTGATACATTGCAGCAAACCATAAGGATACATCTCCTGGGGTTCACAGAGCATTGCCTACTCTATAAGGTACAAGCTGCAACTGTAGAAAATGCGCATATGTGAGAAGTATTAGATGTATACATGTTATTATTTAGTTTGAAATATTCTGCTCAAATTCACTGAAAACAAACTGATATCTTGAAAATGTGAGAAAAGTGATAGACACAAAAGTATATAAAAAAGTGCAATAACAATCCATTATACAAGTACTTACAATATCACAGAAAACTACAGTCCAGACTATTTATTATACTATAGAGGATATTCCCCTTGTTGCCTGGTGATCTTCATATTAGATGTTGGGCTGATCGGTTACATCAAATACCTGGTATCAGATTTATGACTGGTTAGTCTGAAGCGTTCGGCTCGCCGTTATGGTGGAGGCATCAGAGCCATATATTATGCAGAGGCTTCTGTGAGGTTCCTAGGAGACAGCTGCACAGAAATGTCATTACTTCTTCAAATATAGAATTTCAGATCGGAGCTATGAGAACAATCTTGCAAGCAATAGACCTAATATGTTCAACCGAATCTCCTCCAGGCACATGAAGTCGTGCACATGAGGTTATTCTTGTAGACACTTTTATACTGCATTTAGTATAAAGAACTCACTGGATAAGGCAGGTTTCAAGTTAGCGTAATGCCTTTGCAGTAGGTATTTACAAAGTGTTCTTGTGTAATATTATTTAATATGTTAATGCCTTGTAATGTACCAGCATATATTTGTATGGATCAGTCGGGGTTAATAATCCTGACTCTTCCTCTGTAGAGAGCCTGGGGATGGACTTAGATCTACTCCTAGCTTGGTTAGTTGTTTGTTAGCTGAGGAATGAGAGAAGCTACATGTGCTCACTCCTCAGAGTACTAGGCCTGAACTCCAGAGAACAACTATCTCAGAGAGATCCAATGAGACATCTCTACCTCACAGTGCTCCAGAGAGAGAAAGGAAGAACCAAGAAGGTCCAAAATCTGAAAATGCCGAGCACTGGAGTCGGTCGCTGTTTAAGGGCTTATGCACACAACCATATGTATTTTGTGGTCCGCAAAACACAGATCCGCAAAAAATACGGATGAAGTCCGTGTGCATTCCGTATTTTGCCCCCTAAGAGCTCATTCACACGAACATATTTTCTTTCCGTGTCTGTTAAATTTTTTTTGCGGACCGTATGCGGGACTATTCATTTCAAAGGATCAGCAAAAAAAAAAAGGAAGTTACTCCATGTGCATTCCATTTCAGTATGTCCGTATTTCCGTTCCGCAAAAAATAGAACATGTCCTATTATTGTCCGCATTACGGACAAGGATAGGACTGTTCTATTACAAAATACATATGGTCGTGTGCATGAGTCCTAATAAAACAGTCCTATCCTTGTCTGTAATGCAGACAATAATAGGACATGTACCATTTTTTGCGGACATACGGAAATGGAATACATACATTGCTATTTGCACTAAAAATTGTTTGAAATTGTGCACCATGGGATATACTACAACTCCCATTCTGTACTTTAGCAAAGAGAGACTTGTTTATCTTCTACAACTGGCCTGATTATTGACTCCAGCGCCATTTGTCAGCCACAGTACCCACATCTCCCCACCTTGCATCTGTATAAGACCAAGGAGACCCAAACTACCATAAGGCAGTAGCCCCAATATCAAGGTATGCCCTGATGGAAGAAAGGATGTGCCTTCTTATCACTACCTAACCCTAGCATAGGTATGAGGATTGCCACTCCAGGGATTGCGAGATCTTCACATTTAATTAAAGCCACAGTTCTCAGCTAATTACTCAAACTAACATCATGAATTCCCAGAGTTATGCCATGCAAATAGCTTCACCAAGTCATACGTCATAAAAGATCTCTAAATATTTTCTACAGTTTCTACCTGTTGGATATAGTTTTCTATAGCTCCTTGAGACCCTAGAGTAGAAGGAGGGCCCACCCTTTCTTCCCCCAGGGTGCTTAGGTGCCCATGATGTTAGGTGTTTGTATGGGTACAAGGCAGGATGTGTAGAGTGCAGTGGCCGGCTTATAGTGCAGGAGTCAGTAACCAGGCCAGATGTAGCCGAATAAACATCTCTCTTTACTGAAGTGGAAAATAGGAGTTGTAGTACATCCAATGATAGCATAAGTTCCAACTATACCCCAGGCAATTCTTCCCAGATATTAAATATACAGTGCCTTGCGAAAGTATTCGGCCCCCTTGAACTTTTCAACCTTTTGCCACATTTCAGGCTTTAAACAAAAATATATAACATTTTACATTTTTGGTGAAGAATCAACAACAAGTGGGTCACAATTGTGAAGTGGAACAAAGTTTATTGGATATTTAAACTTTTTTTGTAATAATAAAACTGAAAAGTGGGACGTGCAAAATTATTCGTCCCCCTTGTATTAATACTTTGTTGCGCCACCTTTTGCTGCGGTTACAGCTGCGGTCTCTTGGGGTATGTCTCTATCAGTTTTGCACATCTAGAGACTGAAATTCTTTCCCATTCTTCCTTGCAAAACAGCTGGAGCTCTTTGAGGTTCGATGGAGAGCGTTTGTGAACAGCAGTTTTCAGCTCTTTCCACATATTCTCAATTGGATTCAGGTCTGGACTTTGACTTGGCCATTCTAAGACCTGGATACCTTTATTTTTGAACCATTCCATTGTAGATTTTGCTTTATGTTTGTGATCATTGTCTTGTTGGAAGATAAATCTCCCTCCTAGTCTCAGGTCTTTTACAGACTCCAGCAGGTTTTCATCCAGAATGGTCCTGTATTTGGCTCCATCCATCTTCCCATCAATTTTAACCATCTTTCCTGTCCCTGCTGATGAAAAGCAGGCCCAAACCATGATGCTGCCACCACCATGTTTGACAGTGGGGATGGTGTGTTCAGGGTGATGAGCTGTGTTGCTTTTACGCCAAACATATTGTTTTGCATTGTTTCCAAAAAGTTGGATTTTGGTTTCATCTGACCAGAGCACCTTCTTCCACATGTTTGGTGTCTCCCAGGTGGCTTGTGGCAAACTGTAAACAAGACTTTTTATGGATATCTTTGAGAAATGGCTTTCTTCTTGACACTCTTCCATAAAGGCCAGATTTGTGAAGTGTTGGACTGATTGTTGTCCTATGGACAGACTCTCCCACCTCAGCTATAGATCTCTGCAGTTCATCCAGAGTGATCATGGGCCTCTTGGCTGCATCTCTGATCAGTCTTCTCCTTGTTTGAGATGAAAGTTTAGAGGGACGGCCGGGTCTTGGTAGATTTGCAGTGGTCTGATACTCCTTCCATTTCAATATGACGCTTGCACAGTGCTCCTTGGGATGTTTAAAGCTTAGGAAATCTTTTGGTATCCAAATCCGGCTTTAAACTTCTCCACAACAGTATCAGGGACCTGCCTGGTGTGTTCCTTGGTCTTCATGATGCAGAACCCTGAGACTATCACAGAGCAGGTGCATTTATACGGAGACTTGATTACACACAGGTGGATTCTATTTCTCTCCATCAGTCATTTAGGACAACATTGGATCATTCAGAGATCCTCAATGAACTTCTGGAGTGAGTTTTCTGAACTGAAAGTAAATGGGCCGAATAATTTTGCACGCCCAACTTTTCAGTTTTATTATTACAAAAAAATGATGATTTAAATGATCCAATAAATTTCGTTCCACTTCACAATTGTGACCCACTTGTTGTTGATTCTTCACCAAAAATTTAAAATGTTATATCTTGTTGTTTGAAACCTGAAATGTGGCAAAAGGTTGAAAAGTTCCAGGGGGCCGAATACTTTCGCAAGGCACTGTATTAAATTTGCATACAATATATGACTGTGATTTTACATGATAATGCAATGCAATTCAATATTTTTTTTTCTTTAGAAAGAGGGTTACATTCATAGGTACGAGCCAATATACACTAAAAAAATCCTTCCTGACCCAAGTGGTGATCAGGCTACATTAACATTCATATAAGGATTCTATCCATTTACCTAACTATCAAGAGGATTTCACATGGAAGGGACGGCTTCCTCTCCAAGCTCCAGCACATCGGCCCTTTTATGTTACAGGTGACTCCTCGTCCAGGTCCCTGCTAAACAGGTGTCTTATGTAATGGATTAATGCAGTGGAGAATTTATTGAAGAGTCAATGACTGCCATATAGCAGCATACTTACCATAGAGGCCTGGGGCATGTAGCAGGGGGCCCACAATATCAAGGGAGCAGACTAGTACATGAGACCATAGCTGAAGGGTGGGTGGCTGCGGGCAGTTTTATAATTCACTGTGTTAGGGGATGTAGAAGAGCTGTATATGGGAGATTCATCAAATGTCTTTATGCCAGTTTTCTGGAATAAATCCATTGAGAAATATGGTGTGAAGAATAAGCAACATCTTTATGAAGCACCTGTTTCCCTATTCCAAACATGTTGTTGAGTATTTTCGTGTTTTGGTTATTTATTCCAGCATAGGAGGTAATCGTTGGCAAAGGTTGACACCACCCTATTCCCCCCCTCTTGGTAGGAGGGGGATGATCCTACTTCCTGCCAGGAATAGGAGCTTGCTCCTGTTGTGTTAGAGAAGGGAGAGGAAGCACATGCCAGAGCTGTGAGAATAACACTCCAGAGAGATCTTCAGAAACCAGAAGAGTGCTTCCAGAAGACATCAGTGTGAAAAGACAGCAGAATCATCAGCGAGATTACAGATTTACAGACACCGATGGTAAGTGAGTGACTACGGCTCATATACCCATCACGGAAACCACCTCCAGGCCAGACTAACATCAAGCCTGTATCACAGTGGACACCTTTGTCCACTATTGCCTGCTAGTGCTACTGAATTGCCATCCAACCAGTCACCATGCCTCCTCATCTGTTGCCAGAGACTGCACTTTGTATTTACTGCTACTGTATGTACCACAAGTTATAGTTTGCATAGATACATCTCCACTCCACAGGGAGCACGTGCCTGAGGAAGTACCCTGTGACACAACATCTCATCAGGAACACTACCACTCCCAATCCCCTGCACCAGCTTCTCAGGGACTCCCTGCACTTACTTTTTATGCTCTAATAATAATAATAATATTTATATAGCGCCACCATATTCTGCATCGCTTTACAAAACATAAGACATCACAACGTAACTGGCTAATATACAACTGAATCACTAGGAGTGAGGGCCCTGCTTGCAAGAGTTTACAATCTATCAATGCTAGAACTTTTATAGACGGCCGCTATGTTTAGACACTAGCACCAAGCACACATACTTAAAGAAGATATGTCACCTCAAAATGCAAAGCAATCTGAAAACACCATGTTATAGAGCAATAGGTCCTGAGCAGATTGATATGTAGTTTTATGGAAAAGATTAAAGGGGTTGTCCCACAAAAAATATTCTACAATTTTCAAACCAGCTCCTGGATCTGAATACTTTTGTAATTGCATGTCATTAAAAAATTTGTATAGCCACTGAGTTATTCAATAAATGGTATCTGTATAGCGCCTCCTGCTGTTCTTTTTTTGTTATTTCTTTGTCCTGCTCACTGAGATGGCCGCACATGCTCAGTTTCATCCTTCAGCTGCCTCCTGAGCTGTGATAGGGAGAGCTGAGACACACCCCCTGAGCTGTGATAGGGAGAGCTGAGACACGCCTCCTGAGCTGTGATAGGGAGAGCTGAGACACGCCCCCTTAGCTGCAGCAGAACAGAAACCCCTTGAGCTGTCAGCTTGTTATAAATCTAGCAGAGCAATAAATGAGGAGATCTCTGGATCCATGTGAGGTACAGGGCTGGTTCTAGCTTTGTTAGAAAGAGGTTGTCATGTCCTATATGATGCCTGATTTTTTTTTTACATTAGCCATGGGATAACCGCTTTAAGTATCACCTGTATTTAACACATTGATATCTTTGTTTTTTCCACCTCCTGTGAACAGCTATAGGTACATGATGGGAGGTGTTATCAGTGATTGATAGTATTGCTTGCATAAGGCTAGAGCTAGAAGCCGATACTGGTTATATATGTATATGTACAGATGTATATGATATGCAGTTTTATGGGAAAAGATTCAGGATAACCTGTATTTAGCACATTTATACCGTATTTTTCGCCCCATAAGACGCACTTCCCCCCCCCAAACATGGGGGAAAAATGCCCCTGCGTCTTATGGGGTGAATGCTAATGAGCGCTTCCATAATGGAATCGCTCATTAGCACCGGAGGACAAGGAAGCAGTGAAGACTCGGTACTTACCGCTTCCTGGTCCTCCGTTCGGCTGTGCAGTGCTGCGCAAAGCGTGGGGGCGCTCTGTGACCTCACGCTGTGTGCGCCGGGTCACAGCACAGCCGGCGGCAGGGAGAAGAAAGAGCGTGGGCGGAGAGGAGTGGCGGCGCCCAGGAGCAGGAAAGGTAAGTGGATTTTTTTTTATTTTATTAGATCTGAGGCATTAGGGCTGGCATGAGGCTGGAGGCTGGCATGGGGGCTGACATGGGGCTGGCATGAGGCTGGGGGCTGACATGGGGCTGGCATGAGGCATGGGGCTGACATGGGTCTGGCATGAGGCTGGGGGCTGACATGGGGCTGGCATGAGGCATGGGGGCTGACATGGGGCTGGCATAAGGCTGGGGGCTGACATGGGGCTGGCATGAGGCATGGGGGCTGACATCGGGCTGGCATGAGGCATTGGGGCTGGCATCAGGCTGGGGGCTGACATGGGGCTGACATGAGGCATGGGGGCTGACATGGGGCTGACATGAGGCTAGGGGCTGACATTATGCTGATGAAGTGGAGCTGACATATGGCTGGGAGCTATGAGGCTGCTGGGGGCTGATATGAGGCTGCTGGGGGGCTGATATGAGGCTGCTGGGGGCTGATATGAGGCTGCTGGGGGGGCTGATAGGAGGCATATAGGGGCTGATGAGAGGCATGGGGCTCTTATCTGAGGTCTGATTGGGGGTTATTCACATTGGGGTCTGATCTGAGGTCTTATTGGGGTCTTAGAAACATTGGGGGTCTTATTAAATATGGTATCTTTGTTTTTTCCACCTCCTCTTAACAGCTATCGGTAGAGGAGGGAGGGGTTATCAGTGACTGACAGCCATCTCTTATGACCATTTAGGCTAGGGCTACATGGTGACACTTGTTTGCACAACAGCTGCCACGGCCAGAATGACTAGCGATGATCCCATAGATATAAATGGGATCGCTGTGGCAGTCACAAGAAATGCAGCCATGTTGGATTTCTTGCGATTGCCGCGGTGATCTCATTAATTTATATGGAATCACTGCTACTCAGCGAACCTGGCCGCGACAGCTTGTGCAACCAGTGTCAACGTGCAGCCCTAGCCTAAATGTGCATAAGAAATAGCCATCATTTACTGATAACCCCTCCCTGCTGTTCATGGGAAGTGGAAAAAGCAAAGATAGAAATGTATACAATACAGGTTTTGCTGAATCTTTTTCTGCAAAAAATATATATGAATCTGCTCAGCTTCTCCTGCTCTATAACATGGTGTGTTCAGATTGCATTGCATTTTGTGGTGACAGATCCACTTTAAGCAATCATACTTTTAAGAATTAAATGATGAAGTGCCGATTGATGCACCTCCTGGAGGTAGACCCTTTTAGATGTCTCCTCTCAGGAACTTTATTCTTTTATTCTATCCTCATAACTAACACCATTGCAGTTGAGAACTTCAGGCTTTGACGTGACAATTGCACTTACTGGATTCCATAATACAAAGTGATGGCGATCGGCCATACTGTACTTTACTCTGGCACTCTCCAAGCTGTTGTCCTGTAGCTGACACATGAGCTGCATTGTAATGCTCTCAGATCTCTGCTATAAGCCGCAGCGTTACATATACATGTAGCGGACTCTAAATGCTATGTTTCCTTCCCAATTACTTCATACCAGCCTTGACTTTCTCCTCTACATTTTATTACGCACATGACCTCAATCGATTATTCCCACTTGGGCCCCATCTTGTAAAAATGCCTGCCTGACCCATTTTCTGAAATGTATCTATTTCCCCAGAGCTTCTTCTGACATTAAAACCAGATATTCCTCGGGTTCCACCACTTTCCGCTGCACATGATGACTTGATGTTCCTTAACGTGTCAAAACTGCATTGCTTTTCTAGAAAATTTCTGAAAATTTAAAGCTAAATGTGGATTGGTTGATATTTTTTATTATGTTCAAAGTGTAAAGCTATAAAATCTGTTGGGAAAAGTATTTCAGCTAGGGCTCATGCAAGGTTTCTTTTCCGTTTTTTGTGGCCCCATTGAAGTAAATGGTTTTGCATATGGGACACAAAAACCCCCCAGAAATGACTCCGAGACCGTATGTCCGCATGGCCTTTCTTCCACAAAAAAATATAACATGTCCTATTATTGTCCGCATTATGGACAGGGAGAGGACTGTTCTATTAGGAGCCAGCCATTCCGTTCTGCAAAATGCAGAATGCACACGGCTGGCATCCGTGTTTTGTGGATCCACAATTTGCGGAACGATCGTGTGCATGAGCCCTTAAGAGGTATTCTGATTTCAGTGAATAAATGATCAGTTCCTCAAAATTTTCAAGATCTCTGCTTGATGTTCTTCAAAAAATCTTTCATTACTTACTTTAAGGCCCCATTCACACGACCGTATAAATGGGGCCGCATCTATTCCGCAATATTGCGGAATAGATGTGGCCACATTCACCTCTATGGGAGCACACAGCCGCCGGCTCTCCATAAAAAGATAAAGCATGTCCTATACTTGTCCGCAACAAACGGCATTTTGAATGGGGCGCCCGGCCGTGTTTTCCGCAGCACTGCGGAAAATACGCCGGGCGGCAGCTGTAGTATTGCGGACCCGCAATAATACGGCCGTCTGAATGGGCCCTAAGTAGATGAAAATCGGTACTGGTCATGTGATGATTAGATGCACGACGCATTACAGTTACATTTAAAGTTGTTTCTTGTAATAAGCCGTGTACCTGTCCACTGGAGGTGAATAATAAAGTTTCCTATTAAAGGGATCCTGTCACTAGGAAATTCCCTGACAAGCCTGGTACAATGACCTGTAGGGGTAGATCAGATGAATGTAATGATACCTTTCACTTAGTGATCTGTTGCTTCATTCTGGAGAAAAAAAATACTTTTAATCCATATGCAAATGAGCAGTTAAGTGCACCAAGGAAGGACCTAAGCCACTATGTATACCCTTGCTCCTCCTTCTTCCTCTGCCTGCTTCTCCCTCTTTTTCTTGATTGATTGGGCCAGGCAAAATGACTATGCAGGAATCAGGCAATGTCTGTCAGGACCGGCAGTCATTGCACCCGTTCTGCTGGTCTTGTCTCTGACTCTGGTGGCGAGGTGGTTGCCCGTGGTCAGGCTTCATCCGCTATTTCGGCAGGCTCCTCCTCCAGCCGACGGTCGCTGGCTGTGGATGCGCGTCCCAGGCAGGGGACGTGCGCGACGGTCATAAGTGCCAGGGACGCGGCTGGTGCGCACTCTCGCTTGCGGCCTGTTACTGGTCGCCGGAAAACGCGAGCAATATAGTGTCTGTTTATTTTCTGTTCATTTGGTATCTCATGAGTTAAGTTTTTGTTCCTTGCTTTCTCCTCCCAGTCAGCTGGTTGGGTGGGGTCTGCTAGGTATTTAAGGCCCTCAAATGTTAACCTGGCGGCCAGTGTTTGGAGTTTCCTTGCTACTACCTGGTTTGTCATTTTTGCTCTGCAGTTTAGACTCTTGTTGTTCTTTGACCCTTGGCGTGTTTTTGACTACTCTTTCCTTGCTGATTTTGTTCCTGACGTACTCTCCTGGTTTTGACGCGGCTACCTGACTATCCATTTGGTTCTTGTTTGTCTGTCTTGTTTGTCTTCCCATCCCCTGCACTTTTGCTAGTGTATTTCAAGTCTTCAGGTTGTCGACTCAGGGGTTAGCCTGAGTGGGCAATAGGCAGGGAAAGGGGTTGGGATTAAGCTTAGGGATCAATTACCCCTTATCTGTGTATCCCAGCCCTGACAATGTCAATCAAGAATGAGAGGAAGGATTGTCAGAGGAAGGGAGAGGAGCAAGGGTGCACACAGTGTCTTTGGTCCGCCCTTGATGCTCTTAATGGATTGCTCCTCCTTCTTCCTCTGCCAGCTCCTCCCTATTTTTCTTGATTGATTGGGCAAGTCAAAATAGCTATGCAGGAATCTGGCCCTGTCAATCAAGAAGGAGAGAAAGGACTGTCAGAGGAAGTGGGAGGAGCAAGGGTGCAGTGTTTTGGGCCTGCCCTCTATGCTCTTAAACGATCACTTGCAAATGGCATGTGTTAAAGGCCCTTTAAATGAGTGCCAATCAAGTGCTCTTCAATCAGAGCTTGTTTTTATGAGGCCAGGGTACAAATATGGATGTGTTTTTCTTGCAACAATGTTACAGGGTATGTGATCGCTTGAATAAGTGTTATTGCTGCTATTTATACATAATAGTGTTGGCGACTGATTATCTCTGTTAATATTATAGTGTTCATAGATTTCTGGCACTACATATATAGACACCTGCATTGGGTTTTGCCCTGCATATATGTGGAAATGTATACATTATAGTTGGATGTATGGAGCAATTTTTTAGGAATGTTTATAGTACGGGCTTCTTTACTCACTTGTGATTCAGTATTTTATATGGGCACAGTAGACACATATCCCTAATTTTCTCCCCTAGCAGTGTTCTCCTCTCTGTTTTGGCTTTCATCATGTCATATCTCCTATTTTCTATATGTACTATGATCATGCGTTAATAAAGATTTAGTAACCTTTTATATACCTTGGTGCTATATTGTTTGTCCCATAGCAGTCAGAGGTTTTTAAAGGGGTTGTCCCATAAAAAAATATTCTACAGTTTTCAAACCATCACCTGCATGTGAATACTTTTGTAATTGCCTGTAATTAAAATTTTTGTATAGCCGCTGAGTTATTCAATAAAATGTATCTGTATAGCGCCTCCTGCTGTTTGTTTTTTTCTGCAGCAGTGAAGACACTCCCCTTGAGCTGTCAGCTTGACATAAATCCAGCAGAGCAATGAATGTGGAGATCTCTGGATCCATGTGAGATACAGGGCTGGTTCTAGCTTTGTTAGAAAGAGAAAACCATGTGATGTATGCAGTGTCGGACTGGGGTGCCTAGGGCCCACCAGTGAAATTTATTTTGGGGCCCACCGTACGGATACATTCAAATATGATAACTAGCCTGGTTGAGGCTCTGTACACTGAATATATGTCTGTAGTGCAGTAAGTCTACTGTGTTATGTGCCACTTGTGCAGGTGGTGGAAGACTAGGGGCCCACCTAGCTCAGGGGCCCACCGGGGGATTCACCTGTACCCCTGTGGGACAGTCCGAGCCTGAATATATGATTTTCATTTTTTACATTAGTCATGGGATAACTCCTTTAATATGATCAACTGATATGAGATCTATGCTACATAAATCTTATTTGTAGCCACCCAGTGATTATGATGTGAATTGCAGACTGTGGAGAGTTTTGCTAGCATGTGGAACTGGTAATAATGCATTGAGTACTTTAACAACATTTGTGGAAAGTTAAAGGAGTTCTCCAGGAAAAGAAATCCTGTCCATGCTAAATCCTATCATGCTGTTTGTGAGCACTTAAATGTTCACTGTATCTTCAGAAAATTTTGCATAACAGGTGAATATAAGAAACATTTTAATATATCTTATCAGAGAAAAAAATGCATTGTTTTGGAGTTATCTGCTGTTTGTTCCACTCTCCACGTTTTCTAAACTAACTTTGTACAATTTATGAGAAACCTGTCTTGCTCACTGAAGGATCAGATCATCTCACAGAAGTCTATGGAGAGGGGAAGGGGGAGGAGTAGGGAGGTAGTATTTAGAGACTAGACAGTGCAGAAATGATTCAGTAGCTAATACTAAGTGTTATATACAGTAACACCCAACTGCTTTATTCACATCTATCCTGCTCAGTACTTCTCTATAATGCCTTATACGCTGCTTCTCAGTGATTCTTTGTGAGTGACAGAGGTCAGAGGCAGAACCTGCTGTCTCCATGTGTACTCTATGAGGAGACCAGGGGAGGATTGGCCATAGACCTTACAGGGAAATTTCCCGGTGGGCCGATGCCCAGGGGGCCACCTGGGCCCTCCTCACAGCCTCCTAGTGGTAGTTTTTGGGGATGTATTTTGTGATGGACTGTGGTATTTGGCTCTGTTGGGGAACGTATAATGTGCCACAATATGGTATTGCTGGCTCTCCCTTCCATCAATTTGGACCCAATTACACAATGGGGCCACTTCTAGTATTTTTTCCAGGGCCACTTTAAGTTCCCAGTCCGCCCCTAGAGGAGACATAATGAACAGCTAGTCTCCACCCACCAGCTTAGGGAAAATGTAAATTATAGAAGCAGCATGCAAAGGAAAAACTGCTAACAAAACTGCAGTTACAAGTCATATAATTATAATGGCCAGATATAGGGCTTTGCTTATGTGTATGTATACTCCACATACACATAACCTCCATGTATCACAGGTGTTCTGGAGAAGCAGTACCCTAGTTGACTACAACCACTATCAGAGTTTAGCCCCTGTTTCCTACACTACACTGGACACAGTAACTCTGACCTGTGATTGGTCGCTAACATCTACAAAGAAAGTCAATATCTGAACTTGGTTTTATTTAGCAGTGAACACATGAAGTGCAAGATGGAAGATGCTGCAGGTCCAGTTATTATAACTAGCCAGCCCGATGGTTATCATTGATGTTCCCAGAGGTCTTCCCCAAGAATGTTCTGATCCAATCCTGTAATAATCACATATGAACAAGAAATACATCAATAAATGTACTTAACTCTAAGGGAGGGATTTAATACACTGGTGTAAAGTAGAACTGGCTAAGTTGCCCATAGCAACCAATCAGATTCCACCTTTAATTTTTTCACAGGTCCTTGGTAAAATGAAAAGTGGAATCTGGTTGGTTGCTATGGGCAACTAAGCAAGTCATACTTAACACCAGTTTGATAAATTTCCCCCTACAAGTCTACAGATCTACAGCTTTAAGATGTAGAGGGGATAATGTCCAAAATCAGTTCCTTGCTTCAGAATAAACTCTGATATCATCCCTGCCTTATTATAATAAGATAATCAGTATGGAATTACTCTGAAAAACATATTAGAGAAGCAATACCCCCCCCCCACTACATTTTCTTTACCAGCCAGGTCCCTAGTGGTGGACATAGTTCGGTCTTTTAAAGTTTTCATTTAAATTTACAGGAAAAACGAAGGGTATGAATTGTATAAAAAGTTACAGAAACAAAGTCTCAGATGTCACTAACAAGACACAAGAATAAAATCACTATCAAAGTGAACGTTAATGCATAGTGGGCCTGAGATTTGCCCTACAGTGGGGGGGTCTGAAGCAAAGACCACTCTGTGACTTATTTTTGCCCTATCCTATACATATAAAGAGGGGTCATTCTGATAAACCGACCCCTTTTAATCCCCATAAGCAAGAAAAAAATATATTTTAAAAAAAGTTAATATTTTCACTACTCCTCACAACTGACCTGCACAGTGGTGGTGACAATACCGTCCAGGTCCAGAATCAGTCGTCCTGTACTTAAGGCTTTTTGTACAAGTTCAGTATTTTATTCAGCGGTATTTTATCTCCGTGCTTATTACAGAAGTCCAGGAGATAACGCAGGCATAAACAGATGCACACCGCAAAGATGGCCAGGCCAATCAGAAGCCACTTGACCAGTTCGGAGACGCCCTCCTGTATCCCTTTGATGAGAGAGGAGGACCGGTAAGTGTTCTCCTCGCTGGTGGGGGTCTCCAGATCCTGCCATGGAGATGTCGCCTGCACTGTAGGTAGCGGTCTGGCACTGACTTCAGTCCAGAACAAGAAGAGCAGTAGGGCAATGAAGCCAAACTGAGACATTATCAGTCAGGTAAAGGCTTTCCCAATACAGATGAGGTTCTGCAGATGTTCTTCTACCTCGCTGTAGGATATGGGTGAGCTCTTCTCCTGCTGATAGGAAATAGATGCAATCTGACAGAGAGTGAATAAGACGCACTGTGGCTATTACAGCAGACAGTGAGCAAATGGAAGGATCAGGCCACAAACCTTCTTCACCCAGAACCTCTTGTCTGTGATGTCACAGGCCATGTCTTACATCACAATGACCCAACACACACATCGCAGGGACCTGACTGTACACTGGAAAGACAATGAAGACATCTATTAAAAATTGTTGTAGAATATGCCTTCTTCTATTTGATTGTGTTTTGTTGTGAAATACCATCTGTATTATTGTGGATTCAATAAATATACAATTATAAAAAAAAAAAAAAATTGTTGTAGAGGTCTTATATCTACACAGGGATCATTATCAGCTTCATCAGACTAAAGTTTTCAGATATGAACCATTGCTTTGAATTCTGTTGCTGCGGTCAATTCTATAATAAATATAATTCAGTGTTTTACTGTCAATTCATATTATTTATAGCGTGCAACGCAAAAAGGATACAATTACACCTTTTTTTTAAATTTAGTTTAAAGGGGTTTTCCGACTTTTTTTTTTATACTGATGACCTATCCTCAGGATAGATCTTCAGTATCTGATGGTCGGGGTTCAAGACCTCCACCGATCAGCTGTTTGAGGAGTCCACAGAGCTCCAGTGAGTGCCTTTCCTTTGTCACATCCATTGTATC
Source organism: Rhinella marina (assembly GCA_900303285.1). Lineage (NCBI taxonomy): Eukaryota > Metazoa > Chordata > Amphibia > Anura > Bufonidae > Rhinella > Rhinella marina. The sequence continues at coordinate 86,430 of ONZH01013021.1, read as the reverse complement.
GTGGCAGTGCTTGGTATTACAGCTCAGCCCCATTCACTTCAATGGGGTTCAGCTCTGCCTAGGCCACATGACCATTAAACGTGACGTCAGTGGCCTAGAACCAGCTGCAGCCCTCTTCAACAGCTGATCAACAGGAGTCCTTGGCGTCTGACCCCCACTGATCAGATACTAATAGGTCGTCAGTATAAAAAGCTGGAAAACTCCTTTAATGCCCTTCATAATATCACATATAAAGAACATGCTGAAAAATGTTTAGTGTAAGACAAGATTAACAAATATTCTCCTGCCCCTTGGATGAACACTCGGCAACAAGAAGGTCATGAAAATGGAATGTCCTTAATCATTTATGGTGGTCGCGAACAGAAGAATATTGACAGCCAATCCTGGATGAAGATCTATCCAGCAGTAAGGAGTAATGTGATGTTAAAGGGGTTGTTGCATCTCAACATTTATGACACATAACCAGGATATGTCAGAAATTTCAGATAGGTGCAGGTCTCAGAGGTGGGTTCCCCACCTATCTCCAGAATGGGGCCTCTGAAATGAAGGAGAGCCCACTGCTCATGCACGATATACTCTCCATTCACTGCTATGGGACTTCTGTAACCAGCTGAGCGAGCACGTTCCACTACTTTCAGAAGTCACAAAGAAAAAGGGGAATTTCAGTCAGCGCATCCCAGTGCGCAGGTGCACGTTGCTATGGCTAAATGCACAAGGAAAGGAAAATACATACAATGCAACGGCACACTGCCAACCAGATAAAGCACAGAATGCCATAGAGATATGAAGTATTCTGGAACTAATGCTATGCTTGTTTAGTAAATTAGAGATTCTTGGCAAATATATTTTGTACAAAATTATCTGGGCCCGTCCACCAAATCGTCAAGGTGATCTCTGTAGGACGGGAACCTAACACTATTTCCTACCTGTTATGTGCCAACCTTGGCTTCCGTATAATCAGGGGTTTTGGTTCCACATGCATGCTGGGTCCCCTCTGCCTTTTGCCAATTCTGGTGCTTCAAAGGCCTCAGCATTCAAGTGGAACCAACACCCCCTGATTATACGGAAGCCAAGGTTGGCACATAACAGGTAGGAAATAGTGTTAGGTTCCCGTCCTACAGAGATCACCTTGCCGATTTGGTGGACGGGCCCAGATAATTTTGTACAAAATATATTTGCCAAGAATTTCTAATTTACTAAACAAGCATAGCATTAGCTCCAGAATACCTCATATCTCTATGGCATTCTGTGCTTTATCTGGTTGGCAGTGTGCCTTTGCATTGTATGTATTTTACTTTCAGAAGTTGGAGAGTAAACTGCGCTCACGTGGCCACCTCTCCATTTGCCACTATGGGACTGCTGGAAATAGCTAAGCCCTCCCAAAACACTGAAAGGAGGGTGGTGGTGATGAGCGAAGCGAGCTGCAGATCCTAGATCCAAAGTCGCTTTGCTCAAAACTTCGGTTTAACGCTGTACGAAGATCCGTCTCCATACAGCAAAATGTACCGCCTCGGAACCAAAGCCGAGTTTGGATCGAAGTTTTAAAATGGTTTTCCAGTTTTAAAAAACAAATACTCCACGAAAAAAATATAGAATATGTCCTGCGGAACACACATTGGCCGGCATCCGTGTTTTTGCGGATCCGCAACAGCTCGGCTGTCTAAACGGCCCCTAATCCTGTATGGCCCCTTTAATATCAAGATCATCATCATCATCAGCAACCAAACTGTACCTGGTCCTGGCTCATTTATTTGAATGGACTGAACTGCAATAAGAGGCTGGAACTGCACTGCCCCCTCCTTCTTATGGCCGGTCAGTGGGATCGACCTCCAAAGTGCAGATCATTAAAGAGAATCACCAGTTTTATGGCGTCCTAACTAACGACAACATAAACTAGTGACAGACCCCCTTAGCAGCAGAATACAGGGTCACTTTCCTTAATTGACCCAGTCCTTTTGCTAAAATCTTGTGCTAAACAGCTTCAGTGCATGCCGAACGAATGCCCATACTCATGAGCTCATGGCTGTCCCCACCCACCCGCTGCTGATTTATATGGAAAAAAAGCTGTCAATTAGAGAGCCGTGAGCTCATGAATAGGAGGAATCAACTTTTGGCATGTGGAGCTGTTAGAACCTAGCAGCATAAAACTGGTAATAGATTCCCTTTAAAGACCCTCCCAGCGCTGTAAATGTACAGCACTGGGAGCAAAAGGGTTAAAGGACATCTGTCAGCAGATCTGTAGCTATGACACTGGCTGACCTGTTACATGTGTACTTGGCAGCTGAAGGCATCTGTCTTGGTCCCATGTTCATATGTGCCCGCATTGCTGAGAAAAATGATGTTTTAATATATGCAAATGAGCCTCTAGGAGCAACGGGGGCGTTACCATTACACCTAGAGGCTTTGCTCTGTCTGCAACTGCCAAGCCCTCTCTAATTTGGTTGACAGGACCAGGCAGTGTAAACAAACTGTATTCTGATGGCGGTACAATGTAGCACAGCCTACATATCGGAATATCATAAAAGCAGGGCTCAGCATAAAAAAGACTAAAGGAAATGTGTCACCAAATATTTTATCTGCTAGTTAAAACCAAATAGTAACACATCTCCTTTTGATCTGATCTATATTTATTCTGTTTCCTGAACATGATTATGGGGGCAGCTATCTTGCCTCAGCTTTAATTGCTTTACGGCAGCCCCATGGTCCATAGACACAATGGTCAGGAGGGGACCTCAGTGACTTCTATGGGACAGTTTTCTGGGCATGCTCTGTGACCTGTACAGAGGTCATTGTACAAGGAAAGAATAGATAAGCTGTGCTAATCACCTATTGTGAATGGTGGATCCTGTCTTATCTATACACAGAGGTGATATCATTACAGGCAGGTTTAGAATGACAGATAAGCAGATAACTGCAGTAAAGTGATCTGTATAGACCAAGAAGTGGTGCCTATTATTAGTCCTAGTGGCCAGTGCAAAAGCTGCAAGAATTTATGATTTTATGATTTTTTTATCAATATATTGACATGGAAAATTAAAACTATTACTAAAAATTCTTTTAAAACATGTTAAACATAAAACTTGATTTACACAATAAGTCATTTTCTGATGACACATTCCCTTTAGGACTGTGTTTACATCACATTTCTGCCCCATGTTTAAGGGACTGTATACACATGACATAAACCTTAAAGGGGTTCTCCGGGAATTAAGAAAATGAAAATATGTAATTATTACTTTATTATAAATATATTCCCAAATGCCTTTCATTAGTTAAAATGGCTCGGTCTGTCTGGGGAGCAATCATTAGGAGAAACAAAATGGCCGCTGTCCTATTAGTACAAACAGAAAGTGTCCTAATCACACAGCAGGACAAGTTACTTCAGAACACTGAGGTAAAGAGCTGCCTCATCCTCCTCTCTGCTCTACTCGTCCGGGATTATGATCCTGAATAGTTTAAAATTATATTTAGCTGAATCTTTGTGGGAATGGAGTTCATGAGGAGACATGAAGTACAGGGAGGACGGACAGGACAGACTATGGTAATGGAGACTGCATACAAGAGCTACTGCTCATTAGTCATCTCCTCATGAACTCCATTCCTACAGAGATTCAGCTGAAGATCTTATCTTCTGTATTCAGGATCATAATCCCTGACAAGCAGAAAGGAGGATGAGGCAACTCTTTACCTCAGTGTTGTGAAGTAACTTGTCCTCCTGTGTGATTAGGACAGGTTCTGTGTGTACTAATAGGACGGCGGCCATTTTATTTCTCCTAATGATTGCCCCCAGACAAACGAGCCATTATAACTAATGAAAGGTATTTGGGAATACATTTATAATAAAGTAATATTTAAGTACTTTAATTTTCTTAATTCCCGGAGAACCCCTTTAAACGGGTAATCCGGTTGTTAGAGGTTATCCACTATCCACAGGATAGTGGATAACTATTAGATCGGTGGGGGTCCTATCACTAGAATCCCCACCAATCTCGTGAACGGGAGCCTCGTACCCTCTGCGGCACCCTGAAATAAACGGAGCTGATGGTCACACATGCACGCAGGAGCTTCATTCATTTCTATGGGAATTCCAGAGGTAGCCGATCGCTGTACTCAGCTATATAGTGTGAACTGCATATATAACCAGTTATGTAGCTATTAATACCTGCCAGGCCTCATACCTCACAATACTGGGGCACAGCGGCTGTCATACGTGAGGTCAAGTTACAGAAAAAAGACTAAACTAAAAAGGAGATTTATCAAAACTGGTGCAAAAGAAAACTGGCTTATTTGCCCATAGCAACCAATCAGATTCCACCTTTCACTTTTCTGAGGTGCATTGCAAAATGAAAGGATCACTCTAAACCAATTTTCCTTTACAGCAGTTTGGATAAATGCCCCCCTTGGTTGCTATCCAAGTTGTCTCATAATATCTTCTACAGAGTAAGAACACACCTCTATTACGTCTCTATGTCCTGATGGGATGGCCAAACCACATCCTCTCCTGGGTGCAACCTCTTAATAATGCTGACAATACTGCTAGTAAAACACTACTCTGTGAGCTCTCAGTATTTTTTTTGAGGATATAGCAAGGAGAAGTTCAGTAGGTACTGCCAAAATATGAAAGGGTGGAAATTATATCTGAAAACTATGGTCTGATAAGAGGTACAACGGCCTCTGTATAGATTTAATAAAGGGTTGAAACAGGTTTGAATTTCTAAATTATCTCTTAATATTATAAAAATGAGTTTCTGTCTGTCTGTTCGCTATGCGCGACCAAACTACTGGACCGATTTTCACCAAATTCGGGACACAGGTACATCAGGTGTCCGGGAAGGTTTTAGGACATACTGTTCCTGATATATTCCCAATATATGACCTCCATTACCCAACATTAGCCTGGGAGCTTTGGTTTCAAACCCCAACTGCCATTCTCTGCACAGACACACACAGGGAGGGCAGGTTTCCAGGTAATTAACAGCCAGCTGAGGAGCTCAGTTAAATAACAACTCAGCCATTTCTATTCACTGCTTTAAAGGGGCAGAGCGCTGCGGATGACACTGTTAAAAGGGTCAGAAATATAACTTATGTTTTAGACTAATTTTAGACTAAGATTGAAAAAATAGATGAAATATACCCAGGCGAAGCCGGGTCCTTCTGCTAGTAGGTAATATATGTCTTCATTGTCTTTCCAGTGTACAGTCAGGTCCCTGCGATGTGTGTGTTGGGTCATTGTGATGTAAGAAATGGCCTGTGACATCACAGACAAGAGGTTCTGGGTGAAGAAGGTTTGTGGCCTGATCCTTCCATTTGCTCACTGTCTGCTGTAATAGCCACAGTGCGTCTTATTCACTCTCTGTCAGATTGTGTCTATTTCCTATCAGCAGGAGAAGCGCTCACCCATATCCTACAGCGAGGCAGAAGAACATCTGCAGAACCTCATCTGTATTGGGAAAGCCTTTACCTGACTGATAATGTCTCAGTTTGGCTTCATTGCCCTACTGCTCTTCTTGTTCTGGACTGAAGTCAGTGCCAGACCGCTACCTACAGTGCAGGCGACATCTCCATGGCAGGATCTGGAGACCCCCACCAGCGAGGAGAACATCTACCGGTCCTCCTCTCTCATCAAAGGGATACAGGAGGGCATCTCCGAACTGGTCAAGTGGCTTCTGATTAGCCTGGCCATCTTTGCAGTGTGCATCTGTTTATGCCTGCGCTATCTCCTGGACTTCTGTAATAAGCACGGAGATAAAATACCACTGAAAAAAATGCTGGACTTGTACAAAAAACCTCAAGTACAGGACGACTGATTCTGGACCTGGACGGCATTGTCACCATCACTGTGCAGGTCAGTTGTGAGGAGTAGTGAAAATATTAACCACTTCTAAAATGTATTTTCAGTGTTTATGGGTCGCCATTTCATAATAACCCTTTTGTAGTATCCTACCAGAGCATATGTATGGCACAGAGGGGGCTTTGCTGCAGACCCCCGGCCCAACCTTAAGGCAAAGCTGATGCCGACTATGTATTAATGTTCACTTTGATAGTAAATTGTTCTTGTGTCTTGTTAGTGACATCTGTGGTTTTGGTTTTGTAACTCATATGTGATTATTGCAGGATTGGAGCAGAACGACCTCAGGAAACACCTCCGGAAACATCCATGGCAACCATCAGGTCGGCTAGTTATAACTGGACCTGCGGCATCATCCATCTTCTGTTCCATGTGTTCACTGCACAATGAAACCATGTTCAGATCTTGACTTTCTTGTTGTCTGTGTTTCTTTTCTTTGTAGATGTTAGCGACCGATCACAGATCAGCGTTACTGTGTCTAGCGTTGTGTAGGAAACAGGGGCTAAATTCTGATGGTGGTTGTAGTCATCTACACTACTACTTCTCTATGAGAACTCTGAAATATGGAGGATATATGTACATAGATTATAGTCACTCGCTCTGGTCACAGTCTCCAGTAACAGTCACAACCTCATTTCTTGCTTATTCATGATTGGGACATTTTCATACAGTCATATAACCCAGTGTTCCCCAACTCCAGTACTCAGGGCCCACCTGCCGGTCACATTTTCAGGATTTCCTTAGTATTAAGCAGGTGATAGAGGTCTTAGTTTATACAGTATATATTGTTTGCATCTATTTTTGTGCACTAATATTCTTTTTCTGTGATTTACTTTGATATATATAGCCACTGACATCCGCAATCATTATTATCACATCATGCAGGATGTTTTTTATCCTTTTGTTTCTGTGAGTTTTGCTTAGTTTATAACATGTACTTGAGGGAGTGGCACCTTCAGGTGTGAATGCGCTCTTAGCCTATCTTGAGTAGCATTCTTGTGCACTTTTGCTCTTCCTATGAAATTGAGCGCCTTGATTGCATGGTACATATAGGTGTGTTTGCTCCTCCTCTTATTGTTTGCTGTATGCACATAGAGGTCACTAGGAGCAACACACCTATATGTGCAGCGTCCACGCTCCTAGATATAGATGCCCAACGGCATAGTTAGGTTTAGCGTAGGACCTGCCTGACCTGAGACCACCGTGACGCTGGGTAGGTGGGCACAGATGTGTTTTGATCAAAATATATTGGCTAAGAGTCTATTTTTGTGCACTAATATTCTTTTTCTGTGATTTACTTTGATATAATTACTAGTGATGCTTGGGCACCGTAGTGTTCGGGTGCTCGGGTGCTCGGATCGAACACTAGGCGGTGCTCGAGTGCTGACCGAGCACCCAAGCACAATGGAAGTCAATGAGAGCACTAAACCAGGCATCCCCTGCTTTGAAGAGGGGAGGTTGTCTGGTTCATAGGGAAAGGTGAGAAAATGGTTGAAACACCACTGAAATGGTTTGGGAACAGCATGGGGAGCATGTCTGGATGCATCTTGGACTCCAAAGTTGCTGCTGGGAACAATGTTGTCCAAGTATTTCACCACTTTTATGGAATGACAATAATACCCATCAAAACCCCAAAATGTCGCCTTCATTAGCGGCAGAAAAAATTACACCGGATGTCAGGTATATAGGATACAGAAATGTTATAATGCACACGCTGTGCAGGTGGTGTTAGGGTCAGGCAAACTTGCGTTATTTTTGCCCCGCCCCCCAAAAAGTAATATATTGCAGCCAGATATAACAATAGCCCTTAAAAGGGTTTTTGGGTCTTTTCAACAGAAAAACTAGCCTTGCCTAGCCAAATCCTATCCGTCCTTAAAAGGACCTTTTGGTCTTTTAAGCAGAACAACTAGCCCTGCCTAGCCAAAACCTATCCCTACACTATCTGTCCCTCGTTGCGCAAACGTTATACAGCAGTCGCAGCGCAGGTAATATCGCCTTGATTAGCAATGAATGTCAGGTATATAGGATACAGAAACATTATAACGCACACGTTGCACAGGTAGTGCTTAGCTCAGGCAACCTTGCGCAATTTCTGACCCCCCCACAAAAAAAAATATTGCAGCCAGATATAATAGCCCTTAAAAGGGCTTTTGGGTCTTTTCAACAGAAAATCTAGCCCTGCCTAGCCAATTTCTCTCCCTACACTATCTGTCCCTCCTTGCAGCAGCTCTCCCTGACTAAGACTGAGCCGGGTCACATGTTGCTGGGTGCTATATAGCACTCGATGACGCATTCCTGGCCAGCCAATCACTGTAATGCAAGTAGCCAACATGGCTACGGAATTACAGTGAAAGCCAGTACCTCCCCGCACGTGCGCGGAGGGTACTCGAGCACGGCGCTCGAGCACATGCGGTGTTTGGCTGAACACCGCGTGGTGCCGAGCACCGCCATGCTCAACCGAATACAGTATTCGGCCGAGCATGCTCGCTCAACACTAATAATTACACCACACAACAAAAAAAACACATTTCTCTTGTACTAAATCGAGTGTGTGGATTACAGTAGTCCCCCATCATGTCGGGATTCCAGCGGCCTTGATACCTGTTCTCCATTGCAGAAATATCTTTATGGAACCGCTCTCCATGTTCATCACTTACGTGTCCCAAATTGGGTGGAAAAAAGACAAGATGGGAATGTAAGAAATGCACTTTCAATGACATTCGGCAGCCAAGTTGTTCATATGCTGTAAGCATGTTGTCTACTAATTCAGCATTCGTCAGTTCCCAAGGATGTTCTGCACTACTAGCACAAATGCATTCCAATCTGCAAGTTCCAGAGGGTTGAGTTTTGTTCTGAATGTGTCATCATGCATTAGTTTGTTGATTTCAGGGGACAATAAAATTTCAGACTGACAGTCAGGATACACAATTTGTGACTTGTTTCTCTTTTAATATCCGGCGATTTAAGTCATGCAAAAGTAACAGTCTGAATGGTAATTTTTCTGCTTACACCAAACCATCGGCACTGCAAAAGCCATTCCTTTCTTTTTACCATGCATCCACTGCATTAGCCAAAAGTAAGACACAGTGCAAGAAACATGAGGTGCCCAACTTTTATCTTGATCTCCAATTTGACAGTTAAAGTAATACTTGTAAGCAAGACGTACTCACGTTATCAGATTCTTGCGCTGATCATAAGTAGTGTATTTGCCACATATGTAGCAGAAATTGTCCGGATAGTTAACACATTTGTATTTATCCATCTTAAAGGGGTTGTCCTATGAAAAATATTCTACAGTTTTCAAACCAGCATATGGATCTGAATACTTTTGTATTTGCATATAATTAAATATTTTGTATAGTTACTAAGTTATTCAGTAAAATCTATCTGTATAGTGCCACTTAATTTCTTATTTCTTTGACCAGCTCACTGAGAAGGCCGCACATGCTCAGTTTCATCTTTCAACTGCCTCCTGAGTTGTGATAGGGAGAGCATGGACACGCCCCCTGAGCTGCAGCAGGAAAGACACTCCCCTTGAGCTGTCAGCTTGATATAAATCTAGTAGAGCAAAGAATGGGAACATCTCTGGATCCATGTGAGGTACAGGGCTGGTTCTAGCTTTGTTAGAAAGAGGTTGTCATGTACTATATGATGTCTGATTTTCATTTTTTACATTATTCATGGGATAACCCCTTTAAGTTTTAAAACAGATAGCACTATAACAGATCACTTTATCAAAATCTATCCAGCTTGCCTTATATATTTACTGTTGACATCAGCCTGAGTGCGTCCGGATAGGTCTGGACATGTCCATTGGAATATTTACAATATATAATGCATTAATGTTATAACTGAATAGGCTTTGCATGTATAACTTAAAAACTAGACGTGTCAGGCTAATTCCAAGTACATATTTGGAATCAGTGTGCTCATTTTAGTATAAATCACATGTTTTTCTCTCAGTAGCAAAATCATTGTTGTGTGGTGTTAGTGTCAGTGCATCAGGACTTACCTCAGGTATTCATTCTGTGGAATATTCTGAAATCATGAACGGTAGGTGGGCCCTGAGGACTGGAGTTGGGGACCACTGATATAACCCATCAGTATAGTTTTGGTTTGTGGGAGGAAACTGAAGAAACTTTAGCAAACCCAGCCCGAGCCATTGTGGGAGCATCATATACACTGTATCCAGATGTTACAGATTGAGCTCCAAGACCTCTATGTCCACAGCCCTGACCATTTATGAAGACTGTAGTTCAGGTGACTCCATGTAGCAGCATCACATAAAAGTGAAGATCTAAACTCTTGAATATAAGAAGGAAACTGAAATATTCATTTTATCAGCTATGGAGCAATCTAAATCTGTAATAACTTTTCCCACCATTGTGACATCATCACTAATGTTGAGCGAAGCGAGCTTCAGATGCTTAATCCAAAGTCACTTCGTTCAAAACTTCGGAATAATACTAGGGATGAGCGAACTTTTGAAAAGTTCGGTTTGGTTCGCTTCGGCGAACTTTCTTGAAGTTCGGATTCGTACGAACCGAACCTAAAACGAACCTTATACGAACGAATATACGCATATTTGAGAATCTACACTAATACGTACGCTAATGCGAACATTCCCGCACAAATAACGAACATACAGTCTAGCGTTGTCAAAGGTACGCTACTTAACTGAATATGTACGCATTTGATGTGCCGTTTTTATTTTAACCAGATTCGTCTTAAAAGTTCTTAAACGAATCTGGTTCGTTACGGTTCTGTTCGCTCGTCCGAACGAACGTTCGGAACGAACGAAAATAATAACCCATCTCGGCCATTCTCCTCCCAAAAGGGTGGTTTGACACGAGGGTCACACCAGGATACAAGGGATTGTAGGAGTAATAAATAATCCCTTGTATCCTGGTCTATTCTGTGAAAACGGTACAGTTTTGATGTGCCGTTTTTATTTTAACCAGATTCGTCTTAAAAGTTCTTAAACGAATCTGGTTCGTTACGGTTCTGTTCGCTCGTCCGAACGAACGTTCGGACGAACGAAAATAATAACCCATCTCGGCCATTCTCCTCCCAAAAGGGTGGTTTGACACGAGGGTCACACCAGGATACAAGGGATTGTAGGAGTAATAAATAATCCCTTGTATCCTGGTCTATTCTGTGAAAACGGTACAGTTTTGATGTGCCGTTTTTATTTTAACCAGATTCGTCTTAAAAGTTCTTAAACGAATCTGGTTCGTTACGGTTCTGTTCGCTCGTCCGAACGAACGTTCGGCACGAACGAAAATAATAACCCTATACGGAGAATGTATGGACTCCGACAAGCCGAAGTAAGATATTCATGAAGTCGCGCATGACTTCATTGGATAACTTCAGTAGTTGATTTTTAAAGTGGAAAACCACTTTAAAACTTGAAACCGAGCTCGTGGTCGGCACTATGGGGGACGGATCCGTTTTCTTTTGTGTCAGAAAAAATGGATCCTTCACCATTGACTTACATTGTGTTTCTTGCCGGATACGTCTTGATCATTATGCCATGACGCACACAAAAATGCTGCTTTCTCGGACACGAAAGAAAACGGATCCGGCACCCATTGACTTACAATGATTTTAGTGCCGGATCCGTCTTGGTAATTTTAGAGATAATAAAACCAGATTCATTGAGAACGGATGTAGGCGGCTATATTATCATAACGGAAGCATTTTTGATCCCTGCCGGATCCAGAAAAAATGCTAATGTGAAAGTAGCCTTACAAAAAAATAAAAAACAAAATTCTTTACGATTAAATTATCAATTAAAATTCTTTATTATTTTTAAGGCCTATCTCCAACACACTGGAAAATTAACCAGCATTAAATATAACCAAATAAAATCACAAAATGTTATATTTAGGAATTCAGTGTACATAAAACATATACAATGTACGGTATTTGTGTACAACCCTGTCTGTACCATCCCTGCGTCCAAGGAATAATTGTGTGTTAAGCAAAATTCAGGCTACTATATAAGATAATTGAAGTATTAAAAATACTATTACAATGGAAAAATAAGATTGTGCTTCTACATTTTTGTTACACTTTTGGCATGGACATTTTAAAGATTCAATTCTAGAAATGCAAGATTTATATCAAGAAGTGAGTTCCATCTGATTGTGAAGGTCGTAGCTGACATGTATTAGATCCTGGTCATAGGTGTGCGATTTCCAAGATTCAGTACAGTTTGGATCACAAAATGACTGTTTACATAAGTAAAGTACATAAAACTCACATTCTTTTGTAGTGAATTCATAATGTCTCAGAATATAAACTTATTACCATTTATGAACACAATTACTTTAAAGCGGTTGTCCAGCTTTTTAAAGGAGGTTTCCAAGTTTTTTATACTGATGACCTATCCTTAGGCAGTGGCATACATAAAGAAAGTAAGGGCCCCCTAGCAAGGATCAAACCAGCCCCCCCCCCCCACAGGGCAGAAGGGTTTCTGCCTAAACCCCTTTCAATGACCCTTGGGTCATTTTTTTTGGGTCTCATTTGCTAAAAGTTGTTCCTTTAGAGAGTAGAGTCCTGACCAAGTTTTCACCTTAGTAGAAGAGGAGATAATCCCAACTAAGACTGGGCCCCCTCTTGCCCTGGGCCCCATAGCAGTCTCCTGGTCTGGCGCTAAGTTAGTTACGCCTCTGTCCTCAGGATAGGTCTTAAGTATCTGATTAGTGAGGTTCTGACTCCTGGCACTGCCATTGTTTGGCTATCTGAGGAGGTCACAGCCTCCTCACAGCTCACCAAACAAAGTGCCATCCATTTGATGGCGGCTGCGCTTGGTTTTCTAACTCAGCCCCATTGACGTGAATGGGAATGAGCTGCCCCTAGGCCACATAACCGGTGAAAATGACTTCACTGGTCTAGGGTAAGCTGTGAGGAGACCATAGCACTGATTGGTGGGGGTGCTGGGAGTTAGACCTCCACTGATCATATACTGATGGCCTATGCTGAGGAGAGGTCATCAGTATAAAAGACTTCGAAAAACCCTTCAAAACTTTATTTTTCACCCCCTTCCCCATCTTCTGGACCTGTGGAGGGAAGTATACTTACTTGCTTTCCGCCACTCAATTCTGGCTCCTTCAGTTCACCACCCTCTTTTCTCTCTCTGTCCCTGCTTGTAAACCTCCGCAATGGTCACGGGACATGTGTGCTGCAGCAACGTGATGCATGTGGCTGCATCAGTAAATATGCCCCCTACTTACATGCTCTCCTATTGGAACCAAGTGTTGAGAGCATGTAAGTATGCTTCCCTCCATAGGTCCAGCAGATTGTGATGGAGGTAAACCAAAAAAGATTTAAAAAGCTAGACAACCCCTTTAAAGGGTTTCTGTCACCAGTTTTGACCCTATAAAACAGGAGCAATGTGCAAATGTCACCTGATACCCAATATGTTAGTCATTTTATTATTGGTGTCCCCGTTTTTGTAAATAATTAACTTTTGTGATATGTAAATTAGCCTCCTAGGAGCAGAGGGGGGGCGGTAATCCTGCGCCTAGTGGCGCCATTTCCACACCTTGAGTTACACCTCCTCACTGTAGATTGACAGGGCCAGGCAGCTCGCTCTATCTGCTGCCGGCCCTGTCCGTGCTGCAAATCCCGCGCCTGGGCCGTGCGTCCTCCATTCATTCATTCATTCGTCGCAGGCGCAGTGAGTGCAGTTGGCTGCCGGGCTCACGGCTTCCACACTGCGCCTGCGTCAAATGAAGAACTCAAGGTGTGGAAACGACGCCACTAGGAGCAGGGTCACCACTCCCCCTGCTCCTAGGAGTCTAATTTACATATCACAAAAGTTAATTTTTTACAAAAACTGGGACACCAATAATAAAATGACTAACATATTCGGCATCAGGTGACATTTGCACATTGCAAATATCATCCTGTTTTATAGGGTCAAAACTGGTGACAGAAACCCTTTAAGGTGAATGTCTACAGTAGAACACATTTTTTCATCTAAATTAGTCCAACATAGCTTCACATCCCCATGAATGAATCTAAAACTTGCTGGCTGAATAGAACCTGTAGTAGCATCTTTGCCTTTATTCTATAGACTTCACTCATTGAAGAGGTTCTTCAGGAATTAAGAAAATGAAAATACTTAAATATTACTTTATTATAAATATATTCTCAAATACCTTTCATCAGTTATAATGGCTCTTTTTGTCTGGGGAGCAATCCTTAGAAGAAATAAAATGGCCACTGTCCTATTAATTCACACAAAACCTGTCCTAATCACACAGGAGGCCAAGTTACTTCACAACACTGAGGTAAGGAGCAGCCTCATCCTCCTCTCTGCTCTGCTTGTCAAGGATTATCATCCTGAATACAGTTTAATATGATCTTCAGCTGAATCTCTGTTGGAATGGAGTTCACGAGGAGACAAAGTACAGAAAGGATGGACAGGACAGACTGTGGTAATGTGGAGCTGTGGTAACGGAGACTGCATACAAGTGCTGCTGCTCATTAACACCCTCCCTCATCTCTGTACTTCATGTCTCCTCATGAACTCCAGAGATTCAGCTGAAGTTCATAATCCCTGACAAGCAGAGGAGAGAGGAAGATGAGGCAGTTCTTTAGCTCACTGCTCTAAAGTCACTTGTCCTGCTGTATGATTAAAGGGGTTGTCCAACCCCTATAATGACCCCCCCAATGTCTGGGCCCCTCGTATACATTATACTTACCTGCTCCTCGGCACTCGCATCACTCCAGATCTGTTCACAGCAGCTGTTGCATCTCATCACCCGCTTCACCCGGGATGCTATGGAGGCTCGAAGATGCAGAGGCGGCAATGTGAAGATCAGGAACGACGCGGGGGTCAGGGAACAGGGTAAGTATAATCTATATGAGGGGCCCGGGCATTGGGGGGCATGTTTCACACTTTGGATAACCCCTTTAAGGAAGGTTTTGTGTGTACTAATAGGACGGCGTCCATTTTATTTCTTGTGATGATTGCTCCCCAGACAAAATGGGCCATTATAACTAATCAAACGTATTTGGGAATATATTTATATGTATCTATAAGTAATATTTAAGTATTTTCAGTAGCTTTATTTTCTTATTTCCTGAAGAACCTCTTTAAGTGCTGTGTATGTAAGAATAGAGAAGACAAATAAAAACTGCTTCTGTCTTCTCTCCAGAATCCTCAGCTGTCTCTTATGGTGATGGACCTGAGATACAGCTGAACACTTGCTGCAGCAACAAAGGTCAATATCTTTCTAAGTAAATATTACTGAACTTTGGCTGAGCTAACAATTTTATATGTTGGGTAAAAAGTATCTTTGAAGGCTCAGAATTGTTTCTTGTATTTATGGCTTTTTCTCCTTTTCATTTATTGGAACAATTTATCATCATCCAGATAGGAAAATAGAAGCTATTAAAAGAATTATGATTTGGGGCACTTATCTAGAAAGTTGAGGAAAATATCTCAAAAGTTGTGCCTGTTAAGATTAGAGCAGTTGTCCATGGTCATTACATTTCAACTCTGATTTTTCAGAGGTAATTACTATATCAACCACCTGACTGGTTATTATGGACAACTGCATCTTTTTTGTAAGATTTCAAGAATTTTTTGTTGGTTCTGAAATTTAGAACATGTCATCTTAAAGGGCATCTGTCATTCCTTACCAATGTGCGAAACAGTTGGCTGCTGTAGATCGGTGCTTGTCTGCAGAGTCTGATGATATCTCTGGTAGCTTTCTATAATTTGCAAATAACCTCCTATTTGCACCTCATTGCACCCAGAGGCTCGACTCCCTTTCTCCTATGTCATGCTCCCACAGCTGTCACAGACTGGCCAGGCAGTGAGGGCACATTTATGTCTGGCCCTGAAGTCTTGCAGGATTGCATTTGGCACATGTGCATTAAAGGGATGGAGACCGCCGTACAGATGAGCAATCTCCAACCTTTTACCACGCACGTTCTGAACGTGGTCCTGCAAGACTTCAGGCCACGTGTGAATATGCTCTCACTATCTGACTGCATATTATAAGAAGTATTTTTTTTACAAAAGAAGTCTGCAAGCAAGCTCTGATCTACAGTGGCCGATCGTTTCACCTACTGGTAAGTGATGAAAGAAGCTCTTTAAAAGGGTTGTCTGGGGTAGAAGACCTACAGTATCTTCAAATACCCTACTGGGGAGTTCATAGAGAGGGGTCTCTGACTCATCAACTAGTCAGAAAAGAGAATGGCTACGAAGAGCATCTCTCTGCTGCTGGAGAACCCAATATTCCTGTGCCTGAACAGCCTAATTACTTTAGTGGGTACTGTGTAATGCTTCAATTGCCCTGAGGCATTTACTTGCTGTTAGGCTCTTCCACACATTAGAGCTAATAGTCTCAGAAATGGTGGGCTTCTTCCAAATGGGGACTGTGTAAAACAGACCATTCTTGACTATGTATAAATGTATAAAATCTCACTAATCATATATTTTAAAGGTGCCAGATCCCAAGTATAAATCTTCATTTCTGCTTAACTATAGAAAACTAGAATTCCTATGATATATTCTCTTTAAATCATTCTGTCTAGTCTTGACGGGATAGTCCACATTCAGACAATAATGCCATATCAACAGGATCTCTGGGACATCTATCTCTCAGGAAAACAGTGGTCATCTAAAATGGGCAGTCCAGTGTGGACACCACTGTCCATCTCAAGACAGTTGAGAAGCCAAGATGTAAGACCCCCACCTGTCAAGCATTTGACTGAAGTGTGAATATCCCTTCAAATATAACCAGTATGTTAATTCAAATACTTGGTAATAGATTAACCTGTATACATAATGTCATGGCTTCATCCTAGGTGGTTTATATTTAATAGGTTGTCTAAGCTTAGCAAAACATAGCCGATTATTTTTCAAAAACTATTTCCAACAGCTGTCCATTGGCTGTGAATGGTATTGCAGCTCAGCCCCATTCATATCAATGGGATAAGTCTCTAAAGATTGTCCATCAATATATATTCCGGAAAAAAAAATCTAAAAAAAAATGTTTGACTTTTTTTATACTGTCCATCTGGGGACTCACTTCAAGCATATCCTACTTAATATTCTAAAACACATATTCATTGATATTGGCCTACAATTTACAGACATCGCTGTAATATTCTGTATTTTACTACATATCTTGTGTTTTTAGTATTGAATTATTGCTTACACTGATTATCCATAACATTAAAATCACCTGCCTTGTGTAGGTCCTTCTGATGCAGCCAAAACAGCTCATGACCCTGTCGCTGATTCCCCGACTGTCCTGCCTAGGCCCACTTTTGGTAGGTACTAACCACTGCATACTTGGAACACCCTACAAGACTGGCCTTTTTGGAGATGTTCTGACCCAGTCATCTAGCCATCACAATTTGGACCTAGTCCAGTTCACTTAGATCCTTATATTCTTCCAATCTGTCAACATCAAGAAATGATTGCCTAATGTTTCCCAACCCTTGACAGGAGCAATTGGTTATTCACTTGACCTGTCAGTGGTTTCAATCTTACGGCTGATCGGTGTATACCACATTACGGTTCTTTATTATATATCTATTATTTCATATATTATGATTTTTTTTACTTATATGATGTATGCCAATTACGATACATACTTGACAAGAAGAACAGGAACTGTTGTCATGAGGACAATGGATCAGAAGACCTTCAGGCATCAATGTATTATCAGCACACAAAAATCCAGACAACACACTACCAAAGTCTCACTTTGGTAGTCCCTACTGATCTAGAGATCCACGGTGTCCTCTTGAAGGTTTCTCCTAGAACCTGAGCAGTAGTTGTTATGACTTATTCAGAACCTGCACAGCAGGTGGACGCCTTTCCTGCAGCCAGACTCTGGACTTCTTGTGCAGTAAAGGAGCTTAGTAGGCTATGGCTAGACACCGATCTTAGTCCTGACACCTTCTGTGCAATCAAAGATAGCCATTAAACAAGTTGGGGTCTCCAAAATCCAGCAGGAATATTTTAGCAGAAGCAGTGCAGTATGATAAAATCCCCCAAAAAATGAAGTGACAAATGCCTGCTACACTTGAATGCCAAGAGCCACATCCAAGTAACACACAATGATTATTAAGACATAAAGAAGTTTAAAAATTAACCAGAAACAGTCCCGATTTACCAAAAGTCATCTCCTCCGCTGCTCCTTGTACTTGCTCGTTCTCGGGTTTTCAGTCGTAACATTTCCATGATGCTTTTGGCATAAATGTCCCTTAGATTTACGTTGATATCGGATTCGGTGCTGATGTTCTTCATTAGCTTCTTTAAGGCCTCCCTTTGCCTCAGAGCTGCCTCCTTCATTTTTAATGTGAAGTAACAAGCAGCAAATCGGTCATTGATAATAGCAATTGGTAGGGCTAAAACTAAAATGCCAGATAAGATGCACAGAAAGGCAACAACTTTACCAAATGTGGTGTCCGGTCTGATGTCTCCGTAGCCTACAGTTGTCATAGAGGTTGTCGCCCACCACCAGGCACTGGGGACACTTGTGAAACTTGTGTCAGGAACGTTGTGTTCAACGGCGTATTCCAGGGCAGAGAATATGGAAATGCCCACCGAGAGGAAGAGAAGCAGAAGGCCGACTTCTTCATAACACTGAGCGATGGTCATTCCTAAAGACTTTAAACCTGGAAAGTGAAAAGACAATAAACATTCAATCTACTGAATGAGAAGAACCCGTCCATGTTTGCATGAAAATGCTTTGAAAGGGGTTATCTGGCATTAGAAAAAAATGGCTGTGTTCTTCCAGCAACAGCACCACAAATGTTCATGGGCTATGCCTGGTATTGCAGATTAACTCAACTGAAGATAACTGGAGTTTAACCACTTCAAGACTAGGCCTAATTTTGCAAATCTGACATGTGTCACTTCATGTGGTAATAACTTTGGAACTCTTTTACTTATCCAAGCCATTCAGAGAATGTTTTCTCATGACACATTGTACTTCATGTTAATGGTAAATTTGAGTCAATATGTTTTACCTTTATTTATAAAAAATCTAAATTTAGTGAAAATTTTGAAAAAAAATCACAATTTTTAAATATGAATTTCTCTGCTTTTAAGTTGCATAGGGATATCTAATAAAATTGTTATTAATGAACATTCACCATATGTCCACTTTATGTTGGCATAATTTTGGAAATGTAATTTTATTTTTTTAGGACGTTAGAAGGCTTCAAATTTTAGATGTAATTTTTAAGATTTTCATGAAAATTTCCAATAGTTAATTTTAAAGGACCTTTGCAGTTCTAAAGTGACTTTGAGGGGCTTAAATAATAGAAACCTCCCATAAATGAACATATTTTAGAAACTACAGCCCCCAATTCATTTTTCCCATAAGATAGCAAGGGTAAACCGCAAATCAAACCTGCATATTTATTTTCCTGATTCTAAAGTTTGCAAAAACACCCAATATGTAGTTGTAAACTGCTCTGTGACCGGCAGTAATGAGAGGGAGATAGTACAAGCATTTGTGATTGCTTTGACAGCTTGTCAGAGTGATCAAAAGCCTGGAGACCAGGAAAAAAGGTCTCAGGTTAAAGCTCCATGTTCTTGACTGTCAGGAGGCAGCGGAGTCATGGAGCTTCTATGTACAGGTGCTGCACACAGGGGGCAAAGTTGAAGGACGTTTATAGTCAATGGGCAGACTTGAAGTGGTTAAGATAAGTACCACACACAAGCGGTAGACAGGTGTGGCATGATTCTTGGAAGATGGCAGCCATGTTTTCCTAATTGTGGATATGCATGTTTTGTTGCCAGATGTTGTCCCTCAAACAAGGTACATGCAAATTGTTCTTGATTTTATGTTATTTAATGTGATCATGCTTTGTATTATACCACTTTTTGTATGTATTTCCAAAAGCTCTCTTTAGGTGGTACTATTTACAATAGTCATTTGTACTGAGTTATGCTCTGACTCAGCAGAAGGATTTAGCTTTCCCCTTTAAGGGAAAAGCTTTTGAGTATTTTATCAGTCACTTCAGCGTTTATCTCTGCCTGTGAAAGAGGCAAATGCTAGTTCACATCCAGGAGAAGCATCATTCCTGTTAAGAGAACAATCCTGAGGGAAAGCTGGAGAAGACATTTCTAGACTGTCCAGGATCACAAGGCTGTGCATGCTAGCAAGGTATTTGCAGGCTGACATAGAGACTTTGCTGCTTGTGGAAAGATTAACAGTTAACAGCACCTTTCACACTTACATGTATGTATATTACGGATTGGCTGACCATTTGACAATCTGCATCCCCTCAATCTGGAAATTTCACAGCCGATTGTGAGACATTTTGCATGTAGATGGTTTATAGTCTCTGGTGCCTACCACACATTTTTGCTATGTATAGTTTGTAGACTGGGACACCTACCATATTACTGAAAGGAGATCAGGGACTACTACTCCTATTATCATCATTATTGCTGTTGCTATATACAGCTATTCATTGCTCCAATTGCTCTGTTGGATTTATTTCAAACTAGCAGCTCAGGGACGTTTCCTTTTTCAAGAGGCATATCCTTCCTCAGGGGGTGTTTTTTTCTCATGGAGTGCATTCTTTCTCAAGGGGCATGTCCTTTTTGCTGCAGCTCTCTCCCTATCACATCTCAGGGGGTTGTCCTTTCTCAGGGGGCGTATACTTTAAGCTGCATCTCTCTCCATGTAACTGTCACAGCTTCTAAGAGTACATCCAGCTGGTGGCAGCTGAAGGGTTAGATAAAAAGAGCCACCTTTCTTTTCCAGCAACACTACCATCAGTGGCAAAATGAGATTACATGAGATTGAGCTAAAGAGCTACTAAAGAATGGTCCATGATGAGCTATTGGAGAACACAAGTCCATAGTGTTCTTGTACAGGGTCCTCTGTTGTCTGTGACCAGTGCATAAACAGTAGACTGCCTTGGCCCTCAGGGACCACTTTGTATATGCCGCTTCCCCAGCATCTTGTTGTTAGAAGCTGGTCCTCTACTGTAATACTGTCTGCTGCAGTATTAGACTGGCAGATGATCAGTAACAAGCATTCATAGGAACACTCGTTGCCGATCATTGGGCAGTCTAATAAAGGGGTTTTTCCATCACAGACAATGGGGGCATATCACTAGGATATACCCTCATTGTCTGATAGGTGCGGGTCCCACCGCTGGGACCCGCACCTACAACAAAAACGGAGCAGGGAAATGAATAAAGGGTGCATTGCGCATGCGCAGCCACCCTCCATTCATTTCAGTGGGGCCTGCAGAAAATAGCTCGGCTATTTCTGTCTACCTCATAGAAATTAATGGGAGCAGGGGCCGCACGTGCGTGGTGCGCTCCCATTCACTTCTATGGGAGCAGCGCTTGGTGGTGGACAGACCCCGGGAAATCTGGGGTCTTCCAACCACAGCTCTCCCCGCTCCTTTCTCCCTGTAGGCGCGGGTCCCACCTATCAGACAATGGAGGCATATCCTAGTGGTATGCCCCCATTGTATGTGATGGTAATACCCCTTAAAGCAGGGGTAGGGAACCTCCGGCTCTCCAGCTGTTGTGAAACTACAACTCCCAGCAAGCATACTCGCTCTGCTCTTCTAAGAACTCTCATAGAAATGAATGAAGCATGCTGGGAATTGTAGTTTCACAACAGCTGGAGAGCCGGAGGTTCCCTACCCCTGCCTTAAAGGCTGGCATGGTGACTCAGTGATATGCACTTTTACTGCTGAGGCCACGGGTTGGAATGTGGACATGGCTGTGGTCTTTGTAGTATCATAATACATGAGGCTCCTTACCAATTTGGAGTTATATCTAAAATCATTGGAAATAAAGCATAACACCAGGGGGAAGGAATTCTGTACGTTTGCTATGAAGTAGAATCATGAATAACCTAAAGGTTCCTTACTTCAAGAACTTTGCATTTTCTTTCATGCTCTGGTGACTATTGATACATATGTATTTCCTTTGACCGTGTTCTACCACATACCGGCTCCTCTGGGAAGCTGCTGAGAATCTTAATAAGTGAGCGCCTGTGGCATCTCAGCAGCAATAACAGCCAAGGTTAAAGGACGAACAAACGTGTTTAATAATAATTATTGTTCTCATATTTCTGTATTTCCTTCTCGTAACATAGAAATGAATGGGTTTTAATTATTCATGAAGATTGTAGTATGAATTAGTCGTCTTGAACTTCATTATGCATTTTATTTCATTAATATCCCGTGGGTTAGATTTGCAAAATGCAAGATTTTCTTAATTTACAGAATATTGTACTTAAATATTATAAATATTATAATATTGAGCTTAAAGGGGTTTTCCAAGATTCAGTTCAGAGCAGCAGAATTGAATAAGATAGATGTGAACAGAGCCTAAGGAGGCAAAATAGGTGCTAAGTGGTTGATTGTTATATGTTACTAGCAGAAAGACCCGGCTTCGCCTGGGTATATTTCATCTATTTATTTAATGTTTCTGTGTGTCGTTGCAGAGAGGAAGTCAATGCAGCTGACAGAAATTGATTTTTACCTTCATTTTTTCAATCCCTATTGGCTGCAGAGTGGGAGGGGGTGTGGTTTAATGGGACACGGTGGGGGGGTTAAGTCCTTCATTTCAGGGTGGCCTGAATTATAGGTTAATGCCATGGTAATTTGAGGAATCACAATGGGTAGCAGTGGAAGAAAACATTGCTTTGCGCGGGTATATTTAATCTATTTCATTTAATGTTTCTGTGTGTCGTTGCAGAGAGAAAGTCATTCTCCCTCCCATCCCTGCAGCTGACAGATGTCGATTTTTACCTTCAATTGTTCAATCTCCATTGGCTGCGGAGCGGGAGGGGTCATGGCCTGACTGAGTCGGGGGCGTGACGTTGCAAGACCTGGGGCGGGGTTTTAAGTCCTTCTTTTGATGGTGGCCAGAATTACAGGTCGATGCCATGGTAATTTATGAGGACACGCCATGGGTAACAGTGGAAGAAAACATTGCTTTGCACGGGTATATTTAATCTATTTCATTTAATGTTTCTGTATGTTGTTGCAGAAAGAAATCTAACTTCCCTCCCACCCCTGCAGCTGACAGAATTTGATTTTTACCTTCATTTTTTCAATCCCCGTTGGCTGCGGAGTGGGAGGGGGCGTGGCCTGACAGAGTGGGAGCGTGGTTTCGCGAGATCTGGTCAGTCAATTACATGGTAATTTATGGGGACCCACAATGGGTAGCAGTGGAAAAAAACATCTTTTATTACTACTGAATGGTCGTAGTCTAAAATTAGTCAATTTCATCTACGATTTTTGTGTGTCGTTGCAGAGAGAAATTCACCCTCCCACCCCTGCAGCAAACAGAAGTTTATTTTTACCTTCATTTTTTAAATTCCCATTGGCTGCGGAGTGGGAGGGGGCGTGACCTGACAGAGTCGGGGGCGTGGATTAGCAAGACGCTTAGCATGGGTGGATTTAATCTATTTTATTTAATGTTTGTGTGTGTTGTTGCAGAAAGAAAGTCAACCTCCCACCCATCCCTGCAGCTGACAGAAGTTGATTTTTACCTTTATTTTTTCAATCCCTGTTGGCTGCGGAGTGGGAGGGGGCGTGGCCTTACAGAGTCGGGGCGTGGCTTAGCAAAGCGCTTCGCATAGGTGCATTTAATCTATTTCATTTAATGTTTCTGTGTGTCGTTGCAGAATGGCTGCGGAGTGAGAGGGGGCGTGGCCTGACAGAGACGGGGCGTGGCTTAGCAAAAGGCTTCGAACGGTTGTAGTCTATAATTAGTCTATTTCATCTAAAATTTTTGTGTGTCGTTGCAGAGAGAAATTCATCCTCCCACCCCTGCAGCAAACAGAAGTTTATTTTTACCTTCATTTTTTAAATTCCCATTGGCTGCGGAGTGGGAGGGGGCGTGACCTGACAGAGTCGGGGGCGTGGATTAGCAAGACGCTTAGCATGGGTGGATTTAATCTATTTTATTTAATGTTTGTGTGTGTTGTTGCAGAAAGAAAGTCAACCTCCCACCCATCCCTGCAGCTGACAGAAGTTGATTTTTACCTTTATTTTTTCAATCTCTGTTGGCTGCGGAGTGAAAGGGGGTGTGGCCTGACAGAGTTGGGGGTGTGGCTTAGTGAGACCTGGGGCGGGGGTTTTAAGTACTTCTTTTAGGGTGGCCTGAATTAAAGGTCAATACCATGCTTATTTATGAGCCCACGCAATAGGCAGCAGTGGAGGAAAACATCTTTTATTACTACTGAACTGTAGTAATAGAAAAACACATAAGTTATATTTATGGTAACCGGAATACCTTTAACAGTGTCAGTGAATAGAAATGGATGAGATCCTCAGCTGCTGATAATTACCTGGTTGTTATGGAAACCTGCCCTCCCTGTGTGGCTTTGCAGAGAATGGCAGTTGGAGTTTAAAACCAAAGCTCCCAGTTGTAATGTAGGCTAATGGAGATCATATTTTGGGAATATCTCGGGAAAGGTATGTCCTAGAGAGATGAGACCTGGTCTAAAACCTTCCCGGACACCTGATGTACCTGTGTGCCGAATTTGGTGAAAATCGGTCCAGTAGTTTGGTCGCGCATAGAGAACAGACAGACAGACAGACAGAAATTCATTTTTATATTATTAAGAGATATATTATAACTATAGACCCCAACTTGTATATTGATGTACTTGTCCTTTAAAGGGGGTTTCCGATATATTTTAACTGATGACTCATCTTCTGGATAAGTCATCAGTATCTGATCAGTGGGAGTCCGACTCCCGGGACCCCACCAATCAGCTGTTTGAGAAGGCATCGACACTCATAGTAGTGCCGTGGCCTTCTCTCAGCTTACCAAGCATAGTGCCGTACATTGTATAGCGGCTGTGCTTGGTATTGCAGCTCAGCCCCATTTGGTTCAATATGGCTGAGCTGTGCCTAGGCTATATGACCAATGAATGTGACCTCACGCGGCCTAGCTAACGATGCGGAAAGATCACGGTGCTACCGTGAGTGCCAGTGCCTTCTCAAACAGCTGATCAGCAGTGGTCCCAGGTGTCGGACCCCCACCAATCAGATACTAATGACCTATCATTGGGTCATAAGTTAAAATATCTTAGTAAAAAGTTCATCAATATACGAGTTGGGGCCTATAGTTATAATACAGTGCTGCTCATCGTTTTTGGCACCCATGAAGTTTAAGCACATAATGTGGAATATCTCCTGAAAAAAATGCAACAGCTTTTTTGTATAGAGCAATCATGTTAAATACAAAAGAGCAAATTATAAACAACAATGTAAAACAAAAAACAATGGGAGGGGAAAATAGAAAAACCTAAAGCTTGATGGGACACTGGCACCCTTTACATTTAATTATTATGGAAACACATTTGGACTTGCCTGTGGTAAATCACAAATGAGAATCACCTGTAATAAATTGTCTGTGCCCATGTGACATGAATTAGCCAATGAATGATGACTTCTGTCTTTACAAAAGCCACATGGTAGGCCCTGTTCCTTTGTGACAATGGTGAAGAAGGAGCTGTCTGGGGACATCAGAACTAATATTATTAGCAAACACAAGACTTCCAAAGGGTAAAAGGCCATCTCCAAAGACCTTGTTATCCCAGTTTCAACAGTGTACAATGTTATTAAGAAGTTTGCCAAGCATGGAACCTCCCTAGACGTTGGGGAAAGAGGAAAATTGACAAGAGATGTCTTTGAAGGTTGGTGCAAATGGTGGAAAAAACACCAGGTCAAACATCCAAAGACCTGAAGGCCAACCTGGAACAGTCTGGGGTCATGGTTTCAGCAAGTACCATACGCCGCACACTAAATCAAGCAGAGCTTTATGGGCAAAGGCCAAGGAAGAAAATTGCTGATGAAAAGACAGAAAAAGGAACGACTGATCTTTGCCAAAGAGTACCTTGACAAACTACAATCCTTCTGGGAAAATGTTCTGTGGACAGATGAAACAAAAATCAAGCTTTTTGGCAATGAAAAGCAACAGTTTGTTTATAGACGGTGCAATGAAGCTTATAAGGAAAAGAACACCATACCAACAGTTAAGCATGGTGGAGGATCCATAATGTTCTGGGGTTGCTTTGCTTCGTCTGGTACTGGAGGCCTTGACCGTATCACAGGAATCATGAAATCAGAGAATTATCAAGAGATTTTAGAGCAATGTGTCCTACCCAGTGTAAGAAAACTTGGTTTGAGTTAAAGGGGTTGTCCGAGTTATTTTTTTGTACTTTGTATGTTTCTAACTAGCCAAATACAACAGCTTTTCCATACACTTTCTGCTTCTAAAGCTGCTGGTTTATCAGGTTTCAATGAGGGTCACATGACCTGTGATGTCAGCTTGCCTCCCTGCTAATCTTGCATTCATGCACAAGCCTCAGAGTTCAGATAACAGCCTGTACATGAGATTTCACTGTGCTGGCCATGCCCCCCTTCTCTGCCTCTGCTGCTATCTGCTCTCTCCCTGGATTCCTTCAGATAAAACATTAACCTCTTCAGCCAGAACACACTGAAGACTTTACAACAGCAGCTGCAGATGTAAAGAGACACAGGATCTGCCCTCCTCACCCTACAGACACAGAGCTGACTGGAGCTGATCTGGAGGAGATGCAAAGTATTGTATTGTACAAGAACAGGTAGGGGGAAGACCCTGTGTGTATCAGCAGTGTCATTGTACAGCTGGGACTTGTAGTCCTACACATACAACATGCTGCTGAGTATCCCAGCAGGCAGACATGTCACTCAGCACTTGCATTCACTCCCTTTACAGAGAGGGGGGAGGAGCAGATATTGTTATTACTGCATGTAAACAAAGGCCAGAAGAGAACCAGGGAAATGAGGAAATAGAGATTTTTTTTGCCTAAAACTTGCTTAACTTAGTTATATATTGCTGCCACTCAGACTGAAAGTACTATATATTTTTTTTCATAACTCGGACAACCCCTTTAAGGATCATGGGTCCTCCAGCAAGATAAGGACCCGAAACACACATCCTAAAAGAACACCGGAATGGTTGAAAAATTAAAAATGGACTGCTTTAAAATGGCCAGCAATGAGTCCTGACCTCAATCCCATTGAAAATCTTTGGGGTGAGCTGAAATCTGCCATTGGGAAAAAGAATCCTGCAAACATTCAAGAGCTTGACCAAACTGCAAACGAAGAGTGGAGAAAAATACTGAAGAAAATACCAGATGAGAAGCGCAAGAAGCTTATAGATGGCTACAACAAATGTTTGGAGGCTGTCATCAATGCCAAAGGATGTGCAACCAAGTATTAATTAGGGGTGCCTTTATTGCTGCGCATGCTGTTTATTCTGTTTCTTCTTTAAAATTACAGCATGTAAGTTGAAAAACATATATATTGGAATTTATATTCTCCTTTCATTACCTGATTATAATGGTATTCTGCCTGACACTGTAATAAATCAAACTGTAATAAAATTTCTTTAACCGTTTGAAATTAAAAACGCAATAAAAACAATTGAAACAGAAAAACAATATTTTATTGTTGTATTACTTTGGGCCACTAATTAAAAAATCACGAGGATATAACTTTGGTACATTTCCATTTATTTCCGAAGATATTGTACAGTCTATGGAAAAAAAATGATGGGGCGCCAATGATGGTGAACAGCACTGTATATAACAATCAGCCACTTAGCACTTATTTTGCCTCCTTAGGTTCTATTCACATCTATATTATTCAATTCTGCTGTTCTGTTCTTCTGTAGGAGTAGAAAAAAAAAAAAGATCGTGCAACATGGTGGACACCAGCACCACCCGATGAACCCTATTACTACAATGACGTTTCTGCCTTGATGTCTATCACTGTAGGCAATAAAAGGCTGGTAGCTGCCCTTACAGAGCCTCCTTTGAGGATGTAACCTCAGCCTTTGTCCTCCTTCACTCTTGGGTGTATTTGATACTAGTGTACAGAATCCCATGGTTCCTTACTGGATCCTAACAACAGAGAGTCTCCTCTGTAGTCAGGTTTAAACAGTATTCATTTTCTGTTTTGGACCTCAAATAAACCCATGGCATATCTGCAGCAAAAATCACAGCTGTAGCATGCAGATTTTGCTGTTGCTTCACTGTGGATTTAAAGGTGTTGGTCAGCTGAACCCGGACATACCTTTAATTTCACCCAGGCAGCCCGCCTGACAAGAGCATGTCATGCTCCGATGTGCTCCCTTGCCCTGTGCTGTGCTCACGCAGGGCGAGGGCTTTCTTATTTACAATAACAGACTGCCGGGCGGAAGCTTCCGCCCCAACAGGGTGTTCAATGACGTCACCGGCTCTGATGGGCTGGCTTTAGCGCTGCCCAAGCCGTTTTACAGGCTAGGGCAGCGCTAAAGTCCGCCCATTAGTGCCGGTGATGTCACCCGGCTCACTGCTGGGCGGAAGCCTCTGCCTGGCAGAGCCCAGTTTGTCACTGGATCTTCACAAAATGCATGCTTCGATGCTCTTGTCAGGCAGGCTGCCTGGGTGAAATTAAGGGTATGTCCGGGCTTTGAACCTGGGCAACCCCTTTAACTCATGCTACCTTGAAATCCACAGTAAAAATCTGCAACAGATATTGACATGATGTGAATTTCAAAATCTGGATCACAAGCCAATTTCCACAAGGAAAAAAGTCTGAAGCATGTGAAAGCAGTTGTAAAACCTCTGGCTATCTGCTGTGGATTCTACCTCTGAAAATCTACAGGTAAAATCCACTGCCCTGTGTGGACTTCTTCTTAGGCTCCTCAGCAGAAAGAGGTAATTAAAGTAATATAGAATTCAATGGATAACTAGGAGATCCTGACTACAAACGTTTCCTCTGTAGTCAGGTACCTTCAGTAGAAGTTTACTTCAAACTCCTTGCACAAAGATTGTTCTCCCAAGTGATTAAAGGAGTTTTTCCACTAAATACCCACTAAATACCCTTTGGTCAATCCACATATGATCACTCAGAACCCCACTAATCGCTAAAATGGGAGATCTGAGTCCCTTTTCTCCCCATGGCGAGAAGTTTGAATGGATTAATGGTCAAGCACATGCATGACCATTTGACTTAGTGTCTGTGGGACTGACAGAGAAAAGCAAACAGAGAAACTTGCGCATGGTTGAGTCATGGCTTTATAAATGTATTTCAAGCATTCATAACGTACATACCTACGTCATTCAGAACGCCTCAGAAGATGAAAATAGAAATGTCTGGAAGCCAGGTTCTATAGTAACAAATGTATTTAATATATAGAACTTAGCCTAAAGCTCTTTTTACAATCTTAGAGCTGAAGGTTCTTCCACTAGACTTAACATGGCAGCACCAGAGGACCTAAGCAACAATGATCCTAAGCTAATTACATCTTATTACTCAACACATTGGCCGCCAAGAAATGGTTGATTAGATCATGGTTTGCTTCACTGAACAGCAGCAGATAATCAGCTATATGTTCTTATCAGTAGGAGTGAACACCCTAAATGTCATATATAGCCCAGGGCTGAGGAGTTGTGGTATGAATTTCTTTCGAGAAGATGCAAAATTGATTAAATTATCTTTTTCTTGTAAATAGGTTGCTGCAAGGTAAATTTTTAAGAGGCTGACCACTTTTTGTTTAATTTTCTTTCATTGCTGACTGAAGCTCCACTCCCAACATGGACGATGATGAAGGAGTGTGTGACCGGAACCACTGAATAACAATGCTCACGACATTGAGCATGGGCAGTTTTATTCAATGAAGGCCACTGATGGACACATCTGGTCATGTGTGAGGGGCCATCATGGGCTATGTTGGGACTGATCGCCATATAGTCAGTGATCAAGATTGCTGTAAGAAAGGGGTGGCATTATACAAAGCAGGACATTAGCACTGATCTTCTTATTACAATGTATGAGTCAATGATTTTATGTGCACACTGGGGAAAATAAGGAGAAGACAGCAACCTCTTAATTGGAATGATGTATTGTCTGTGACTCTTATGATTGCATATTAGTGAATTATCAAAAATCATCCAACTGGTCCTTATTAAAACTTTTCGGCAGCTTTTGTGGTAAATGCAGTTAAAAGGGTTGGCCCACCATACACAATGGGGGCATATCAGGGGCATATACTGCGGGGACCCGCACCTACGTCGAGAACGTAGAGGGGAGAGCATTGGCTGGAGGCTTGGTGGTTCTGGCCACTGCCAAACGCTCTCCCCATAAAGTGAACAGAAGTGAGAGAGCTATTTAAAGGGAAAAGTTGTGGAACCATCAAATACATTGTGCCCTTGTGAGTAACCACCACACTTGAAGTGCCTCTTCAGAACAAAATTGCAAGAACTTTTTTTGCTTGAGTCTTATCCCTGAACCATTCCTTTTGCAGGTGAGTAACACCCCTCTGGTTTGGTCACATGGGACCCCAATTATGTTACATAATAAACATCAATTAAAACAAAAGTCCAAGAAATTGATTCTTTTAGTGTAAGTTAAGGTAATACACTGGGTTTACCTCAAAGAAATACACAGATAACACATCATGCTATCATGGCACACTGGGGCATATTAACTAATACTGGCATACTGCCAAGTAGTGTGCCCGTATGCAATATGAATGCTCCATATTCATCAACACAATGCATGTCAACTGAGGATATATCATTGAAGTTGTATTTTTGATAGGCTTACAGAAAACTTGTGTCATAAAGTGTATTGGGGGGTTGATAAATATGGTGTTGAGGCTCAGGACTACACTTTACAATGCAATCACTTCAGTTGATAAATAAGTCTTGTTATGGCAATGGGTGTGGAACCACTTTGTCGACCAAGAGATTTGACTTTGGGCTACTCCTAAAAGCATTATCTTAGCAGTCCACTGATTTTCACCCTTTAATCCCTTTATAGGGATCTGGACTCTTCCTGCAGGGGAACCACCAGGCTGATACCTCCTGGAGTTTTCTCTGTATGATTGGCAGCTGAACCAAAGGGGTCAGAGACATCAGTGCAGACCCCTGAGCTGTCAGGCAAAATCATAGGCAGGGACAGGTTGAGATGAGGGCTGACAGAGAATGTGTTATAAAATAAACAGTATGAAGTCAGGAAGGCAGTAAAGGGTAAATTCGGAGGTCAGGCACAAGTCAGGTCAGGCAGCAGAGGGTCAGAATCCAGTAAAAAGGCAGAAAGTCAGTACACAGGCAGTCAACTGAATAGACAACTTTGCAGAATACTAGCACGCTGGAAGAACTATTGCTTAGGCACCTTCCCACAGGGAAATGTGCCTTACGTTCTCTAGGGCTGCTAGCCATTGGCTGGTGAAAATTAGGGTGTGTGCCCACTGACCCTTGAGCCCTATGGACAGAGGAGGAAGGACAGAGCAAGTCTCATGACTGGACCTACTGGAAAGAGAAGGGCCATATGCAGGTCCATGTCGCCACTATAGAGAAACCCAGGACCAGTGAGTGAAGCAGCCACATGCCATCTTTGTAACATGTCTCATTTTGATAAAGACAAATTCAGTTCAGATGTACTAACTAGCTCTGCTACATCTGTATAATTAGAATGAATGCGTCACTACTGCAGCTACCAGTTAGTTGGAATTTAAAGTAACCTACACAAATGGTAAGGGACGGTTCTTGGGGCCTTTCTTTTTTTTATTGGCAGTTTGATTGGGACAGAGTTAAGAGAGTTACACAGAGGGGTGTAACTACCATAGTGGCAGACTATGTGACTGCTATGGGGCCCAGGCCAAGAGGGGGCCCAGTCTTAGTTGGGATCATCTCCTCTTCTACTGGAGGTGAAAACTTGGTCAGGACTCTACCCTCTAAAGGAACAACTTTTAGCAAATGAGGCAGTGGAAAAATGGCCCAAGTGTCATTGAAAAGGGTTTAGGCAGAAACCCTTCTGTCCTGTGTCGGGGGCCTGGTTTGATCCTTGCTATGGAGTCCTTACTTCTCTATGTACGCCACCTTACACATGACTTACATTTAAGAGCTTATTTGAAGGATGATTGTATATTTTTACAATCTTTCCAAGTTGCTGCCAGGGGTTCTGAAGAGAACACGCTTTTAGATTGTATTCACTAGAGAGGTCTGTATGTTGGATTCTGCTTTTATGTTCTCTTAGGAATAGGTTGCATATTTTTCAAGCATTCAGCGTTCTCCCACAAGGAATAACTGGCATTATAATCATTTTGAGTAAATGAGACAGGTTTCAGAGTATAAAATCTGCTTAAACCACATTCATATTCAGAACACAACAAACAGCTGTAGCAATATGAGACTATAGGGACTCTATCAACAGAAAATGGCCTATTGTTTCAAGGTTTGCTTTGCTAAACATATTTTGAAAAATTTCCTAAAATATTATTTCTCAATGGCCAATCTGCTATGACTTTCTAGATTGTAAAGATGACTTAGGGGGTCTCCATAGATATTACCACTGCATGGACTAACTGTTCTTGTTTGCTGATGAAATAATACCGTATATTTGCCCAAAAAGGATCAGAATTGAGCAGTCAACCATTGCGGCCAGTGAACCAACTCCAGTTACCTCCAACAGGAAATTTCAGCCTCTGATTTCTGCACATCTTGAATTTTAAGCTGACATGTAAATGAAGCCTTAAAGTATATGAGGCGATCAAATTATTTAGAACAAATCATTAAAAAAAAGAGGAGGAGGTGTGACCATGCTGTGCAAAAAACATTTGCCCCCTTCTGGATTTCTCCTGTTTTTGCATATTTTTCACACTTGAAGGTTTTGGATCATCAAACTACTTTTAATATTAGACTAGCTAGCCCTATCTAGCCCTATGTCAAAAAGTAAATGCCAACTTAGTTACTCAGTTGTCCAAATTCAGTTGACAACTGGATTCAATTTCACTGGTATACCTAGGCATGATTACTGCCAGACCAGTTGAATCTAAACCTCACTTAAATAGAACTTGCCTGGCTACATGAAGCGGGTTAGAAGGTCTCAAAAAGCAGTACATGATGCCAAATTCTAAAGAGATTCAACTACAGATGAATTATTGAAATCTACTAGTGTTGATCGAGTTGCTCAGGTTCTCGGGTAGAACACTTTGTGATGCTCGAGTACTCGACCGAGCACCCGAGACAATGGAAGTCAATGGGAGAACCAGAGCACTAAAGCAGGCACCCCCTGCTCTGAAGATCGGAGGGTGTCTGGTTTATAGGGAAAGGTCAGAAAATGGTGGAAACACCACTGAAATGGTTTGGGAACAGCATGGGGCGGATGTCTGGATACATCTTGGATAGAGATGAGCAAATCTATTCGCCGATTCGTTAATTCGTATTGAATATTGGACATTTTTTGCTGTGAAGCAAATTTGAATATTAGGTGATTTGCTTCGGCTTTGTGCGCATTCACTACGTAGTTTGTCCTATAAATTATACGCTATTTCTACGTATAAGTTACTGTTGTGTACAAATTCAATTCATTAGCAAAATTTTACTGTTAGTTCGTTTATCGTGTGCAAAAGCCCGGGAAGAAAGAGGTCACCTGACCTAGTGGGCAGGGCTTGCTCTGATTGGCTCAGGCTCGGTAAGCCAGTGATGCATCACTTTTGCTGCGACTGCTGAGATGAGCAGAAACACTGTCTGTGAAGTTCTGAGACTCTGAGACCTGTTTTGTGAAAATTGGGGTGTAATTGCACTGGGAATCCATATTACGCATATCAGGGATACTGCAGGGCAAGTGCAGGGCCAGTTCAGGGCTAGTAATTAATCAGGCAGGGAGAGAGAGACAGGGAGAGATAGGGAGAGACAGGGACATACAGGGACAAAGACCAGCTGCAGGGTCACAGAGTGAATTGAAAAATGTCTGGAATGGATAAGCAAAATGGGTCCAGTTCCAGCCAGACCTTGAGCTCTAAAAAAAAGGAGAAGATGGCGAAGGGCAGAAGTGCCAAAGGACCTGTAGCCGGAGCATCTACTAGTAGTATTCGCAATACTTGGCAGTCATTCCACCAGGCGCACCAAGGCACAAAATTGTAGCGGAAGAGAAATGGATGAGGTAGTGGAGTGGATGGCACGCTCATCTCAGTCTCAGCTGGATAATCTGCTGTCATCTGCTGATACAGTATCCATAAGAAGCCAGGGGTCAGACTCAGAGCATTCCTCGTGCTCCACCATTCCTCTATAGCAAAGGCCGTCATATTCGTACGCACTTTGTACGCTTATGCGTACGTGTTCAAAGAGGTTGCGTACCTTTTTACCTGAACGTTCGTTATTAGTGCGCGAATGTTCGCTAAAAGCCACCTAATTCTGTATATTGTGTACGCAAATTCAACGAATCTATTCGTCCAATATACGAATCTTAGGAAAAGTTTGGCTAATGTTCGGCGAATAAAATTTTGCATAATTCTCTCATCTCTAATCTTGGACATCAAAGTCGCTGCTGGGAACGATGTTGTCCGAGTATTATGCCACTTTTACGGAATGACAAGAATACCCCCCAAAACCAAAGATAACATTGATTTTAGAGGAAATATTGTTAGGAAACATATATTTACTTGTATATAAAGTGCAGGTGCTGCCAAAAATTACAAGGAAGAGGCACTCCGATACAAGCGGTACATCACATAAAGGAGAGCCTCATTCAAATTGTGGTACAATTGTTCATGTCGTGGGACTCCTACACTCATAGAGCCTATGCACTGAGTGCCTGCTGCTCATCTAACCGTCTAAAACATTAGGGGCGAGTGCCTGCTGCTCATCTGACCGCCTAAATCATTAGGGGCGAGTGCCTGCTGCTCATCTGACCGTCTAAAACATTAGGGGCGAGTGCCTGTTGCTCATCTGACCGTCTAAAACATTAGGGGCGAGTGTTTGCTGCTGAACTTCTGCACAGGTGGTGTTAGGGTCAGGCAAACTTGCGCAATTTTTGCCCCAAAAGAAAAAAAATATATTGCAGCCAGATATAACAATAGTCCTTAAAAGGACTTTTGGGTCTTTTAAAGAGAACAACTAGCCCTGCCTAGCTAAATCCTATCCCTACACTATCTGTCCCTCCTTGCACAAACGTTATACAGCAGACGCAGTGCAGGTAATGTCGTCTTGATTAGCAGCAGAAAAAAATACACTGGATTTCAGGTATTTTGTGCGTAGCAGCCAAGAAACGTGCGGGGAGGGGACTCGAGCATGGCAGATCAGATGCAAAATGGGATAGCTGAGGGAAGAGCCAGCCCTAGATTAGGTGCCAGCCAGGGCAACGCCAAAAAAGATGAAGAGAGGGAGCGTAGAGATAAGTCTTTGGAGAATTGCTGTCATAAAAGCACCAATGAGTTTTCTTCTAGTGCCTGGACACACAAATAGCAGATTGATCCCCTGTATAAAATATCAACATCTTGCAGAGGACACTGTGGACGCCTAAGTTGTAAGTACAGCAACCTGTACAAAGAAGATGCGGAGTATAGTCCACCCTGTGGTTGCATTGATTCAATGAGCTGTTATACCCCATGCTAGAAAAGTGCAGTGTTAGGAAACATGCTCCAAACACTTTGGCCTATGCAGCCGTGAAGCCTGTGACATCTGTGAAAAGTACATTTGTGTAACACTTGGCAGTCCATTGCATCCTTAGAGCTGTAAGTGTTGTGTTTGAACTTAAAGGTACAGCCACACAAAGCAGTCGTGATCCGTTTGGGTTGCGGTTGGCTTCGGTCGAGAACTACGTGGCGGAATAGGCCACACATGCACCTTCAATGCTGCACAGCCATTAACAATGAACACCGGCTATAAATAATTAAAAGGCAGCTGCAGCCTAACTCGCCATATGGTTCTCGACTGCAGACGGCTGTAACCGGAACACATCACAACCGTGCCGTGTGGTTGAACCCTAATTCTTCAGTAAAAACATTTGCTGTTTATTGGAAATACAACAGTTTATTGTTGTGACACTAATGCTAACTTGTAGTCTCTGCATTTCTATGATGTGTTTTCCTGTACATTAAGGTGAACTCACTGATTTTTTTTCCTGTCTGTGTGCATCCACCATGTAAGGTGACCTTCAGTTATTGCATATATGTTCCAATAAACCCAGTTCCTATTACTCCACAATGTCTGATCTGGACTGACTCTGCTGCACCCAGCAACCATACTCTGCAACACTGTTAACCTAGCTTCTTTATTTCCTGCACAGCTACACTACACCAACATCTGCAGCTGCACCAAAGGGTCCCTGCTGTGCACCTCAAACCACCAACATCAAGGGCACTCCAACCTACATCAGACAGGAGACCCAAGAAGCAGTGTGTGCCCTGAAAGGAAGAACAGGTGAGCACTTCCCATAACTGCATGGCGTAGAGGAACGACGGAGTAAGTGAGTACTACTGCCACCATTCTTGCCACTATCACTCCTAACCTCTCCTCTCTCCTGGACTCACTGTAAATGTAGACGAATTAAAACAGTTCTGCAAAGGAGAATGGGCCCGAATTTCTCCACAGTGATGTAAAAGACTCATCTACACAAAATAAAGAAAAAAAGGGATTTTAATAATAGATAAAAATAGCTTAAATAACTGTATAAAACCCCTTGTTTTGATGTATGGGTGTTTATTATTCAAATAAAAGCTACGTTTTAAAAAATACATGAAAAGCAGGGGTTCTATATAGCTTTTTCGCACATAATCACAAAGGTTTGCTTACGGGTTTTATGGCCAAGGGTGGCACAACTGCTATTATTTTAGGGGGTAATTCATTTTTCACATGCATACATTTTTATCTTCAATAAATGTAAAGATCACTTAAAGAAGCACTCCCACAAAAATGTATATTCTCTGACCTATTATAAAGGTACACAATGCAAACTGTATTGATTTTCATTTTCTTACCAGTGCCTGTGTTTATGAGTTATAAACTCCCTTCTGATCCTCAGCTGTGTCATGTGACCAGCAATCACATTTTCCAAATAACACAGCGTCTTATGTGTGGAATGGAAGCTGCCTTCTCTATGTATTCCTTTGGGAGCCGCAATGTCAGTCTCATAGGAATGAATAGAGAAGTCATTGACTTCCTGTCTTGTGTCAGATGGAGATGAGAGTGCTGGTCACATGACACAGTTGAACATCAGTAGGGAGGGGATAACTCACAAATACAGTCACCTTTCTAACAGGTAAAAGAATAACATTTTTTTTGGGGGGTGCTTCTTTAAAAGTCACAGTTTGTGTTTACTCGTGTTGTGTTAATCTCATATTCAGATTAGATGGATTATCTGACACATTACGACCCTACAGGCCTGGTTTTTCTTCTAAGGGCACTAGCAGTCTTGTCCATAGGTTGTGTCTGGCATTACAGTGCTGTTTTTGTGAACTTCAGTATTCCAGCTCTTGTGAGCAGTTCATTGCTATAGTCCGTCACAGATCACAGGCTGTAAGAATCATACCCGGGAGAGACCTACCTTTTTACAACTGTTTCCATAGTTACATTGAACAATCCAAGAAAAAGATCCAGCGATTCATTTGTCTACGTCAAATCAGGAATACAAATATGTATGATCAAGGGGCTGAAAGAATGTCAGAAGCAGATTTTTCAAACTTTTTAAAGTTGCCTTGCAGCACTGGGATCTCGGGCTTGCATCCGAACCAAGACAACATCTGCATGGAGTTTCTGTTTTTTCCCATTGCATTTTTTGGTTCTTCTCACATTCAAACACTTAAAAGTGTTATTCCATAATTAATGTAAAAAATAATAATAACCAGAAGTCACATAGTACATGTCTTTACATGACTCTCTAACACAGGTAGACCCAGCCCTGTACCTCACATGGATCCAGAGATCCATTCACTGCTCCAATTGCTCTGCTAAATTATCTTCAGCCTAGCAGCTCAGGGGGCGTATCCTTTCTCTCTGCCTGTAAGGACTCATGCACTCAGCCATTGCCCCGCCATGTCTGTATTGTGGCCCTCAAACAGTGGGTATGGCTACCTATTTCAAGCAAACGCTCCGACCCCAATACCCCCAGACAAATGTGAATCAAGGAAGTGGCATCAGGTCCTAATGGAAGCAACCCGGAGATAATAGCCTCAGTAAAGTGTAATATGGGGACAATGGAGCCATTCTGTTCAAAATTTTTGATTGTACATTTAGATGTTGAAAGGAGTTTTCCGGGATTTTTAATATTGATGACCTATCCTCAGGATCAGATCAGCAAGGGTCCAACACCTAAAACCCCCACCGATCAGCTAGTTGAAGAGAAGGCTGTGCTCCGTGCAAGCGCTGCCTTCTCTTCATTGTTTACCTGGTCGCCATCAACATTGCAGCGGTGCAATTACAGAAAGCTGTCCCATTCACTTCTATAGGACGGCTCTGTAGTATACACTTCAATAGGAAGGAAGTGAATGGGACCGCTGTTTGCTGTTGCGATGTCGAGCACAGCCTTCTCTTCAACCAGCTGATCGGCGGGGGTGCCGGGTGTTGGACCCCCACCGATCTGATATTGATGACCTATCCTGATAATAGGTCATCAATATTAAAATCCCGGAAAACCCCTTGAAGTTTCTTGCTTAGGGGTCACAGCTGAACATCTTCTAATCACCATTTCCCATTCTCACCTTAAATGATGTGTAATCATACAGTATTGTTTTTCCTAAAGTGAGGTTCATTTTCTTGCTAAATTAATGAACACATCTCACACGTTACTGTGTGGCTTCCTGAACAGATTCTCTTCTGCTCTGTTTCCTAGGCTTTTAGATTCACACCTCGTTGACACTAAGAACTGACTTTTCCTTCCTCTCTAATATAGCAGTTTTATTATAAAGATATAAATCTGTTCCCCTGTATGTGCACACAGAAGACTTTACACTTTACCCCCATAAAACGAGCCTGCAGTATTTTTAGGACCGCAGAGCAGAGAATTATTAAAATACGTCTTGCTTTACTGCGGCTGTTGTATGACAATACAGACACTAAAAAACTGAAGTTGTGTGGGTAAAAATGTGTATTGTAAATGCAGCAATGGAGCAGGAGAATCCATCCATTTACTATATTCGGTCTCATGCACACCAGCGTATCATTTCTCCATACAACTTGGAGCTGTAATACAATAAGGAGCTGTTATATGTTCACTGTTCGCCATTGTATTCCATGTCGGCTGGTTGCCATACATTGTGGATATGTATCTAGGGCCATGTGTCGGTGGGGCAATGCACATTTGCCTTTGTTGTTTGTATACTGGCTGTGGATTACCTGTGGGTGTGAATTGCTCTGTTGTGACAATTGTGTCTCCTATCTGGGTTCCATAGGGGTTAATTCTGAAGTCTGTATCTGAATCCGCACCTGTAGTCCGTCCTGTGGCCTGAGGACTGAAGCCTGTTCCTGAAGCCTAATTGTTCTGTCTGCCTGATCCTGCCATGTATGTCTGGGTTCCAGAATTCATTGCCATGTCTGCTTGTTATTCCTGGTGTGTTTGGGTTCCAGAAGTTACTGTCATGTGTGCATAGATTCCTGCAGTTGTTTTAACTGATTGTTATATGCCTGGGTCCCAGTAGTCTGTATAAGTTCCATGTCCATGTCCTGTTGGTCAGCTGCCTTCAATCTGGATTCCATTTTTGAGGTGTTTTCCAGTTTGAGGCACAATACTTCCACAGCACTTCCAGTACTTCTGGGGCCTATACAATTTTGAGGTCTTACTGCTGATATCATACTGGGAATTGCAACATCTTTGTGGAGGATATCTGCATATTATGGTGCACTATGTGCAGTACTGCAGACCTGGGGTATCTGCAAATGTTTAGTATGTATCTTATGTATTGTTGTATATTTTCATATATTCTGACTATATATTCCAGCATATGGTAGACAGCAAAGGGAGAGGAAGTATATGCTAGAGCTTCTACTCCTAGGGCTTGTTACTCCACTTTCCTGAGAGATCATCACTCCAGAGAGATCATCAGAATCAAGAATGTTGCTTCCAAGAATCTTCAGTGTGACAAAACAACTTTACAGACACTGCTGCAGGTGAAGAGCTACAGCTCAAACACCCATCACCCAAACCACCAGGCCATCAAACTTGTATAACAAAATGGGCACCTATATCCACAAGTGCCATTTAATTGCCACACAACCAGCCGCCATACCTCTTCATCAGCTGGCAAAAACTGTACTTTGTACTTAATAGTGATGGATGTGCCACAAGTATTACATTGTTAAACGTTTACTTCTGGGCCACTACCACTCACTCACATCCACCGCATCAGTTCTTCAGGGGCTCACTGCGTATGGAGTACTATATGACAGCACACAGAGTCGCCAATAGTTCCTAAAGTTGTGCAAATGTTTAGATTTATTTATACTCAAGCAGCAAATGTAAAAAAATAAAAGCAACAACAAACAAACAAATCCATTACTCCTGGTGTCAATCATCCCTACCCCACGGAACCAGCACAGATACTCCACCAGTCCTTCAGTGCCCTTTGCTGCCATGCGACCAGTGATAAAGTGCCATACCGCCATGTGCCAGCAGCAGTCGATCAGTGTCCTCAGCGACCAAGGGTCATGCTTACTGGCATCACGTGCTGGATCGCTGACAGTAAGCAAAGAACGATAGAACATCTGCAAAGGTTTGGCAGGTGGTTGATAAGACTGATTAGTTAGCAAAGGCGTATGGGGCCCTAATGAAAAAATGTGCACAGATAACAGTGCTATAGGCTGACCAAATGCCAAGAGTTTGGACTCGTCAGTGCTGATGACACTAAAACTTGGTGGTCACCCCTGCCTTGAGTCAGGTGATGAGGGTCTTCGTTTTGGAGACCAAGGGACCTTCAGACTAATTATACTGTTGCTTTAAGAAAGTCAAAACAGTTTTCACACACTACAAGCCATAATTGCAAGGAAATAACAATAGGAGGTGCAGGGGTTGTGGTTGCACCTGGGCTCTGCAATCTAAGGGGGCCCAAAGGATCCCTCTATTCCATATGAGGAGAGCGATGCTAGAGAGGACAGGATCATGACCACCTGTTTTTATTTCTTCTTTCCTCACCTCCTATCTACTACCCCTACCTACTTCTGTATTTAATCTGCTCTTGAGCACCCTCTTGTGATTTTGATGCTAACCTTCTACTTCAACCTTTGTAAAGCCTCCCTTCTGCAATGCATCACAAATGCAAGTCATTCACAAGAAGTCAAAGATGAAATAATGAGAGGTGCATTTAGTGCT
This sequence comes from Rhinella marina, assembly GCA_900303285.1. Taxonomy (NCBI): domain Eukaryota; kingdom Metazoa; phylum Chordata; class Amphibia; order Anura; family Bufonidae; genus Rhinella; species Rhinella marina. The sequence goes on along the minus strand of ONZH01013021.1, from coordinate 45,485 downwards.
CTCTGGTTTCCATGTGAACATTTCCATTTTATGCACTGTATTCCAATTTCTCTGAAACAGATTTTTCCCTCATCCATATATCATGGCTCACAGCTACTGCAAATGCATAGAACATAAAGGGCTCCCTCCATGTATTACACAGTGTCTGCCTTCCACTATATAAGACACCAAAAGTAAATGGAGAGTCACAAATAACACTGATGCAAATGAAACTGGAGTAACAGCTGTGTATGATATGAAGGACATGCAGATTATGCTAGGACCATACAATGCACAGAGCTGATGCCATTGTGCGGCTGACACTGAGCAGATACGACCTCTGTTTGAGATCAGTGCACCCATGATTATCAAGTATGAGGACCTTGACACCTGAAACAGTCCAACTAATTCCCCTTTCACATGTGCGAGAGACTCCCACATCTCCTGCAACGCATCTATAGGGCTGGACTCGGCACTGACAGGGATAGCATATAATGCTATGCGATCCCTGTCAGTGCCGAGTCCAGCCCTGTAGATGCGTTGCGGGAAACGTGCGAGTCTCCCGCTCGTGTGAAAGGGGCATAACACTTCCATACAGTTGCCTAAACAATTCTATGCAAATATATACAGACGTAACAACCGTCACATGGCCTAGGCACAGCTTAGCCCCGTCCCAGAGGAAAAGTCATCAGTTAAATTATCACAGAAAACCCCTTTAAATATACAATTGCAGCAAACAGGATAGGTCATTAATGTCCAATTGATGGGAGTCTGACAACCTACACCCACTATGATTAGTTGTTTCCCATTGCCTCTGGCATTGGATCTAGCGCTCTGAATGGAGCCAGAAGCACAGCTCTGTTCAAAGTGTAGTGGACATTTAACCCCTTCTACCATCAGCAGCACAGACTCAGGATTGGAGCCTGTGCCTCAGGTACTGAGCAGCTGCAGGGTTTCCTCTTCTCCAGGCACTGAGAAGATAAATGCTGTGCACAAGATCTTCCCTCCTCACCCTGCAAACACAGAGCTGACAAAGACTGGAGGAGTTCTCTCCTCTGTTCTCTTCTGCTGTCTGCAGAGCATTGCACAAGAACAGGTAGGAGAGAGATCCTGTGTGTATCAGCACTGTCATTGTACAGCTGGGACTTGCAGTCCCACACATAAAACAGAGTATCCCAGCAGTCAGACTGCAGACAGGGCAGCAATTCTATTCACACCTTTTGCAGAGCAGGGGAAGGAGGAACGCAGTCATTGTTGACACCCATGGAGAAAACCTCAGAGATTGTTGTTAGATTCCCTCCACAGCTCTGCAACTGCATGTAAACAAAGGGCCAGAACAGAACTAGGTAAATTAGGAAATTTTTTTTTTGCCTAAAATTTGCTCAGCTTGTATAGTATGTATATATTGCTGACTGTCGGATTTACAGTGCTTTTTTTTTACATACCTTTTTTACATAACTCGAACACCCCTTTAATTTTTTTGTTGTCTTGATTTGGGGGATACTATACCTTCTTATGGAAAGCACCTAAATAACGTATATGAGTCTTATATCCATTATCAGGTCTCAAAGCCTGTTTAAAAGGTTGAACATTGACTTATAGGATAGCTGCCTTACATCTGGTGGCATTGGAGGAAGGGCTTGCTAAGCGCTGATTTGCATACCCTCTTCCCAGGATTCCATAGTAGCATTGCCTGGCCTATAAGACTCCTCATGCTATTTAGGTGCTCTCCATAAGGAGATATAGTATCCCCCAAATCCTGACCTAGGCCTCTCACCTAGATAAGCCCATATTCTATGATCTGCACTGATGAGGGGCAATCACCCTGGAACATTTGTCTAAAGATGAGATGCTGGCTTAATTATTATCCAAGTCATGTTTGAAGGCCCATTTAAAAGTTTGAACACTGGCATATAGGATAGCTACTGTACCTTACATCTGGTGGCATTATAGGCAGATAAGAGATCATTTGCATACTATTTTCCTTGTTACCTTGAGTATTAAATGTTGGCTATAAAGATGTATACAGCCATCATAGTTTATGGTATAAGTCAGAATGATCCATAGCCAAGATATACTAAATTAGATTGTATGTTCTGGCCTTTGGTATTTTTGCATTGTGAATTGTTTTATCTCATGCAGCATGTAATGGAAGACAGATTCAAATCTTACAGACTTAGGAAGTTATCACACCTACAAAAACACTTCCCATATTCCTTAGCAGGGTGAGATCACACTACAGTTATAAATACTTGGATGGCAGATAATGTACACGATACCGCACAGCATTCTACATTGTAGTTTGATATTTCTGTTCATTCATAAATAATGCTTATATGAAGTCTATGGTGGTCTCCCATTCTTCAAGATCCTATAGAAGTATCTCCCAGTTGTCGCAAGAAGACAAGTTTTTTTTTTTAAAACATAATTTTGCCATATACTGTCATGAGATATCCATCCTATATGTACTGTAACTAGCGATGAGTGAATCTATTCGAAGATTCGTTCCGAATTTCCAATTTTTTAGGCACCAAATTGGATCCGAATCTTTTCTGGTCCGATTTGGAGGAATCTTGTAAAATGGCGCCCAGCGCATAAGCAATCAATAGTGTTCTGTCACCAGCAGTCAGGAGGTAGTTTTGGTCAAGCAATAACCAGAGTTTGTGGCAGCAACGATAAAAGTAGATACAGTTACACCTGAGGCTGTATCAGACCGAGGGGACGGATGAGAGAGAATGAAAAAATTTGTAAAACATCAATGAAACAAGATAGGAGCTTTTTATTAAAAAAATCGACGTTTTAGAGGACTAGAGGGGGTTATATACCAATTTCCAGAGCAATTGAAGTAACTTTGGTTCAGAACGAATAGATTCGGACCTAACTGAACTTTTGGAAAAATGTGCCAAATCTAAAACAAACTCAGTCTTGAAAGATTTGCTTATCTCTACCTGTAACTACATGTGGCCACCAAGCAGTTGTGTTGGAAATGGCAGACTATCAAGGGTTTTACTAGCATATCACACTACTGAACTGAATTTATTTAATAAAAATCTGAGTCTTTAACCAACCTTGTGGAAGGGATGGACACAAATCTGTGCTTACTTTGCATTCTTTAAAAATGTCATAGTTTCTTCTGACTTGGTTCTTCAAGATCATTAAATGTGTAATGTAGCCTGAAGCACTGATTGCCTAACCACTGGATAGTTGTAAATGATAAATTGGTGGGGTTTTGACCAGTATGATCCCAACCGATCCCTAGAATGCCAGTCCCCCATTTTCCCCAGCTGAAAGACTATAGCTGGAAAGAAATTGAATTAAATGATGGTCGAGTATGTGGCCCACCGCTCCATGAACCCCAATGCGGGAAGAAAAAAAACATGGTTGAAATTCTTGCGATCATGGCAAGTCGTCCATATGTCATGTCATTGTTGAAAACCATGATATTCTAGAATACAGGTGGTAATTACATGTTGTTGCGACGATGAGCAGGTAAATAATTAAGAGAAGGCAGCACTGGCACGTTGCATTCATACTCTTCAACCAGCTGATCAACGTAGGTGCTGGGTGTCGCTCTCGGGCAGAAGGGGGAGAGGGGCTACTTTAGCTGCTCATGTCTCTGGATTGATAGCAGCTAGATATATGGGCCTGGTCTTTTTTGAAAGCTGGCATTCTATGACAGAATTACAGCATTAGCAGAACATCAGCAGGAAATTTCGCTATTAGAAATTGAGTTGGGAATAAATGTGGTAAAACCTGCTTTTACTTTCACTTTCATCTGCATTCACTGCATCCATTTTTTCTAACAGTGATATCTTCCCATGTAGGGAAGGTAATGATGTGATTCTGGTATTGTTTGAAAGCAGCTTTCAAACAATACAAATATAATATCCCTAGCTGTTTTTTAAAAATTATATATATATATATATATATATATATATATATATGTTAGTGTTGAGCGAGCATGCTCGGCCAAACTCGCTTTTTGGCCAAGCATGCCTAGGCTGGGGTCCGCTCGGTGTTCGGCCGAACACCGAGTGTACTGGAGCGCAATGCTTAAGTCTCTTCCCCGCACTGTAATGTTGATTTGTACGCTAATGCGTACAAATTTGTATGCTAATGCGTACGTATTTTGTATGCTAATGCGTACAAATTCAGTTAATTAGCATACTTTTACGAGTGAAAGGAGTAAAAGAGGAGAAGTCGCGATTCTGACCTTTTTCTATTAACCAGACACCCTCCCCCCTTCCGGTTTAGTCCCATTGACTAACATTATACTCGGGTGCTCGGCCGAGCACTCGAGCAACCCCTAGTGCTCGGCCAGAGCACCCGAGCATACGAGCAGAGAGGTGCTCGCTCAACACTAATATATATATATATAAATATATATATATTGTAGCAAGGCAGCCGCAGGGTTAACTGTGGATGGGAGGTACATCGCACTCAGATACCTGCGCTGGGTGAGATAATGGAATCTGGGGAGTAATGTGCACACCTTGGTATCTCTGATAGTATGGGCCCGGATTACATTGGGAGCGGTTGGTAGGTGGCAGCGGGAACTGACCGCTCCCTTCCTCCCATTCACTCCAGGTTTTTTGGATAGGTCTGTGCAAAAGCACAGGTGAGATTATTCCGGTCATTAAAACCTCTGTAAATCTCCCTTTCCTGGGTCAGTTGTGTTGAGTTCATCCAGAGAGGGTGTTGCTAGTCCTCTCTGCAGCTCCGGGTACAGAAAGCCGCTGCTGGAAAGCTTAATCCAAGTGACCCAGGGAAGGCGCAGACCTCAGAGCAGGTGAGGTGCAGACCTCTGTTGTGTCAAAACCCCCAGACGGGAAGATTCTCTGTTGCCATGTATTTTGTGTCACTGCTGAAGAGAAAAGCTATTTGTGTTGAACTTAACCCTTGCTGGAACAACAAGGAAGGAAAATAAACCTGTGTGTGCTTTACAAGTTCGTTAAGCGTATGTTTCCGCACCCCCTCATACCCCGCACTGTGACAATTGGTGGAGGATGCGGGCAACTGGTTGCTAGGGGCAACGACAGAATTTTTTGTTTTTTATTTTTGTGCGGGATATTGCTGGACTGTGAAACATCCCATGAATGTCCTGGGTAAAGGCAGCCACAACGACCAGCAGTACCATGGAGGCTATGATAGCCCAAATTCTGCAGGCCCAGGCTGAGGCCCTGCGCGTCCAACAGGAGACCAACCGCCAGCAGCAGCAGGCGCACGCTGAAGCACTGCAGGCGCAGCAGGAAACGAACAAGTTGCTGTTACAACAGATGATGGAATTGAGACAAACCTCACCGGTGGTTGTCGAGGGTGACGTCCGGCCTCACGGGTGTCCACGGAAAATGGTGCAACGCGCCCTCCAGAGGTTGTCCTCCGAGGACGATGTCGAGGCCTACCTAGCCGTGTTTGAACGCACAGCAGAGCGGGAAAAACTTCCAGTTGCAGAGTGGGCTGAAGTGCTCGCGCCCTATCTAACCGCTGAACCGCAGAAAGCATATTACGATCTTAGTCGGCAGGACATAGGTGACTATGCCAAATTAAAAGCCAAAATCCTGGCACGTCTGGGGGTGACACCAGCGATCCGGGCCCGGAGGGTCCACACCTGGCGGTTTGATCCGCATAAACCAACGAGGTCTCAGATGTTCGACCTACTTCACCTCCTCAAGCAGTGGTTGGAACCTGACTCCTCGTCGCAGGCACAGATCATAGAAAAAGTCATGATGGACCGCTTTACTTGCTCGCTATCTCCTGGTCTGCAACGCTGGGTCGGGCAGGGGGCCCCTAAAAATGCGGATGAACTGGTCAGCCTGGTGGACCGCTATCTCACCACTGAGGTGTTCGTGCAAAGCGGCCCCCGGCCAAGCTCAACAGTTGGTAAAAGCCGTCTACGGTCGACTGGAGGTAAAACCCAAGGAATCGACAGGGGGCTCAAAGGGAGCGCCCCCAGAAGAACCCCCGCTATGGAGGAACTCTATGGGAAGTCCATACCGACGCAAGAAACTGGCCCCAGACTGCCTCCTATACGGTGTTGGAACTGTCAGGAGCTGGGTCACATTGCGGCCCATTGCCCAGTAGCCCCCGACCACATGGAGTGTGATGCCAGTCGTCGGAGGTCGTTCTTTGCAGAACCCGCCTGTGTTGCCTCCCGAGGGATAGACTCAGAACCTCAGTTCTGTACCATGAAGGTGGATGGGTACCTCGTCCAGGCCCTATTAGACTCGGGCAGCTTGGTGACTCTCATTCATGCCACCTTGGTGGGTGGGCCACTAGTGGGTGGAAAAACCCTAGGGGTAATGTGCATCCATGGGGATGTTAAAAGATATCCAGTCGCCTCAGTGGTGTTCGAGACTGGCTGCGGCAAAATAAGTCATGAGGCTGGAGTAGTGAAAAACCTTATGCACGCTGTGATTATAGGGCGTGATTTTCCGTTATTTTGGCAACTGTGGGAAAAAAAACAGTTGGCGCCCATAGCGGAAGAGGTGGGTTTTCTTAGGTTGGGTGAAAGGGGTCTCGACCCCCTCTCAGAGAAGGGAGAAGAACCTGTCTCCCCAAGTTTCTTTGAAGAGACACCAACAGGGGTCTCCGATGAGACAGAAAACCAGGCAGTAGAAACGAAACCCCCAGATAACCTACCCGATAATCAGGAAACTGACCCTGCTGAACCTGAAGCGAATGTATCGGAAGCATCTGACTTCCCGTTTCAGGTCCTAGCCGGAGACGGGGAGGAACCTCCCTATGACTTAACCATGCCGGGGCTGGAAGTAAGAACCGAGAATTTTGGTACCGCCCAGCTGAGAGATCCCACCTTAGAAAGCGCTCGAGCCAGTGCTAAAGTGATCAATGGTGTACCGCAGGAACTTGGAGGTGATCTCCAATACCCTCATTTTGTCATAGAAAACGACTTCCTTTATCGGGTGACCCAGAAACAAGGGGAGGTTGTAGAGCAGCTCCTGGTACCCCAAGCGTATAGGCGTATGGTCATGGACTTAGCTCATAAACATGCCTTAGCTGGCCACTTGGGGGCAGATAAGACCCTAGAACGGGTCTTACAAAGGTTTTTCTGGACAGGAGTGTACGAGGAGGTAAAACGCCATTGCGAATCCTGCCCTACCTGCCAAGTAACTGCCCCAGTCACACATTTTCGCAGTCCTTTAGTTCCTCTGCCGATCATTGAGGTCCCCTTTGAAAGAATTGCGATGGACTTGGTAGGGCCAGTGGTGAAATCGGCTATTGGACACCAGTACATCCTAGTAGTATTAGATTATGCCACTCGGTACCCTGAGGCTGTGCCCCTGAGAAAGCCCACATCTAAAAATATCGCCCGAGAATTATTCAATATGTTTTCCCGAACAGGTATCCCAAAGGAAATCCTTACTGACCAGGGGACTCCATTTATGTCTCGGGTCATGAAGGATCTCTGCCATCTCCTAAAAATCACCCCATTACGAACCTCCGTATACCACCCACAAACGGATGGCTTGGTGGAACGTTTTAATAAAACCTTAAAGCAGATGTTGAAAAGGGTAGTAGAGAAAGACGGCCGAGACTGGGACGCATTGTTACCATATGTGATGTTCGCCATCCGCGAGGTACCACAGGCTTCCACAGGGTTCTCACCCTTTGAACTACTGTATGGCCGTCACCCACGAGGGTTGCTAGATATAGCCAAAGAAACGTGGGAAACCGAGACTACCCCGTATAGAAGCCTAATAGAGCATGTGACCCTCATGCAGGAGCGAATTGAGACCGTAATGCCCCTGGTTAAGGAACACTTGCAGAGAGCTCAGGCGTCCCAGAGCCGACTCTACAACCGTTCTGCAAGGGTCAGGACCTTCCGCCCAGGTGACAGGGTGCTTGTCTTAGTCCCCACCGTGGAAAGTAAATTCCTGGCAAAGTGGCAAGGCCCATACGAGATAACCGAGCAGATAAGTGAAGTTAATTACAAGGTACATCAACCAGGGAAACGGAAACCGTACCAGGTGTACCATGTAAATTTACTTAAAGGGAACCTGTCACCTAAAAACCACATATGAAACTGCCAGCATTACCTTATAGTCGCTCCCAGTCTGTTCCTAATCATGTGTTTGATGTTGTAGCCTTAGGCTCAGTAGACTAAAAAAACGATCTTTTAAGCGCTATCTTTCAGGCCAGCTTAAAGTCAAGGGGGCAGTGGCTTCCTTGCTTGAAGTCAAGGTAAGCACGCCCCCTAACTGTCCCCTTTCATTTGATTGACAGGCCGCAGTGTGTCTGGGATAGCCGAATTCTCGCGCATGCGTGGTGCGCTCCTTGGTAAAGCACTCTCCCATCTCCGGCAGCTGCTGCTTTCCAGGTTCCAGCGCCGTACTGGCCGGCGCATGCGCAATGCGAGCGCGCTCGCCATCCTTTTAGCTTCCTGAAACCCGGCGAGCAGCTGGCGATGAGAGAGAGCTTTACCAAGGAGCGCACCGCGCATGCCCGGGATTTCAGCTATCCCAGACACACTGCGGCCTGTCAATCAAATGAAAGGGGACAGTTAGGGGGCGTGCTTACCTTGACTTCAAGCAAGGAAGCCACTGCCCCCTTGACTTGAAGCTGGCCTGAAAGATAGCGCTTAAAAGATCGTTTTTTTAGTCTACTGAGCCTAAGGCTACAACATCAAACACATGATTAGGAACAGACTGGGGGCGACTATAAGGTAACGCTGGCAGTTTCATATGTGGTTTTCAGGTGACAGGTTCCCTTTAAACCGTGGAAGGAAAGAGAATCCCTGGGGGCAGCAGTTCCAGAGGGGAAAAGGGAACCAGGGGAAATCTCCTTAGTGAGGATAGGGGAAACTCTCTCTAAGGCCCAACAGCAGGAGGTAAAGGAGTTTCTGTTGGCCAATCAGAGGAAGTTCTCAGATCAACCAGGGCGAACTCCTCTGATAAGTCACCAGATAGTAACTGAGCCCGGGAAAAAGGTGCTGTTAAAACCCTACCGGATACCAGAGGCCCGTAGAGGGGTGGTGTCAGAGGAAGTGAAGCGTATGCTGGGGCTAGGTGTCATTGAGGAGTCCAGAAGTGAGTGGGCCAGTCCGTTCGTCTTAGTTCCCAAGCCCAATGGCACCTGGCGATTTTGTAACGATTTCCGTAGGTTAAATGAAATATCAAAATTTGACGCATATCCTATGCCTCGTGTAGACGAGCTCATAGAAAGTTTGGGAAACGCAAGGTTTATCTCTACCCTAGATTTAACCAAAGGGTACTGGCAAATTCCCTTAGCGGAAAAGGATAGGGAAAAAACTGCATTTTTGACACCAGAAGGCCTTTTCCACTATGTGGTCATGCCGTTTGGGTTACACGGGGCCCCAGCGACATTTCAAAGGCTAATGGATAGAATCCTGCGGCGACACCGGGGATACGCGGCTGCGTACCTTGATGATGTGGTCATCTATAGCACGGATTGGGACAGCCATCTTCACAGAGTACAGGCTGTTCTTGATTCCATCGCTCAGGCAGGTCTAACCATTAACCCAGAAAAATGTACCATCGGACTAGAAGAAGCTAGGTATCTCGGGTATACCATCGGCCGAGGAATGATTAGACCCCAGCTTAACAAGGTGGAAGCCATACAAAATTGGCCTCGGCCCCAGACAAAAAAGCAGGTTAGGGCCTTTTTAGGGATCACCGGGTACTATAGAAGGTTTGTCCCAAACTTCGCATCAATAGCAGCACCTCTGACAGACCTAACGAAAGGGAGAAAGTCAGTGATGATAGTTTGGAATCCCAAGGCCGAGAAGGCCTTCCAAGCCCTGAAGAAAAGTCTGTGTCAACAGCCGGTCTTGATAACTCCTGACTTCAATAAGGAATTTATGGTCCAAGCTGATGCCTCAGATTCTGGGTTAGGGGCTGTTCTCTCTCAGGTTATTGACGGAGAGGAACATCCCATTACCTACCTAAGCAGGAAGCTAAACCCGGCAGAAAGGAATTATGCCATTGTCGAGCGAGAATGCTTGGCAATCAAGTGGGCATTGGAGGCTCTAAAATACTACCTTCTGGGGAGAAGATTTAGGCTGGTTACGGACCACGCTCCCTTGACTTGGATGAAGTCCAGTAAGGAAAAAAATTCCAGAGTGACTAGATGGTTCCTGTCACTCCAGAATTTTAATTTTTCGGTCGAGCATCGACCAGGCCGGTTACAGGCAAATGCAGATGCGTTGTCAAGAGTAAGTTGCCTATTTGCTTCGGATGTCCAGCCCTCCGGTCTGGAGAAGAGGGGGGGGATGTGTAGCAAGGCAGCCGCAGGGTTAACTGTGGATGGGAGGTACATCGCACTCAGATACCTGCGCTGGGTGAGATAATGGAATCTGGGGAGTAATGTGCTCAGGAAGCTTAGAGCTGAGCACACCTTGGTATCTCTGATAGTATGGGCCCGGATTACATTGGGAGCGGTTGGTAGGTGGCAGCGGGAACTGACCGCTCCCTTCCTCCCATTCACTCCAGGTTTTTTGGATAGGTCTGTGCAAAAGCACAGGTGAGATTATTCCGGTCATTAAAACCTCTGTAAATCTCCCTCTCCTGGGTCAGTTGTGTTGAGTTCATCCAGAGAGGGTGTTGCTAGTCCTCTCTGCAGCTCCGGGTACAGAAAGCCGCTGCTGGAAAGCTTAATCCAAGTGACCCAGGGAAGGCGCAGACCTCAGAGCAGGTGAGGTGCAGACCTCTGTTGTGTCAAAACCCCCAGACGGGAAGATTCTCTGTTGCCATGTATTTTGTGTCACTGCTGAAGAGAAAAGCTATTTGTGTTGAACTTAACCCTTGCTGGAACAACAAGGAAGGAAAATAAACCTGTGTGTGCTTTACAAGTTCGTTAAGCGTATGTTTCCGCACCCCCTCATACCCCGCACTGTGACAATATATATATATATATATATATATATATATATATACTGTATATATGGCATTATCATCATTGTAGTGACCCAAATAATAAAGTTGTTATGTTTACCACACAGTGAACGCTGTAAATAAATTCTACAAAATAATGTAAAAATTGCTGGTTTTAATCTTTCCTCAAAAAAATAAATAATAAAAGTTATTTAATACACTATATATACCCCAAAATGGTTCCCAAAAAAACCTACAACTCATCCCGCAAAATAAATAAAACAATTAGAAGGAAAAATTAAAACATTATGATTGCTGGAACACAAAGGGGGAAAATATTATTGGTCCTTACGGCTAAAATTAATTATGTTACTAAGGGGTAAAAAATGCAATTGTGCCTCCTGAGTTGTACACCAACAAGATTTACTTCAGACACATATTAAGAATCTATAATATAAAGTGACATTTTATGGGAGGGTTTTTCCAATTTTAATGTGACTGTGAGGAGGTTAAAGGGGTATCCCCATATCAGACATTGATGGCATATCGTTAGGCTATATTCGCAGAGTGATGAAACGATGGTGGCCGTTCATGCCACTGGAACCTACATAGTTTCTTGTGATATGCCATCATTGTCTGAGATGGGCCAACTCCTTCCCCATGTCAGGGATAGCAGTGGCAACCAAAACACCCATAAGCACAGTGGCCCAATCATAAAATCCATAGTTCCTCCATAAAAGACCCAGCCACCTTGTGATATTTACCTTGTATTCTCCCCATTATTACAACCAGCAAAAAGCTAGATGGTAACCTCTGGATGGTCTCAGTCTTATGCACTGGCCTCAGCAGTGGTGCTAGCATGTACAACATGTGGCCACAAGTGAATGGAAACTGGCCAGAACCACCAATGCAGTAATGCTGGAGCAGTGAGGGATTGAACAGATGAGAAAAGCATACCTTTTAACAAACATTGCATTGACACAGAAAGTAGAGAATAATCTGCTTCATAACTTTCTCCCCCTCATTCAGAAGCAGACCCAAGATCACTGAGGACAGTACAGATAACTACTGACCAGTACTGATGTGAATGAAACACTTGTGCTATGCTTGAGATATGAACTTCCTATTTAGCTGCAGCAGTCTCTTTGTCTATGTGAGTCTCTTCAGTCTCACTCAGTAGACACAGGCATATTTGGAATTTGTTTGCAATCTTCTGTGGGGCACTGTTGTTAGTTATATAGGTGAGAATGACATGACAGACCCCCTTTAATTTATCCAACCCCTGAACCACATTACTGTTTTGCCCGAGTCCAGCTCGGGCAGTGTGAAAAGTAGCTAACTGGAGGGGGGAGGGCTTTTTTAGATGTTGCTATCTCCTGAAGGGTAGCAGCTAGAAAAATCCAACTGGTTTTGAAAGCTGACAGTCCAGGATTTCATACCAAAATGACACCTAAAGTCCAAGCAACAGAGGAGAAATCACTGTTAGAAATCAAGTCGGAAATAATCGTGGGTAAAACCTGTTTTTACTTTCACTTTCAGCTACATTCACAGCATCCCAATTTCTATCAGTGATATCTTCTTCTGAACATATTGCATATATGCTTTCAAACAAGACCAGTTGATGTTTCTAGCTGCTACCATTCAGGAGGTAGCAGCATCTAAAGCAGCCCTCCCCCCTCCAGTTAGCTACTTTTCCCACTGCTAGAGCTGGACTCTGGCAAAACAGCTCGGTGGTTAAAGGGGTTGTCTAGGATTATGGCAACACAGCCATTTTCTTTCTTATAAGTATAGTCCAACTTTGGCTTGCTTTTTTGAGACCCACCCTCAGCGTGGTCGGATCCATGGTAGTGAGCATACTTTCCTGGTTCCCGGTGCTGGAATCAGGCTCTAATCAATCGCCCCTGTATGCTGCTGGTCCCAGTGTACCCACGTCATTATCATGTTTGATGCAGGTCACATGATGCAGGACCGTTGTGGCCAACCATTGGCTGAAATGGTCATGTGACCCGCATCGAACAGGAAGCTGACTCGGGTACACCTTTGGACCATAGACGCATTCGGTGGAAAAATTAAGCCAGAACCCCGTGGCTCGGACCAGGTAAGTATGCTCACCACTGAAGGTCCGGCCACACTTTTGGGGTACAGGGCTGGTTCTAGCTTTGTTAGAAAGAGACTGTCATGTCCTATATGATATTGGATTTTCAATTTTTTACAGAAACCAGACAGACTGTATTATAATCAGTGGGTTCTGTCAGGCTCCATGGGTGACCATCATATGAGGGATCTGGCACTGTCGTTATTTTGGATTTTCTGTTCCTGTACTGGCAGGCTGATATGATCCCAGCCTAAGCTGCTGACTGTTACCCTAGGCAGGTGTAGAGAATGCACCATTTCCAAAATAGCAATCAGCTAATTTTATCTCCTCTAGGTACGCCGGTGACTTGGGAACATTGCATAATTTAAATGCATTTATTCCTCATGAGATTATTCTAATCTTTTACCTCTTAAATTAGTAATTAAAACTGGGCTGTAAACAAAATACTAAAGCGTGAGCTGCTAGGTGACACAGATACAGTCCGCAGGAAGCTATCTTATGACTACAAGCATACGGTGGCAAGCTGAGCTTCACTACCGAAGGTGACAGAAGCCAAATCCACTGTATATCATATCAATTAAAGGGGTATTTCCATAAGGTATTTCAGTTATGCCATCACTATTTCCAAAGAGAAGAAAACTAAAGCTAAAATGTTCTTCAATTATATAAATGGTAAAAAGTTTAAACCTGAAAGTGTTGGCCCTTTACAGAGTGATGAGGGAGATGTTGTAGAGAGCGATGAGGAGAAAGCAAATCTATTAAATCTTAGATGAAATGCAGAGTGTCAAAGTAAACTCCCTATTAAATGTGGTCTGTCATGTTCTGGTCATTAGAACCCCTTAACATATCACAAGCGTACAGAAAACAGATCCAGAGTAGGCCAAGGTAACATAGTAACATAGTAACATAGTTTATAAGGCCGAAAAAAGACATCTGTCCATCCAGTTCGACCTGTTTTCCTACAAGTTGATCCAGAGGAAGGCAAAAAACCCCTGTGCGGTAGAAGCCAATTTTCCTCACTTTAGGGGAAAAAATTCCTTCCCGACTCCAATCAGGCAATCAGAATTACTCCCTGGATCAACAACAACCCATATCTAGTAACTATAACCTGTAATATTATTACCCTCCAGAAATACATCCAGGCCCCTCTTGAACTCTTTTACTGAACTTACCATCACCACCTCCTCGGGCAGAGCGTTCCATAGTCTCACTGCTCTTACCGTAAAGAATCCTCTTCTATTTTTGTGAACAAACCTTCTTTCCTCCAGGCGCAGAGGATGTCCCCTCGTCATGGTTACTGTCCTTGGGATAAAGCTTTATTAATGCTTTATTAAACCAATGACCAGAACCAAACAACCGGAATAATCCTGGACAAACAAGTGGGAAACAGTGGCAGATGTACAGTAAGACCACTGGGCCAAGTGACCGGTTTGACTTAGTGCCAAACCCTAAGGGCATTATTCCGATGCTCCCCTGGTTTTCACCCTTTAACTCCCTATTCATTGATCTGGTCTTCGCTGCAGGGGAATGACCGGATCGCTACCTCCTGGGATAGTCCCAGTACACTTGCAGAAACCTGCAAGGAAACAGATGCTGGTGCATAACACCAGCAGTCCAGGCAAATAGCAAAACCAGGAACACAGGCAAACAAACAGGAAACATAGGACACTGTTCAGACATAGACCAAGTAACAGGAACACAGCCAAGCCACATAATCAGGAATCCATGCAGAACTGGATACAAGGATCATGGCACTCACTGACAGACAGACAGGACAAACTCAGAGACATACCGACACAGCCAGGACCCCATGCGGATATATGGATACAGAAAGCATGGTGTACATATGCAGACGAGATAGAAAAATGTCTAGGCCCCATACGGAACTAGGTGCATGGTCGGTGATAGAAGAACATACAAAACATGAAGATATTGTAATGTGCCTGGATCCCATGCGGATCTCGGCGCATGGTAGTCACAGATGAACATACAAAACATGAATTAAAGACATGGTAACATGCCTGGACTCCATGTGGAACTGGGTGCATGTCTATCACAGGTTGACATATAAAATACTGAGACAAAGTAACATGGTAGAAACTTCCAGATGGACTAAGGCATGGTAAAATTGTACAGACGGACTAAGACATGAAGACATTGTTAAAATATCAGGCTGACCACTCGAGTCAGGTTACGACCACAAACACACTGGTCAGTAGAAATGACCCTGCACACAGGATTCCTGGAGACAGACTCATCCCAGTCACACAGCTTACAGGCTTTGAATGCTTTACATTGATCCATTTCCATACAGCATTTAAATAAAGCTTAGCTCAACACTAATTGCAACACCTGACCACCTGATATTCAGACACACAGATCAGGGAAACATTAACCCTACACAAACACAGGGAACACACAATTCACAGGGTACCGTTCATACTATAAAAAAACGCAGCCAGCACGCACCACACAAGCAACCAGCATACACTAGTGATGGCCCACAGCTAGTACACATGCATGCAGCCAGCCTGTAGAGCAACAAGTGTCATTGTGAACCACACTGTGACACTGTCTCACTCAAGAAGAAGTGCAGCCAGCAACGTCTTAAAAAGATAGAAATAGACAAATCACTGGGACCAGATGGCATACACCTCCGTATCCTAAGATAATTAAGTAATGTTATAGACAGACCCTTATTTCTGACTAATGACTCTATATTGACAGGCAGTGTTCTACAGGATTGTCGCCTAGCAAATGTAGTGCCAATATTCATGGTCTGGATGTATTCCTGGAGTGTAATAATATTACAGGTTACAATTATTAGATTTCTAGAGAAGGGTCGTTGATCCAGGCAGTTATTCTGAAAGCATGATTGGAGTCAGGAAGGAAGTTTTTTCACCTTAAATGAGGAAAATTGGTTTCTACCTCACAGTTTTTTTTTGCCTTTCCTCTGGATCAACTTGCAGGATAACAGACCGAACTGGACGGACAGATATCTTTTTTTGGCCTAACAAGCTACGTTATTATGTTACTTACTGATTAGTGGGGGTCTGACTGCTGTGACCCTCAGAAAGAATGGTTAGGAGTTCTGGCAGGCTGTTCTGGCACTGCTTCACTGCCAGATCCCCATTGGCTGCAATGGAGTCCGGTGGTGATCCAACTGATTTCCTTCAAAAAAATCCCCCATTTCCGTATGGATCGGTACTGAAGTGGAGGATCTGCAATCCACAGATCCGGGAGATCAGTCAGGCTGCTCTGTGCGGGAACAGCCTGCCAGATCTCGAAACGAAGTTGTGAATGGGGCAATAGTGAAGTGACAATGCGCCTTCATGTGAGTGCTGTGGCATTTTAACCTAGGCTTGGTGTGTGGGGCTTTAAAGGGAACCTGTCATCTCCGAAACACCCTCTGAACTAGAGTAAACGGTGTATAGTGTAAGTGATGCTGAATCCGATTATGCAAGTTTTATCGTCATACTCCCTTCCATTCCGATGCTGTGCTCCCACAAACCAGCAGTAAAATGCATTAAGAGGACTCTTCTTTGAGTCTTCTCCATTATGTGAGTGAGCACTGGAAGTATGGTGACAAAACTTACATATTCGGATTCAGCATCACTTACACTATACAACGCTTACTCTAGTTCAGGGGGTGTTTTGGAGATGACAGGTTCCCTTTAAGTCATCAGTATTATGTTTCTACATTGTGCATGGGGGGCTCTACTACAGATTTTGCATTGGGATCCATAAGCTTCCATCTTAATCCTACTATTGGTGACAGGAGAATTTAAAGGGGTTGTCCACATTATTTTTATTGATGACCTATCCTCAGGATAGGTCATTAGTATCAGATTGGCAGGAGTATGACACCTGGCACCCCCACTGATCAGCTGGATGAAGAGAATGTGCGCACTTGTTCCAGCGTCGCCTTCCCTTCATTGTTAACCTGTTCAATGTCGCCACCGCAGTGGTGAGGGGGTGTAATTACAAGAAGCCACCCCCTTCACTTCAATGGGACAGCTTGTTCCTATACAAGTGTATACACCTGTCCACCTCTTCAGCTGCGACGGCGATAAGAACAATGAAGTGAAGGCAGCGCTGGCAGGGCAAGCATCTTCTCTTCATCCAGCTGATCAATTGGGGTGCCAGGTGTCAGACCCCCACCGATCTGATCCTGGTGACCTATACTGAGGATAGGTCATCATTAAAAATAACTTGGACAACCCCTTTAAAGTTGTCCACTTCTGAATGTGATTTTTTTTTTGTCAACTCTTAAAGAGGAGGATAGGTTATCAACATTAAACACCCAGAAAACCCCTTTAATTTCATCTATAAGTGAATTGAACTAATTGATTCTTCCAATTAGAGATGAGCAAAATGATTCTACAGAATTTGATTCTGTAGGATCATTTCCATCATCTCTACTTCCAATGCTAAATGAAATGAAAAGTTATTCACAAACTAAAAAGAACCCACAAATCTATATCTGTGCAATATCTATCTATCTCATATCTATCTATCTATCTATCTATCTATCTATCTATCTATCTATCTATCTATCTATCTATCTATCTCCATATAAAATGTATCTAGAAATATCTATTCATATCTATCTATCTATCTATCTATCTATCTATCTATCTATCTATCTATCTCTGTTTGTCTGTCTAAGGTCCAGCTTATATCTATATATCTAGCCATCTGTCTGTCTGTTGTCTTATATTTATCTATTGTATACTGATTTATTCGTTTAATATATATCTATACATTTATTGCATGTCTATCTAATATTTATCTATGCTATACTTATCTATCCATTTAATATCTATCTCATGTCCATCTAATAGCTAGTTATCTAATATATGTAGAAATATCTCTCTCTACATCTATATATCTATGACTGTCTATATATCTGTGTAAAGTCCATCTTATGTCTGTCTATCTATCTATCTATCTATCTATCTATCTATCTATCTATCTCTCTATCATCTATCTAACTCATGTCCATCTAATATCTATCTATCTGTCTCTCATCTAATATTTATCTGTCTTATACTGATCTATCCATTTAATATCTATCTATCTATCTATCTATCTATCTATCTATCTATCTATCTATCTCATACCTATCTAATATTTATCAATCTTATATTTATCTATCCCTTTAATAACTATCTCATGTCCATCTAATAGTTATCTAACCTATATATCTGGAAATAGCTATATATCTATGTCTGTCTATATATCCATGTAATGTATATCTGTCTATGTATGTCTGTCTATCTAATCAAATGTGTTTATGCTGTACATAAATTCAATATGTTATAAGAATCTATCTACACAAAGGAAGAATGTATGTCTTTCCATAAGTTCCCTCCATTGTGTTCCTTAATGTTAATGGAGGTATGTGCTCACAGATGTCCAGGTGTGTAATTGCACCTGACCTAGAAGAAGCCCATTCATAATTAACATCTCCCTCTGATGCCCATGAATACTTAATCCATGTCCTTACCTGTTGAATGCCTTCCCAGCTTCAGCATCCTCAGTGATCTCATGAGTCTCAGAACCTGCACTATCCTCCCCACGTTCTCAAGGTCAGTGCTCTCCCCAAACCAGGTTTCCACCACCAGTGTGATGTAGAAGGGCAGGATAGCAATCATGTCTATGATGTTAACCACACTCCTCATGAAACGGCATTTGTCCCTCACACATAGAAACCTGAGAACTAACTCCACTGTAAACCAGGTGACACAGACATATTCCAATATATTTAAGAGAGGTTGGTCTATGGTGTTGACCTCAGAGGAGATCAGCACCATGTTAGCTATGGAGACCACCACAAAAGTCATAGAAACCGTGCCAAATGTCTTAGCTACTACTGAAGATCCAGGCTTCTCCAGGACATCCCAGAGCTTCTGTCTCAAGTTTTCAAATGCAACTCCTGTGAAGTCATCTTCTTCTGCCTCAAGCTCCTCCTGGTCCTTCTTAATGTCCAAGGTCTCAGTCTGTAGTTTCTTCCTGAAGTACCTGTCCCTGCAGCAGTGGTCAATGCTCAGCTCATCTATACCCCAGTACTCGATCTCCTGGAGGAAGGACACTGCACACAGCTGATCCATAATGTGCAGACGTCCAGTCTTGTAGTAGTTCATGATGTACTCAAACATCTGGGAGCTCCGGTCAAAGAAATACTCATTGTCCATCAGGTTGGCATCATCACACAGGTCATACACCTCATCCCTTCCAGAAGTTGCCAGCTTGCCCAGTCGTGTCTGTGGGTGGCTGGATAGGGTTTGCAGAGAGAGGATGAATCTGCTGCCCCCCACATTGATGATGAAATGATCTTGGGGGGCTGCAGAACAATCGCTGCAGAAGACGCTGGAGTCCAGGGACAGAGCAGAATCTGAATCTCCGATGGCAGAGAAAGACATCTGCTGCTTCTGATTCCTGAAGTCAGGACGTGGGGGCTTCCTGAGACCCGCATCATCATCAGATTGAGGTGGGACATCGGAGCAGAATAAATGCGGGAGCATCGGTCCTGGACACCCGTGGTGCTCAGCAGATGTTCTCCTGCCTGCCTGCTGCTCTCCAGCCTTGACTGCCTGTGCACAGAGTCTGCCGCCTGCCGCTGCTCATGAAGGCATGGGGATCGCCTCTTCTGTCTTGGCCGCCTCCTCCCTTTGCTGTTGAAAAGTTCTCTAGACCCAAGTGAACATCAGACTCCTCTAGCACCGACTCCTGTTCATATGGCTGGAGGATGGCGGGGGCTTTCAGCACCTGCAGAGGAGGCAGCCTTCTGTGTGATTGTCTTCTGCAGACTGGACATCCTCTGGGCTGGGGTGACTGTTCTTAGTGCTTTCAGCACTCTGTGAGGGGGTCGAGGTTTCTCTATTTTCAGCTGTCTTACAGTGGGCATGGTTTATGGGATTTTAGCCTCATTTCCATAGAAAGCAGTCTGTGTTGTTAGCAGCACCATCAGAATGGACAACATTTGTCTGTTTTCAGTACCCTCAAAGTGGACAGCAACCTTAGACTGGAAAAGGGTTCTCTGTTTTCAGCACCATCAGATTGGGCACGGGTTCTCTGCTTTTAGCACTCTCAGAGTGGACAGGATGTCTGCTTTCAGCACCCTCAGATATAGCAGGGTGTTTCTGATTTAATTTTCAGCACCTTCCGACTGGGCTGGGTGTCTATGCTTTTAGTACTCTCATAGTAGACAGGGTTTCTCTGGGTTTAGCACTCTCAGACTGGGCACGGTGTCTGCTTTCAGCACCCTCTGAGATGTCAAGGTTTTTCTGTTTTCAGCTGTCTTACAGAAGGCAGAGTTTATGTGATTGTATCCCCATTTCTATAGACAACTGTCTGTAGTAGACAGGGTTTCTCTGGCTTTAGCACCCTCAGATTGGGCAGGGTGTCTCCGCTTTCATTTCTCTCAGAGTAGACAGGGGTTCTGTGCTTTTAGTACCCTCAGACTGTGCAGGGTGTCTCTGCGTTTAGCACCCTGGTGGACAAGGATTCTCTCCTTTCATTAGCACCCTTAGATTTCAGCAACCTTAGAGTGGACAAGGTATCTCTGCTTTAAGAACCCTCAGAGTGGACAAGGTTTCACTACTTTCTGCCTCCTCAGAGTATCTTCACACAGGTTTCTTTCGGTTTTTCATTTTGCCCATATCAATAGGAACTCTGGACGCAGATTCTGTGCGGAATCTGCATCAAGAATGGACATGTTTCTTCTTTTTTCCAGGACGCGGTTTATAAACCGGTTGAGAAGAAATGAACCATATGAATAACAAGTGGCTTCTCCATTAAATTTAATGGAGAGGAATTTTTAAGCATGGACTCCATAGCAACATATACATGAAAAAAAAACTCCATGTTAAGGTAAACATATCCTTTAGGGTGGAAAAGGTTTCTTGGCTTTCAGCACCCTCAGATTTCAGCACCCCTGGAGTGGAAAATCATTCCCTGCTTTCAGCACCCTTTGACTGGGCAGGGTTTCTCTTCTTTCAGCCCCATCTTCATGGACAGCCGTCTGTGCATTCAGCACCAGAGCATCAGAGCGGACAGTTTCTCTGCTTTCATCACCTTCAGAATGGTAAAGGTTTCTCTGCTTTCAGCACTCCTAGCCTGGACAGGGTTTCTGTGCTTGCAGCCCCATTCTCATGGCCAGCACTCTGAGCTTTCAGCACCATTAGCAGGGATATCTTCGGCATCCTCAGGGTGGACAGAGACAGATCTCTCTGCTTTTATCACCTCCAGAGATGACATTTGTGCACATCTGGAAGAAGTTCATCCTCACACCTTCCAGAAAAGTGGATGCACATTTCAAAGCCATGTTCAAATCATTTGGATGGACCTTTCCAGGCTGTCAACCTCTGCAATAAAACATGTCAAGACATCATGTACATATCTGCTTATAACCTTGTGAGAATGACTGCAATACAAAAAGAAATATATAGACATAGAGAAAGAAAGAAAGAAAGAAAGAAAGAAAGAAAGAAAGAAAGAAAGAAAGCTGTAAGAAGGGAAATATTTTCCTGAAGTTTAAAAAACATGGGTTATAAAGCAAGCATTAACTAAGCAAGTGACAGGACTGATTCCAGCAGATTACATAGTAACTTCATTTATATTATTTTTCTGGGGTATTACGTAGATATGGGATGGATAGATAGATAGACACATTTTAGAAAGATAAATGTGAGATACATACACAGATAAATAGATATAAATTGATAAATACATTTCAGATGCATAGATATGCGAGAGATATATACAGTTTATAAAGATAAATAATAGTTATGGGCTAGATTTTAGATGGATAGATAGATATGGATGAGGTAAAGAGATAGATAGGTAGATAGATACAATTTAGGAAGATAAATTCAAGAAAGAAAGATAGATATGGAGAGATGGATGATAGATAGATAGATAGATAGATAGATAGAACAATGGAGAACGAGGCAGCACTTGGATGTGGTGAAAATAGTGCTGCCTCGTTCTCCATTGTTCTATACATCCGGCTTAATATCCTTAGCCGTGAGGGATTGTACCACCATCTCCATTCAAGACTTGTGCTGCTGCTTTTTTTGTCGTTTTTAGATAGATAGATAGATAGATAGATAGATAGATACATTTTATAAATATAAATAGACAGATGGATATATAGTTTTGACATACCGTATATTTTTGATAGATATCCATTTCAGATAAATAGATATGTGATTGAGAGATATATAAATTTTATAAAGATAGATAGATAGATAGATAGATAGATAGATAGATATTAGGTGGACATGAGTTATATCGACATTAAAGGGGTTTTCTGTGAGTTAACTACTGATGACCTACCCTCAGGATAGATCATCAGTATCTGATCGGTGGGGGTCCGACACCCGGGACCCCTGCCGATCAGCTGTTTGAGAAGGTACCGATGTTCCTGTGAGCACCGCTCCCTTCTCTTAGCTCACCAAGCACAGCGCCGTACATTGTACAGTGGCTGTGCTTGGTATTGTGTGAAAGGGGCTGAGCCGCTCCTAGGCTACATGACCGATGAACATGACATCACTGGCCTAGGAAAAGCTAAGAGAAGGCCGCAGCACTCACAGGAGCACCACTGCCTTCTCGAACAGCTGATTGGTGGGGGTCCCGGGTGTCAGACCCCCAACGATCAGATACTGATGACCTATCCTGAGGATATGTCATCAGTAGTAAAATCCCAGAAAACCCCTTTAAAGGAGTTGTCCTATCTTGCCGTTACTAAGGTGAGATGAGACACAGTCCAGGCCACCAGATGGCTAGGAAACAGCGGACAGTAGGCAGGTAGAAGAACTTAATATTGTTATGATACAATCAAAACAGGAAAGAATTGTATCCTGAAATCCTGACAATTCCTTTCTAACCCATTTTGTCATATGGATGTTATATGGCCATCCTCCCAGGTAGGTAGATCAGGTCAGTCCCTGTGTTCCTGGATATTGTGACCATTCACTTGAATGACCGCCTGTAATGCTTAGTTTTTGCTGAAGTGGCTGCTGCATGATCTCCCATGCTTACAATACACTAAATGAGACATGCTCAATGATGGGTGCTGCAAAAACCTATGTAACTCATTCTATGGACACTGAATCCATGTTATTACATTAACCAATGCACAGACCTGATTACATTTCTTCTTATTCCGTAGCACTGTAGAGACACTGTCATCACTCAGGTTCCTGCCTCTTCTGAGGCTCACATGCTGAATTCCAAATTAATCTATCAGTATGGTATTTTTTTATATTCAAGTGTATGAAGAAACAGAAATACCTGGAGAAAACCAACACAAAAACAGGAGAAAATACAAACTCCATGGAGGGGTTACAGGATTCAAACTTAGGACAAAAAATGCTGAATGTGTTAAAGGGGTTATCCCATGAAAAATGTTCTACAGTGTTCAAACCAGCACCTGGATCTGAATACTTTTGTAGTTGCATGTAATTAAAAAATTTGCATAGACATTGAGTTCAATAAAATGTATCTGTATAGCGCCACCTGCTTTTTTTTCTTATTTCTTTGACCTGCTCTCTGAGATGGCCGCACATGCTCAGTTCCATCCTATAACTGCCTCCTGAGCTGTGATAGGGAAAGCTGAGACACGCCTCCTGAGCTGTGATAGGGAGAGCTGAGACATGCCTCCTGAGCTGTGATAGGGAGAGCTGTGATGGACACGCCCCCTGATCTGTAACAAAAGACACTCCCCTTGAACTGTCAGCTTGATATAAATCTAGCAGAGCAAAGAATGTGGAGATCTCTGGATCCATGTGAGGTACAGGGCTGGTTCTAGCTTTGTTAGAAAGAGATTGTCATGTACTGTATGATGTTTTATTTTCATTTTTTAATTTAACCCTTTCCCGAGATGTGAAATAACAGTACGTCAAATGTCGGCTCTATAAAGATGGCACACCTGCCTGAGTAGAACGAGCACTATAGCCGCTAGATGCACGTTTCCCACAGCAGACAACTTAGCCTAATGTCTGCAATCATTAGTAATGCTGATTGAGGACATTTAACCACTTCAGATGCCATGGTCAAATATGACCATGGCATCTAAAGGAAGAAGATGCCAGATTCATGTGCTTTCTTGTTTACAACAGCCTCCCCTCGCTGAGATCGAGGAAGCTGTTACACTGTATTAATAGGCTGGAACCTGCTTGATGCCCCAATGCCTATTAATGGTATATCCCAATACAGCCTTGCAGGTTGCAACACTTTATTGGAAAATACTGAAATCTATCTCCTATAATGAATATAAATTATAAAAGATAAAAGTAAAATATAAATAGCAATCCAATCATTGCATGTTATAGTTAGCTAGGATGACTTAAAAAAAGTAAATTAAAAAACATTAAAAAATTATTAACATTCAATTCACCCCCTTCCCTAAAATGAAAATAAAAATAAATAATTAAAAAAGCAAACATCATAGGCATCGCTGTATTCAAAAATACCCCTAAATTAAAAATATTTATGCCCATACGGTGAACAGCATAAAACAAAAAAAAATCAAAATGGCCAATTTGCCATTTTTTCATCACTTCACCTTCCCCAAAACACTTAATAAAAAGTGATCAAAAAGTCACCCCCCCCTAAATAGTACCACTGAAAAGTACAGATCGCACCAGAGAAAGTGAGCTGCCACATGACTCCATAGCTGTAACTATAAGAAAGTTTATGGGGGCCAGCATATGGCAATAAAAAGAAAAATGTTATTCTTTTCTGAATTTTTTAAATTTTTTGTTTAGTATTAAACACAAGAAAAAATATACATATGTGGTATTGATTGCGGTAATCATACTGTGTTGTAAGGGTATTTTTAAGAATTGATTGGTTCTTTCTTTAATTCTGTCTCCTTTTATATCACCTTCTATACTCTGTGTAATTCTACTGCAGTTAGATAACATACATAAACCCCCAATCTCCATTGTGCTGAGAAAGCAAAGTTTCCGAATGGTTATCTCAAAGACATGTATTGACTTTTGAAACACTATCCATATCTCTTGTACCACCACGGGGTGTCGGCCATTTGCTATGACATGGTGGACTCAGAGTCCTCCCCAAATTGTATATGTAGGCCAGTGATGATTATTTACTTTTTACTACTCTGTATGTGATTTGTCTGTGTTACCTTATATTTAATCACACTCAGTAAATATATTTATTCACTTAGCCTGCATAAGCATATTTATTCTCAAACTGTCAAATTCACGTTCAAACACGTGATGACCTGGAGAATGAAGGGCATGGATCAGTTCTAATGCATAGTAATTGCCAAAAAACAAAACTCATAAAACTATGGCAGAATTATGTGTTTTTTCCAATCCTATCCCATTTGGAATTTTTTTCCAGCTTCCCACTACATCATGCACAATACCAAATGGTGCCATTAGAACATGAAACTTGACTGTCAAACATATGAATTAAATATATAAAAAAGTTATGGCTCCAAGAAAGCAGGGAGTAAAAAGCAAAAATGTAAAAACGGAAAATCGCATGGTGTGGAAAAGGTTATTCATGTGATAATCCCTTTAACTACATGAACTAGAGATGACACTCCTTTGTGTTGAAATATTGTTCTCACTTTCTATACATGTAATTATGCTATTTCCTCTTTCATTTTTGGAAGGTCTTACCCATCGGTATTGCTTTGTATGGTCCTAAGCAGGAAAGATGCATTTTCTCTTACAGATCTTCACATCCCATGCATAGAGATATGGTAACAAGAACATTCTTGCTGCTTGCATTCACCACTAGGGGGAGCTTAGGAGCTTACAGCATACAGTTTGTATTAAATATTAATGTGGTATTTCAGTAAAAAAAAAACAACCCTATCCTTAGGCTGCACATGGTGTAAAAATATAACAGAACTTATTCTCACCTCACTGAAACCCCAATGCTGCTGCTGTGTTGGTGCGGAGGTCTCAACACAGCAGGAAATACTATGGCTGTGAATACTAATCAGCTAATTACTGATTTTAGCGCTGACCCTCCGCAGTGATTTTTTTAAACTCCAATCCCAGCCTTTTCTGCCATGTTGAGATAGTAGCAGAAAATGTAATTCGGCTTTGCACACAGTGTAACTTCAACCCCTTTGACTGTCCAACCAATTTTTTTTAAAAGTAAAAAGGATAAAATGGCATAAAAGAGATACTCCACAGATCTCCCATGGCTCTTGTCCTGGATTCCCGCTGGGTTTCTACTTCCTCTCAGCACACAGGAAATGACTGCCCATCCACAGCAAAGTCCCACCTGTGTGTCCTGTGTGTCGACATGGACCAAGAGAGACCTGCGGAGATCCAGGTTGTGTTGGAATGCGAACAGGGATTGGTGAGATGAATAGCTCTTCTTATTTTTATGCCATCTTTGAATCTTTTCTTTTTTTTGCCAGACAAATCCTGGACCAAGCAATATGCTTTGGAGGTACAACTCCCCACACTGCCGCCAATCAGCTGTGTGAAGAGGCAACAACACTCTGTTGAGCAATTCAACCTCTTAGGCCGGTGATGTCACATTCATCAGTTGCATGTGATGGGTCTGGACTGCAATACGAAGGACGGCCACTGTCCAGGAGCTGTGCTGATGTCACCATCCCTGCATGTGCATTTCTTACATTCCTTACATCCCTACTCTCGGATTGGCCAGGGCTGTTGATGTCACCACAGGAGCTGTGCTGATGTCAACGTCCCTGCATTGTACATGTACAGATGTGCATTCCTTACATTCCTTACATCCCTGCTCTCGGATTGGCCAGAGCTGCTGATGTCACCACAGGAGCTGGGCTGATGTCACCATCCCTGCATTGTACATGTACAGATGTGCATTCCTTACATTCCTTACATCCCTGCTCTCAGATTGGCCTTAGCTGCTGATGTCACCACAGGAGCTGTGCTGATGTCACCATCCCTGCCTAATCTGCCTTGTATATGTACAGATTTGTGTTTCTTACATTCCTTACATCGCTGCTCTCAGATTGGCCAGAGCTACTGATGTCACCACAGGAGCTGTGCTGATGTCACTATTGCTGCATTGTACATATACAGAAATGCGTTCCTTTTCTTTCCACTTGGCTTGGAATACAACATATAATATTCAAGATGATGAGCTTCACCAGCTTTACCATACAATATTTCGCTATACTCTGCCAGCTGTATTTGCTATATGTGTTTATGTGTGGCCACCCAGTGGTTGTGATGTGAATTGCAGGTTATGATATTGCATTGAATCTGCATTGTCAGAAATTAGACTTTAATGAAATTTGTGGGAAGGTAATGGTGGCCACATCTGTGTGCGATAATTGTGTGAAGTTTTAGGGCTCACTCTTTTATTCAGCAACCATGTTTGTCACCGCTTGTCTCATGGCACAGCTTTATGCTTTGCAGTTTATATGTATCTCAAGGGGACACTGTTCTCATTGAAGAGACCTAGTTTTCAGGCAAATGTATGCAAATTAACTCATGGCGGCCAGGTGTCTCTGCTTTGGCTGGTGGGAGTTCATGTGCAGACAGTTCGGATGTAATCTACTATAGATATATTATTAGAAAAGTTTCCCAGATGTCTTTTTTCATTTCCATGTGTTACAGTCAACTCAATCTGCAGAACGCCAGGGGTCCGACGTAATTGGTGAACTGCAGTCATTCTTATGTAACCAAGATTATCATTCAGATCTATTCATTGTGAAGTCTCCATGACAAGCCAGAGAATCGCTAATGAAATTCAATATCCAGAGAGATGGCGCGGGTTCTCACCTGCTGCTCCCTGTCTGGAGAACGCGTCGCCTTGTTTACTAATCAGCTTATTGAAATTAGATTAATATTTGTGTAACCGAGCAGTTATGATGTGTAATAATCCAGGGCCAGGGTCAGGTCCTGTCTGTAAGGGTGCGTTTTATGAATATACATACAGCTGGATTGGTTTAACCAGTTGTGGACCACATTCAACTCTGCTAAGGCATTTCTGAACGTCCTTGCAGAGAGAGCAGCTGCGGAGATCATACAGCTGCACGAGAAGGAAGCCAACTGGCCATGACAGCAGGGATCCCCATAGAGAAGGCAGAGATTTCTTTTTTTATCGTCCCTGCCTTCTCCATCAGTGTATACATAGCACTTAGTGTGCCCTGTATAGACAGACCAAGAAACGTTTTTCATAGAACTCGTGATCACTGTGGGTTGGGTAACTGCACAAGCTGCTGGGTCTTAGCAGACCTCAACAGGCTGTAATGCACAACACTTCTGGATGGCCACATATAGACACATGGAGCCTGTAGATCCATAGAGAAGGAAGATATTTTGTTCTTATACTGTCCCTGCTTTCTTTATTGTTGTATACACAGCACTCCATGAGTGGCATTTCTAGCGATCGTGTGATCTCTGGGAGTTGGGTAACTGCATGAGCTGCTGGGTCTTAGCAGACCTCAACAGGCTACAGTTCACATCACAACCACTCGGTGGTGACATACATAACATATGCAGCATATAGACATTTTCTACCCCTGGTTTAGCCTTAGAAAATGGTCAAAATGTAAGACAGCAAGAAAGTTGTCTTACATTTAGAGTTGGTGGTGTATACGTCAAAGTTTTGTAAAGGCCTGCACCTCTGCATAACTCCAGCAATCCACCTCAATGTGTAGGGCTTATTAAGAAACAAACACAGGGTTTGTAACTTTTATGCCAGAAAAGTGGTGTTGGGGGAATTATATGTTTTGTTTTTTTTTAAACTGATCATGATGTTTAGAAACTATAAAGTTCTACAGCAGATGAGATGCTACAGGGACACAAACTGTAAAATAAAAAATATTGAAAAAAATGTAATTAAGGCTATAAGATCAAAGAACAGCCTGCTGGGGTTCTCTGGATCTGGCATTACCAGATGTTACTGTAATGCCTGTCGGCTCCATTGAAAGCATGATGGCGTCTATTCAAACTTTGGGATTTTTCTTTAAACCTAACTTCTTAATATTTTGTTTTATGACCTGTTTCATGGCTCCTTGTTCTTCTTGTTGCATGCTTAATAGTGTTGCAGACTCAGGGACAGGCTGGGACTGGCCCACGGGGTACAGGTGAATCCCCCGGTGTGCCCCTAAGAAAGGGGGGCCCCTAGTTCCCCATCCCCTGCATAAGTGGCACATAACTTACTGCACCACATACAGATATTCAATGCACAGCACCTCAACCAGCCTATGTTCATGTAAAAACTCCCTATTTATTATTATGTACAGACATGATCAGAGCTGAGATGACTTCTAGGTGTAGATGAAAGCTACCAGTATCCTCTTCTCCCCAGGACCTACCTTCTCAAAGTTGCTGCAACCCCCATATTGAATTATCTGCTAGTATCTTGCTGCTGTGTGAGCAGGTAAGATTGGAATTTATCCGTACGGTGAGCCCCCAAAATAAATTTTAATGGTGGGCCCAAGGCACCCTAATCCGACACTGCCCAGGGACCTTATAAATCAGGTGTGTTTATACTCACATCATGTGACAGGTCACGTGACACTCCGATTGCACATGGGGGACCTTGTTCAATAAATTAGGGTAACCTTAGGGTTTTCACAACAAAGGCGGTGAGTACATATGCACTTACAGTACAACTTGTTAGTACTAATTTACTTATTTATGCATGTATTTATTTTTAAAACAACACGAGGAGTTTATCAAGAGGGGTACATTTGAAGTTAGGTTTGCTCGTCTGTGTTGGAGTATTTTATGCCACATTTATCAAATGTCACAGGCAGTTTCTGCCAAAACCCTTTTCAATTGAACCCTTGGGCCATTTTTCCACTGCTTCATTTCCTAAAAGTTGTTCCTTTAGAGGGTAGAGTCCTGACCAAGTTTTCACTCCTGGTAGAAGAGGGGACAATCAACCCTCTTGCCCTGTGCCCCACAGCAGTCACATGGCCTGCCACTATGAAGGTTAGGCCCCTGGTAACAGGTTGTTTGATAAATTTGTCTTATCCTTAAACCTAACACTTTTGTCTAGAGAAGCTTCTCCAGTTTTCCTACTCCACCCTCCTGCTGGAGTGAGATTGTTAATTTTTAGGCCTCTTTCACGTGACCGTATGCCCTCCGAGACATACGGCCCGTGAGCGGGCCATATGTCCCGGAGCAGCATCGATTGTGCGCACGGGAGCGCACAGCATCATTGATTACAATATTACATTACATTATATTATATTACAATAGTCCCGCGGGCGTGTGGCCCGACGTGCACAGCACACAGTTGTGTGAAAGGGGCCTTAAAAGAAGTCTCAATAATAAATCTGGAGTGAAACTCATTAACATAGCCAACCACACCCACTTTCCACCCATATTTCAAAACTGGAGTGGGTGATGTGAAAATGCAAAATGTTTCAAAATGTTTTGTGCACGCGACTGCAAAAAGCTGCAGATGCCCTATTTTGCGACTTTTTGAAGCCAGAACTCTGGAGTGAAGGTATGATAAATCTTCCCCAAGGTATTATGTTCATTCCCTCTGTAACAAACAATTTGAATAATTTTGTCAGGTCCTTTTAAATTTTAGGTCGTAATGCTACAAAACAGGGAAACATCAAAGGGGGTGAATATTTTCACAGAGCACTGTACACACGTTGGATGTGGCAGAACCTCCTAATACTCACCTCAGCTGCTGAAAATACCTCACAATACATGCCCCAGATGCAGTACAACTTCATAAGAAATGACTCAGTTGCTGCAGAATATCACTGTACACATCTCAACAACCTCATAACAAACAGTTCAGCTGCTGCAGAACATCATAATACACACATCAGATCCCGCATAACATCATATCTAGCATCTCATCTGCTGTAGAATCTCAATAGTACATAAATTGGCTGTAGCAGACGGCTGGGTGATCGCTAGTAGGACTACAGGTTAGTGTATGTGTATCATCGAGCCCTGATTATATATCTCCAACTGTTAGCTATCCCCTAATAGAGAACTGCTACTATAATAGCAGTGGGTGGATGTGAGAGTGACCCCCATACTGACAATTCAATAATTCAGATCACTATTCTGCCTGTGAACAACTGCTATGAAGAGGAAGATTATCCCACTGTTTTTACTGTAATACTTCAATAAAGATTTTTTTTCTTGTTTGTCTTATCAGGCAGTGATTGAAATTACTGAATGAATACACAAATGCAAGCTAAAACTATATAATGCAAAGAAGAAGCCCTATGCCAACACAATCCAGAAATGTTGCTGTATTCTCTGGGCCAAAGCTCATTTAAAAGGCAAAATATAAAACTGTTCTGTGGTCAGTCCTGCAGACTCAAGAGAAGAGGGACCATCCAGCTTTTTATCAGCACACAGTTCAAAATCCTACATCTCTGATGGTATGGGGTTTCATTAGTGCCAATGGCATGGACCGCTCACACATCTGGAAGAGCACTATCAATGCTGAAGAGGCATATACTGTAGAGTAGGGATTCTCAACCTGTGACCCTCCAGCTGTTGCAAACTACAATTCCCAGCATGCTCTAATATCTGTAGGTTGTTCAGGTATGCTGGGAGTCGTAGTTTGGCAACAGCTGGAGGGCCGCAGGTTGGGTATTCCTACTGTAGAGGTTTTAGAACAACATATGCTCCCATCCAGACATCTCTTTCATAAAAGGCCTTAGGCGTAAAGGCGTATTTCAGCAAGATAATGCTAAACCACATGCTGCATCCATCACATCAGAAGAGTCCAGGTACAACAGAAATCTGGCGAAGAAGACCCAGGACTGTTGAGCGGCTACAATCCTAGATCAAATAAGAATGAGACAAGATTTCTCTCCTGAAACTCCAGCAATTGGTCTCCTCACTTTCCAGTTATTCACAGGCTGTTGGTAAAAGAAGGGATGCTGCACAATGCTAGACAGGGCCATGTCCTGTCTTTTTGAGATGAGTTTTTTCTTCATGAATTGGGAAAATGTCTCACATTCAACATCTGCTATGTGTTCTGTGATCTATTGTGAAGAAAACATGGGTTTATAAGATTTGTAAATCATTTTTTCAATTTACATTTATTTACGTTTTACACAGAGCCCCAACTTTTTTGGAATGATGGTGATCTGTTTGGAATGAATGTAATCTGCCTCATTTTATCACTGCCCTGTGACTTGTGTGTTACCAGGTCATTATTATACATTTTTATACCATTGCAGTTTTTGGCTTTGAGTTATTTATACCGCCTAGAGGCCTAGGAACATTGACATATTTATGAGCAGTGTGTGACTGGAAAGATAAGGGATTCTTTATAAATAGTGTTATTTGGCTGAACCACCATAGGGCATGATAATGTGCTTCCTCCTGGTGCAGTCTGAAATTTCCCATAATGCCCTCATCACTCTATGTGTCTAGTGACTATAGAAATAGAAAATGTACTCTTCCATTAAGGCCTCTTTCACACGAGTGTCACGGATTCAGTCCGGAAGCGTTCAGGGTGCATTCTGGAAAATCCGCACGCATCCGCACCATCCGCAAAAATCAGTCAGTTTTGACTGCGATTATGTACGTTCGTTCAGTTTTTTTCCGCACGGGTGCGATGCGTTTTGATGCGTTTTTCACGCGTGTGATAAAAAACTGAATATTTACAAACAACATCTCTTAGCAACCTTCAGTGAAGCACGCATTGCATCCGCACTTGCGTGCGGATGCAATGCGTGATTCACGCAGACCCATTCACCTCTATGGGGCCGGGGCTGCGTGAAAAACGCAGAATATAGAACATGCTGCGATTTTCACGCAACGGCGAACTGATGCATGAAAAACATTGGTCATGTGAAAAGACCCATTGAAATGAATGAGTCAGGATTCAGTGCGGGTGCAATGCGTTCGCATCACGCATTGCACCCGTGCGGAAATCTCGCCCGTGTGAAAGGGGCCTGAAGGGAGTATTTTGAAACTATATTTATATGGAGTCTATCAGCAGTCCATGCATAGTGGCTGGCTGAGCTTGAATAGTCTATTTAAACAGTACCTTTGCTATGTTAATGCATTGCTGCATTAGTTTGTTTAAGTAAGCTAATAAGTTGATCAGAGCACCCAGGGCGGGCCCTAGCCCCTCAGTGCACCCCCTCGGTGCATAGGTGATTGACAGGGTCAGGTGTTTGAATCCTGCCCTCGCCTGGCTCTGCAATCTCACACTTGAGACGTGCGCCACAGTTTCCACGTATGTGCAGCACTGCTTCTCGTTTCCTTCTTAGAAGAGAAGAAAAGTGCTGCGCATGTGTCAAAACTGTGGCGCACAAAAAAAAAAGCAAGAAAAGTAAGTGGGCACTACCATATATTAATTATGAGGGTGGTACACATGTGCTACTGACAAGCTGAGCAAAGGACCAAAGTACACATGTGAAAAGAATGGAGCGCACCTACAAAACATAATTACATGATTTTTGTTAGTATATAGAATCACATTATCACAAACGATTAAAACCAATTAAAAACATGTTTCATTTTTACATAGGAAGTGTCTATGATGATGCACCAACATCCAAAACATAACACCAGCCCTTGATAAGGCAAAATTCAAATATGAGATTTTCAACCCCCAAGACATTATGAAAATACTGTACTCCAAAATCAAGGTGCCCAGGGCCTAAAGTGTAAGGTGTGTGTTCACACCAAAAAACCTGTGTAATGAGACAACAAAGAGCAAGAAAAATGATAAAGTGCATCTGTGGAAAAAAACAATAAATAACAGTATCAAATGAAATAAAGAGGGTTGATAAGTGTCAAATAGGAGGTGTTGTGGGAGCAATGTCCCACACGTATCACCACTACCGGAGGCTTCCTCAGGGGACAAAAAAAATCCATGGCAGCAGGGGAAAAGCTAAAGGCGCATGGGCCCTGGTGCAAGAGTTCAGCTTGGTGTTTCCCTCAGTGCTTTGTGGCCACGGGCAGGGAAGCACATAGCCTTCATGCTGCCTGAGGCAAAAATTGAAACAGCACCCCCCCCCCATGCCAAATTCTTGACCTAGCCCCTTCCCTCCAGCCAGAGGTGTAACTTGACCAGGATGCTCTTTCATCTTATGTAGCACAAGGGTCTTTGGGCCCCCTAAGGCTTCTGAGCCTGGTAGTGACTGCTACCTCTGCACCCCCTATAGCTATGCCCCTGCATGGTAAAGTAGTATCGGTATACCATGCTTAGGACATTCTTGTATCTGAAAATATATATTTTTCCAGCCATAAATTAAAGGCATAACACATTTTCTGTATGAAGCAAAACATCACCTCTGTCCAAGTCTGGTACACTATAATCATTCTCTTCCTTCTATAGCCTGCCATCAGTCTGGAAGATCTGTCCTCCACAGGCAGCTCTGAATGTAATGTCTCCCTCCATTGACTAGCTGAAGCCTGTGCTTTAACTGTATTACAGTATAACTAGGTGGAGAAGCAGATACAGTAATGATGTAGACAATGTGGGTGGCTGGTGAATACAGCTTATCAAAGGCTGACAGGAAAAACACTCTGAACTACAAAGAAAAATGATAACTACCTCTGTCATATAATTGTAATATATGATCATTAATATCCTTTAAATGCTCATTCCTGCAGTGTAAGGAATGAAGCTGAGCTGCCATACCAAAAACAATGCACTAACACTATTGATACAAATATTATATATAGACTAAGCCCTCATTCTGATATGATAAAAGCTGAGGCTCTCAGCCAATATATTATGATCAAAACACATCTGTGCCCGCCTACCAATGACATGGTGGTCTGAGTCAGGCAGATCCTACTTTAAACCTATGTATGCCATTCAGGATTCATATATAATGTTTGCATCTATTGTGTTAGTGCATTACTTTATGTGATTTTTCTTCTATAAATGTAGCCATGCACATCCGCATATTTATTTATCATATCGTGCAGGATTTTTTGTATCTTTGTCTATGAATTTTGAGCTGACACAGCCTATAAACAAGAGCGGCTCCGTTTCTGGAAATAAAAATCAGACCTTTTTGTAATTCTGGAAAACCTCTCCGAGGTGATTCCAAGACTGGTTGTGTAAAAGCAAGTAATACCAGGTATTTAAGACACTTACTTTTCACCACAGAAGGAAACGGCATATCTGTGATATGTAGTTGTAAACGTTGTAGTTGGTTAACTTTTTTATCTTTAATATATTGTTTGAATG
Organism: Rhinella marina; assembly: GCA_900303285.1. NCBI lineage: Eukaryota > Metazoa > Chordata > Amphibia > Anura > Bufonidae > Rhinella > Rhinella marina. Next base: position 10,415 of record ONZH01013021.1, on the reverse strand, counting down.
AAGATCATCTATAAAATCTACTTATGGTATCTGTAAAGTTAAACCTTCTTTTTTCACATGACTGATACTGGCATTCTTATTCACAATTGAACATTTTATGCAATCTCCTACAGTTCCAAAACGTAATGAAGAGACTAGAAGGGAACACGCCAGCAATTCTAATCTGCACATTGTACCCCAAAGACTACTTATGACCAGCAGAACAAAGCTTTATCACCTCCACAGCATAATAATACTTTCAAGAACATTTAAATGGTCACTGTAATTTCAGCAAGCGTTATGTAAAGCAATAATGCATATGACTATAAAAAACTTTGTAATATAGCTTATCAGATAAAATGCCACTTTCTCCACTCATCAAGCTCTTTTCCTTGTACTGTCAGCTCACTAAAAAAATCAGATCACATGGTACTCATACAAGACTGTGTAGAGGGGAGGGGGAGGAGGAGTAAGCATACAGTTTGTCTTGTACTCACAAGATGGATAACATTAGCTTGGAGGAAGAGTGGGGGGAAAGAGGCATTTTTCTCTGATAAGATTTCTTACAAAGTTTCTCATATTCACAGGCACATTATATTGATTTTTACTAAGTTGTGTGCAAAGTTACTAACCATTTATATCCAATTCTACTTAAAAGCAGATTAAAGCCTCATTCACACGTCCGTGTCCGTGCTCAAATCCATGAAGCTGTCCGTGAAGGATCCATGTTGGGTTCGGGTGTTCGTTTTTTGCTGTCCGTGTTGCATCCGCTGAAACACTGAACAGCTGACAAATAATTTTCAAAGCATCTCTTCTCAATGATCCATGAAACACGGAAGCAACACAAATAACATTCGTGGTTTTCATGGACCCATAGACTAATGGACGTGATAGATCTGTGAACATGGACAAAATAGAGCATTCATCCATGCAAAAAAAACACTGACCCACAGACTGTGCTAAAACACTGATGTCTGAATACACACATTAAAATGAATGGGGATGTGTGCTGTCCGTGGAGAACACGTACAGCACACGTCCGTTAAACACTAACGTGTGAATGAGGCTTAACTTTTCAGATATGTTCACAGGAGGTATGATAACACTCTGTTGTCAATGTATTCAGAAAGTTCTAAGAAAAGTTATTCCAGAATTGTTAAAATAAGGTGAATATAAGAGTTTATGAAAACAGAAATGGCAGGATGTGACAGGTAACAGCACTAGATATATCCCCGCCCCCTGACCATATGCCCACCCCTGAGGATCTCAGTGCATTGTCTTTGGTTTTCTATGAGTTAAAAAAACAGAACACACAATTTTACAAATATGTTTGCTTAGTAATATTTTATATTTTAATTTAAGATGATGATTCCAGGCCCAGTTTTGTAATGCAGTAACGCGAGCCATTTTTCTAATCACATTAAGTGTCATAGGTGACAATTATTTATGTAAATGATGCTTTATCCCTGGACCAGGAATCCATTTACACACATCACACTGATGAGGTTTGTGAGTTACCATTAATACAGAATTTGCTTTTCAAGGTTAATGAGTTCTTTGTACAGTTCTTATGCTTGATAACGAAAAAATGAAAAATCTGTCACATTGAATTCAAATCAAAAGCTGTGCTCATGTGTATTATTGTAGCTAATTTTTACAGGGGTTATCTGAATTAGAGAAAACATTGTCCAATACTCTATTAAGGAATTCTGAATTTGGAGGGGGGGAATCTCATTCAAGGCCTTCATCTATTAGAGTGAAGAGCAGATATAAAGAACATCTCTACCCCTCCATGTATTATAAAAGAAGCTCACCAATTTTAAAATTAATCCTCCATTTCCCCCATAGGTGGCACTGTCTCGCTGCCAGGTTCACCCACAGGTTGTAGTTGATTGCTGGTGGTACAAAGTCACCCTGTGATCAACTGATCATAAGTGGACCCTGTTGCAAAATTGGATTGTCAAGAGCAAACAATTCATTTTATGTCAGTTCTACCATTTACCACCACATTGTTTTGTTTTATTTAATGTAATGAAATAAATCAAATTTATTGTTACACTGAATAATTTGTTAATATATTTGTAGAGCATTTTGAGTTTTTTTATTTTTTTCGTCTACGTAACCGTATGGGGCTTGTTTTTTGTGGGACAAGTTTTAGTTTTTAATGGCACCATTTTGGGGTACACATAACTTACTGATTAATTTTTATCAACTCTTTCTGGGGAGGAAGATAAGATAAGAGTTTTTACCTTATAAATTCTATGGCGTTCATTTTTCAGCTTAAATAACATGATAACTTTATTCTCTTGGTCAGTATGATTACAGAGGTACTAAATACATATATACTGTATATATATTTTTTTTACATTTTACTATTTTTGCGCAATAAATCCATTTTTTTTTAAAAGAAGAAAATATTTTTGCACCACTGCATCTCAAGACCCATAACTTTTTTTTTTCTTTCTATGAAGCTGTGAGAGGAGCTTTATTTTTCCAGGACACCTTGTAGTTTTTATTGGTATTATTTTGGGGTACATAACACTTTTTGATTGGTTTTTATTCAGTTTTTTTTTGTGGTGAATAAGGAAATATCAGCAATTTTGGCTTTTTTTGAAAAATTACATAATTATTGCACGGCGATACCAAATATGCTGAGGATATTTTATTTTTGCCATTTTTTTTCCACTGAGAAGAGGGTTTTTTGGAATTTTTAATGGAATAGTTTTTTTTAATAATTATTTTTTTACTTTTTTTTAACCATTTAAAAGGTGATCTTTTGAAGACTATGGCCCAGCTGAAGGCCCCATAGTGACCGCCGTAAAAAAAGGCGTATGGGTGGTCACTCTTTTTGAAAACCATGCTGTTTGTGATTTGTTCTAAAACTGCATGGCACCTCTGTTTTTGGTCACATCACAATTGCTACAGTATGTATTGCCATAGCTTAATGGCACGGCCACACAGTCAGGGTTCTGCATGCAGTTTTGGAAGCCAAAATCAGCAGTAAATCATAAAAGGGGAGAACGTATAAAGAACAGATAGAAATTCTCTTTTTTGAAATTCAGTCCTGGCTTTGGCTTTCAAAACTGCATCAGGAAACCTGACAATGTGGCCGTACCCTATGAGTCACATTCATTTGAAACAAAATATTCTAGACATTGTCTACACTTTTACCAGGAGTATTTTCGGCACTATAACTCTCCTGGAGGAGTTTTCACTAAGATGATGATTGTGGGAAGCAATTGTAAAGTATTTTACTAAATATAGAACTGTAATTTCTGCTCTGATAACGTTCTGCCCAGAGGAGAAGAACATTGATCACCTTTCTTCAAGAGACCTCTGATTATAATGACTCTACCATTTCACAACTTCCAATCAGAAAAAAAAAAACATGGATTTCTGGGAGAAAACTGTAGCAATGAGCATTTCCTTAAAGAAAAACTCACCTTGTGAACATTATTGTACAAGATTTTATAGAAAACTATGTGTCATGAGATAACCAGCTTTGAAAAACCTCATAATTTTGCGATACAATGTCACAAGATGCCTATTCTATATGGTTCTATGTGTGGCCACCCAGTGGTTGTGTAGTGAATTGCAGTGTTTGGATGGTTTGCTAGAATGTTGCTAGTCCCTAATCAAATTAGAGTTAAGATAAGGGTGGACACGTGTGCCTATACTGTGGCCTGTATCTAAGGGCATCCAGAAGAATCTCGGTGGCAGCTTTGGAGACAAATACAAGGAAAAAGTTCACATTTTTGCTAAATTATTACACTTTTATTTGGTTATTAACATTGTAACATGTAAATGTCAAATGAAAAAACATCAGGTCACAAAAATATGAACATATAGACAGGAGAAAGTTGAAATCTTGTGATGTCTAGTTTTCCTTGTATATATTAGTGAAAGTTGTCAATAATATTACAGGTACAGTAGGACTAGGTACCTATATATAATTAGGCTGGGGCTACATGGTGATCTTGGCCACAACACCTATCATACCATACCACCAAAAAAGTTTAATACAGTGTTGAGTCCAAGATTGCTGTGTGGTCCCCAGCCTTCTATACAGTTGTGCTCATGTAGTAAGTTTTTGCATCTTCTTCAGAGAAGTCCATCGAGAAGGGAAGTCTTCTGGACCATTTAAGCCCTTATGGAAGCAGTCTATTTTGGACTTCAGGATGTGTTTTTTTTTGTGTTTTTTGACCCCTGCTTTTGAAAAGGCATACCTTTTTTATTTTTCCATCCACAAAGCCTCATAAAGACTTGTATTTTTTGGCATCATTTTGGGATGCATCTAATGTGTAGTATAAAAAGTGCTTGATAGTGATGAGCGAATACGAACGTCAAAGTTCGGGTTCGTACCCAGACACGAACCCGGACTTTTTCACTGAAGTCTGAATTCGGGTTTGGGTGATTTTATTATTTTCCGTTATAACACGCTTATATCAGAAAACAATAGCATTTTTAAGACAGAATCCAAAAGATTATGGCCATTCATGGGTTACAAAAAAAATTACCTCATCCACTTGATTGCACTGAAGCAGTCTCTTCTATTTTCATTCAGCAGGACCTGCCAAAGGACCTGCAATGTGCTCAATGACGTCACCGCACTCACAACACGATCAAGTGGATGAGGTGAGTTTTTTTAACCCCCACCTTCTTTTGCATTCTGTATTAAGAATGCTATTATTTTCCGATATAACCATATTATAACTGAAAATAATAAAGTGACGTTCAGGTCCCATTTGACTTCAATGGGGTTCGGGTTCAGGGTCAAGGGGCCTGAAGTTCGGCCAAACCCGGCAGACCCGAACTTCCACGGGTTCACTCATCCCTGATTATCTCTTGTGAGTTGCTGCCCACCCACAGAAAGGGAAGAAAGTCCTCCAGATAAGATAAGAGTAAAAAGAGCTTTAAGAGAGTTTGTCCAATCTACCAGCTAAGGGGGGACATTTATTAAGACTGTCAATTTAAACGTCGGTCTTAATCCCCATGCACCGACGATGGATGTGCCAAGGTTATGTAGAGGCACAGGCCTCTACATAACTTTGACGCTTGGTTCTGCCGGCCGTGCAACATGGTTTAAACTATGCCAGCTCCCTTGCTGGTGTAGTTTAAAGGGAGTCTGTCAGCACGATTTTGCATATAAAGGTAATGCCACTACTGGATTCAGCTGAGCATGTTGAATTCAAAAATGTTATTATTACAGTTCCTAGTAGTAGATTTAATGCTGAAAAAACGTTTTTTATAATGTGTCAATCACTCACATAAGGAGCCCAAGGGGATGTGCCCGGGCTCGTCGAGAGAGTTGGAGCCCAGGACCGCCCACCTCATTAATATTCACTTCACTGCTTCCAGCAGTGAAGCTCTGTCATCGCTGTAATCCCGCGCATGCGCAGTACCTTCTCTGAGGCCGATGCCCGCAGACCGCACGGGCGCAGACCGCTTGAGGTACTGCGCCTGCGCGGGATTACAACGATGACGGAGCTTCACTGCTGGAAGCAGTGAAGTGAATATTAATGAGGTGGGCGGTCCTGGGCTCCAACTGTCTCGGCGAGCCCGGGCTCGAACGCGGCTGGGCACATCCCCTTGGGCTCCTTATGTGTGTGATTGATACATTATAAAAAAAAACGTTTTTTCAGCATTAAATCTACTACTAGGAACTGTAATAATAACATTTTTGAATTCAACATGCTCAGCTGAATCCAGTAGTGGCATTACCTTTATATGCAAAATCGTGCTGACAGAATCCCTTTAAGACAATTTTCCATGCCATAAACTGGCATAGAAAATGGTAAATAAGATGGGACGGCCTCTTCCCTACCTACACCACACCCCCTTTTTCCGCCACCGTGGAAAAGTGGCTTGAGTGTCAAAATCTGCACCTTAAATATGCCATTTAATTATAGTAGTCCTGTGATAGACAAGATTTCTTTCCATTTAATGGGGTATTCTGGCTATGTAAAATTATCCACAGAAAGCTGCCGTAGATTTCACACTGATGTACGGACAGTCAAAGTTGTACATGATTTATGATGAAGCCCCCAGCAGCAGAGGAGATGTTGTTAAATGTTACAGCAAGACATGGGCAAGAATGTGGTGGATGAATTTTAATGTCGATAAATGTAAAATAATGTACCTAGGCCACAGTAATTTATGGCTGAATACATATTAATAGAATATTATGGCTACAAGAAAACTAAGCAGTGGTACTCAAGGTCAGGCAGCTGCTGCAAAAGCAAATAAGATTTTAGGGTGTGTAAAAAGAGAGATAAAAACCTGTGATCCCAATGTAATATTATCCCTTTATAAATCCTTGTAAAGACACATCTTGAATATGGGATTCAGCTTGGGGCTCTATATACCATAAAGGGTATGAGAGAGCTAGTAAGGGTTCAGAGACAGACGACCCGATTATTAAATGATTAATTCATTCCAAAGACTTTACAAAGGACCAGGGGACATTCATTACATGTGGAGAAAGGTGATTAGACAGCAATGCAGGAAAGGATTCTTTACAGTTAGAGTAGTCAAATTGGGACACCCTAGCCTAAGGCTACTTTCACACTGGCGGCAGGCCTGATCCGGCAGGTGAAGGGTGCTGCCGGATCAGGCCTGCCGCAGTGACATGTGTGGAGCCGGAACCGCGCTCCGGCCCCACACATGTCACACAGTACATACATATACATACACATAAACATACACACACATATAGACATACAAACACACATACATACTTACATGCTCCCGGCAGGTCTTCGGAGCGTCAGGACGGCTCACACAGGTCACGATTCCCCACAGCGCCCTCTGCTGGGCGCCTGGTGGAATCGTCATCTGACGATTCCACCAGGCGCCCAGCAGAGGGCGCTGTGGGGAATCGTGACCTGTGTGAGCCGTCCTGACGCTCCGAAGACCTGCCGGGGAGCATGTAAGTATGTATGTGTGTTTGTATGTCTTTATGTGTGTGTATGTTTATGTCTGTATGTGTCTATGTGTACCCGGATCCGTAATGGACTCCATTGAAAGTCAATGGAGGGCGGATCCGGTTACCATTATGGTCACACCAGACGGATCCACCCCCATTGACTTGCATTGGGGGTCATTCCGGATCCGTCTTGGTGCGGATGCCTGGACCGGAGAGCAAACCGCAGCATGCTGCGGTTTGTTCTCCGGTCTGAAGACGGAACGGAATGCTTTTAGGAGCATTCCGTTGTCTTCAGTTCAGTTTTGTCCCCATTGACAATGAATGGGGACAAAACTGAAGCGTTTTATTCCGGTATTGAGCCCCTATGACGGAACTCAATACCGGAATTTTAAAACGCTAGTGTGAAAGTAGCCTAAGAGGTATGATGGCAGATAGTATGACAACGGGCTAGATGCATATCTAATAGCATAAGACATTAAGGGTTATAATGTTGTATAATTGATCTAAGAAAGGTTGACCTTGATGGACTTGTGTCTTTTTTCAACCGGTATAACTATATAACTATGCAAATTGAAGTAGGTGATAGGAGAATGTTTTTATTGTCTCTTTAAAACCTCTTACCAAGACTCTGGAACAGCTTCCATTGTATTTTTTTCCCTCCCACAAGCAGACCACACTGTAACCAGTAAAGAAAGCTCACACATGATCTCTGCTTCTAGCATCTCCTCATTTAGTATCTTCAGGTTTGACAGAGCCTTTCCACTCCGCTAGATTGGGTACAATAGTCCATCACCTCCACAACAAGGATTGTCAGTCAATTATAAAACCTTCTGGTGCCCTGCAGTTTTACATGCAGCCTTCCCCATAGACTTTCTGGAAGGTGAGAATGAGGCACAGTTTGATGTCTCAAAGATCCTACATGCTCCTCCTATGTAAAGCACTTGTATATTACTTCACATACTCCAGGCAAAATTTGAGTAGCAGTTTTGGAAAATATGAGTAATCTTGCAAAAAACAGGACAGGACCTAGGTGGAATGACTGATTTAAGATTATACATGCCAGAAAATTGGAATGCATGCCAGTATGAAACATAACTCTTACTAATATCCCCCCCAATGAGCTTCTTAGTTTTTGAGAAACCCATGTGTGCCTGAATTTACTGGATCCTGAAGTATGGAGGAAGCAAAAGAACTGTCAAAAGAATCTATGAGAACAAGTAGTTTAACATTATAAATCAGAAATAGAATAAAGGTAGACATTCGAAGTAGAGATAAGTGAATCGTTAGAATCAAAATTTGTCAAACATTTTTTTAAAAATTCAGACTCTGGGGAATAAGAATTTATTCAGATTCATTGGAGTAGAATTTTTTTTTTGAGAGAGAGATGATCTCGCTTAGCTATTATCGAAGTTATGCCTCAAGGACTGTTTGAAAGGTTGAGCATTGGCTTATAGGATAGCTACCATACATTCGGTGGCATCAGAGGCTTAAAGGGGTTGTCTCACTTCAATAAGTGGCATTTATCATGTAGAGAAAGTTCATTCAAACCACTTACTAATGTATTGTGATTATCCATATTGCTTCCTTTGCTGTCTGGATTCATTTTTCTATCACATTATACACTACTAATCGTTTCCATGATTACAGACCACCTTGCCATCCATCAGTGGTGGTTGTGCTTGCACAATATAAGAAAAAGCATTAGCTAATGTGAGTTCCTATGTGTTCCTATGGTCCCAGCCACAAGAGAGCCTGATGCTTTTCCTATAGTTTTCAAGCACGACCACCACTGCAGGGTTGTCTGTAATCATGGAAATGAGCAGTGTATAATGTGATGGAAAAATGAATCCAGACAGCAAAGGAAGCAATATGGACAATCACAATACATCAGTAAGTGTCCTGTATTAACTTTCTCTACATGATAAATTCACAGAGACAAAAGGATAAAAAACATCCTGCATGATGTGATAATGATTGCGGATGTCAGTGGCTACACATATCAAAGTAAATCTTCCTTTTCTTTATGGAGAGATAAGATCAACACATCTGTGCCCACCTACCCAGCGTCACGGTGGTCTGGTGCCTGAACCTAACTAGACTCATCAGCGTTACGCTACATATAGGCGTTGAATCAAAAAGGAAAAATAGCCCCTGAACTATAGGCCTGATAAAGGTCTGTCACTAGCTAAGAGATGAGGCAATCAAAACCCAAATCAGCGTCTGTAGATCGGTCATCCAAAATTAATGCTTCAAGCCCTGTTTAAAGTTGAAAGTTTAATTTTTGCTTGGCCTGGGAGAAAATGTCTGTATGGGTAAGTAACTGGCTCAGTGATAGAAAACAGAGGGTGGTTATTAACGGTACATACTCAGATTGGGTCACTGTAACTAGTGGGGTACCACAGGGGTCAGTATTGGGCCCCTATTTCTTCAATATATTTATTAATGATCTTGTAGAAGGCTTGCACAGTAAAATATCAATTTTTGCAGATGACACTAAACTGTGTAAAGTAATTAACACAGAAGAGGACAGTACACTGCTACAGATGGATCTGGATAGACTGGAGGCTTGGGCAGAGAAGTGGCAGATGAGGTTTAACACTGACAAATGTAAGGTTATGCATATGGGAAGGAATAATGCAAGTCACCAGTACATACTAAATGGTAAAACATTGGGTAACTCTGACATGGAAAAGGACCTAGGAATTTTAGTGAACAGCAAACTAAGCTGCAGAAACCAGTGTCAGACAGCTGCTGCCAAGGCCAATAAGATAATGGGTTGCATCAAAAGAGGCATAGATGCCCGTGATGAGAACATAGTCCTGCCACTTTACAAATCACTAGTCAGACCACACATGGAGTACTGTGTACAGTTCTGGGCTCCTGTGAACAAGGCAGACATAGCAGAGCTGGAGAGGGTTCAGAGGAGGGCAACTAAAGTAATAACTGGAATGGGTGGACTACAGTACCCAGAAAGATTATCAAAATTAGGGTTATTCACTTTAGAAAAAAAGACGACTGAGGGGAGATCTAATAACTATGTATAAATATATCAGGAGGTCAGTACAGAGATCTCTCCCATGATCTATTTATCCCCAGGACTGTGACTGTGACGAGGGGACATCCTCTGCGTCTGGAGGAAAGAAGGTTTGTACACAAACATAGAAGAGGATTCTTTACGGTAAGAGCAGTGAGACTATGGGAACTCTCTGCCTGAGGAGGTGGTGATGGTAAGTTCACTAAAAGAGTTCAAGAGGGGCCTGGATGTATTTCTGGAGGGTAATAATATTACAGGTTATAGTTACTAGAGAGGGGGTCGTTGATCCAGGGAGTTAATTCTGATTGCCTGATTGGAGTCGGGAAGGAATTTTTCCCTAAAGTGGAGGAAAATTGGCTTCTACCTCACAGGGTTTTTTTTTGCCTTCCTCTGGATCAACTTGTAGGAAAACAGGCCGAACTGGATGGACAGATGTCTTTTTTCGGCCTTGTAACTATGTTACTATGTTACTATGTT